>BMAV01003600.1:124680-145406 GCA_019973955.1 Trichonephila inaurata madagascariensis
TGCCTTATGTAGACGAAAAACTACATTTTCAAGGTAGGCAGTCACCTTCAGTCTGTCTTTGTAGTCACTACGTCTCCATACACTTCTTTGAGATGGTCCCACAGGAAAAAACTCTAACGGCATGAGGTCTGGTGATCATGGTAACCATAGAACCAAACTCACATGTTTGACCCAGCAGACGAGGTGTTCCATATCCAGCCAATCACATACAGGAGGTCAGAAATGCGCCAAATCCCCATCATGAACTATTAGTCAGTCATCATCATTTACCGCATTTTCTCCAAAACTGTGGATTGTACAGGTACAGTTCCTTGGGCACTTTTTTATTTTTCCAACGAGAAATCTGGTTGTGCAGAGCTTGGGTGCTATTTTTGAGAGACCTTGTATTAGTTTCCTCGTACGGTATTGAATTTTTTTTTGAAAGATTCTAGTCGTTGCCATTTGAATCTTGAATTATATTCATGAGAGGCTAGTTCTAATGTTGCTCTAGAACGCGACATCAATCTCACTCAAATTTTAAAATCGTTATTTTAGTTCAACCTTATAATATAGCTACAAAAAAACTGCATGAAAAGAAAATTGATTGCTAAAACCTATCTCTTCGTTTCACAGCAAAAACTCTTCTAAGTTTTGATATTCTGACAATTTTGTTTTAAGGTATTTATTGCCAGATTTCCTTAAAAGTAAAACTGAAAACTAAAGGACTAAATTTCCGTGATGTCATAGTCACATGATAACTACAAACATGCGTTTCCAGTCAATCAGTTTATAAATTTATGTGACATCATTAGTTACGTGATAAATGCAATTAAGTGTTTTTAGCTAATCTGTTCCTGGACTTTTCTGTTGGCAGTTTTTACTTTTTATAAAAACTTTCTTTCAAAAAGTACATATTTGTCATTAGTGATAATGCATATAGGTAGACAAATTACAAAATTTTAAAAAAAAAATACACGCATAATTTAAGAATTTCTTTTATTTTAGAAAAATGTTTTGAATATCCTTAGTACTTGAACATCTTTAGCAAACTACCAAATATGAAGCTTTATCTAAATTTTACGAGTAGAACAACAAATACAATTCTAATATCAGCTTTGAATTCAATGCAGAAACACGTGATTGTATATATCACGTAACCACATGAATTCAGCCCATGGTGTGTACATTATAATTATTTATAAGTAAATAGCAAATGAAAAGTCGTGTTCGTAAATCCCATTTTGTTAAAATTGAAAGATTTAAATTAAACAGAACATATTTCTTAAGACTTAGTTCTATATCTTTTATAGAATATATAGAACTGTTTATACACAGATAATCCCATGATTGTTGGAACAAACTTTATGGGGAGGTAGGAGACCTCACAAGGATTCAGATTTGCGTAGCAACCCATGGTTAGAAGCATCAGGGGAAAGTATTATGACATGTGCAAGACTGAGATCATCTGAAATATTTATTGGTCAAATATATTACATGTGCTGAGATGTACTCTTTGAAGAAGGCATAGATGTAAGCCTTCACTTTGCAAATCACGATGAATATTACTCCGATATCCCCATACATTAGCATAGACAAGTCGTATGCTGGTACTCGAATTCCTTCGAACGGTATACAACACATTTTGTTCCATGCTGGGAGTTCGAGTCATAACGTGGCCCGCCCTCACTATGCTTATTACCTCGTAATGATCCACATTCATTCTAATTGTGATGCAAATTAGTAAACATTCGTAGGGATGGTGCATCCCTCTCTGGGTACCTGTCCCAATGCAATCTTTTTGCATCTTGTGTATTTCCTTCTGCCAATTCGTAAATCAGGTACATATCTGCGAGTTTGGTGTTCGTAAAATGTTCCATATTTCTTTGTGGCCAATGTCTGCTCAAATGGCAATGGTAATACATGTCCGTTTCCTCCAATGCTCTTGTGAACAACGCCCCCTAGTGCCAAACGAAGACGTTTTTGACCCTGGGTTGCATGCAAATCTGAATCCTTGTAATATCCACTACCACCCCTTAGAGTTTGTCCCAAAAATCCTGAGACACCCTGTAGAATAGTTTTCATTCACAATATAAGTCTTGTATATTCATTCCCCAGAATTCATCAATAAATTGACTTGATTATCATACACAACTCTAAAGACTTATTGAACTAAAACAGCTTCTGAATTAGTATTCTTACACCTTCTAATAAAAATGCTCGAATGTACAACTGTGCTGAATTCTGGCATTTCTTAAATTATCGATATTGCAACCTGCGCTGATAAATATTTCGGACCTCTCGTAAAATGAATTCTCATGGGGCCCTGTGGATATCATGAAAATGTCCAAAACTATGTCGCAACAATGAATTATGTCTCTTTTCCCTCTATCAACGTAATGAGAAATATATTTTTTTTAATATATAATATATATATACTCTGTTATTAAACTCTCATGTGTAACATTGAATCTTTGCTACAATAGATCAAATAAATAAATCGTTACGAGTTCTTGGTACAACAATAGTTAAATATTCAGAAAGAATCAGATTATAACTATCAAATTAAGGGGTACTGTCTATTACAGTTTCCTCATTTCTTAACTTATATAAGCCTGAAAACCCTGACCAAATATATTTTTGAGACATATTTTTAGTGTAATAATTAAGTTTCTAAGTTAGTAGTAAAATAAATTAAAAGAATTTATGCTGAGAATAAAAAAACACTAAATTCTTGCTGATATTAAACATACATTTTACAATAACTTTTGTCATATTTAAGGTAAATGACTACGTTCGGAGAAGTGATCTTGAAAAAAAAAACGTATAAAGGAATAATCTTTTGTTATTTAATATTAGTTGAATTATAATATACTTATTAAATTACTTTAAGAATATTATAACAAGAAAAAATTATTTAAAGGCAATTTACTGGCAAAAAATGATGAAAAAATGAAATACTTTCAGGACATTCTCGTTTTATAAAAAATAATTATGCATTAATAATATTTTGTCTACATATAGCAAATACTTCTACAAAGTTTGATCTAGGATTTTTAAATGCATGATTTCAAAATGAATTTGAAGTGGATTTATCCATACAATGAAAACCGTTTAGCATGAAACTGACGGGGGACTGTATGGGGATTTTTACGTGTTGAAAGAAATTTGTGTTAAAAGAAATTTTTTTTTAAAAAAAACAACAACATATATTCAACAACATATATTATACACAGATGTATATACATGCACATATTTAGTAAAAAACAATGAAACAAAAACATTCACAAGAACTTTATAACATTTAATACAAAATTTTCAAGTTTTTTTGAAAAACAAAGCATTTATCAAGTTTTAGGAAATTAATCTGATATTTTTCTTTGCATATTCTTTTTAGCATGCAATTGTCAACAAAATGTTCGATGTCGTCCATTCTTTTATTCTTTTCACCATTGGAATGGACGTTCAAATAACTGCGCATACTTTTCATGATGTTTCTGAATATGGATGACGTGGGAAAAGGAACTGCAATATTCATTTCATTTTCGTAGCTGAAATCTGCTTCAATGATATTTTTTGAACTTTGAATAAACTTCAATATGTCTTTGTCTGCCATAATTGGGGATGTACATACATTATCATCATCTATTATAACGAATTCTTCCGATGATACAGTAGAACACAGTTCAATAACATAGAATCTTTCTCAAACATTTCATTAATTGTCTGGTGTTTTTTTCGTGTTTTATTCATTTCCAGAAGGGAAATTATTTAATGTTAGTTCCGTTTCGTGTTAAGAGAAAAAAAATAATACATGGAAATATAAAGTAACTTGTCGGGACCGTTGTATTATTTCATGTTAATTTATATTTCGTCTAAAGTGTTTTCGTATTAAACGTATTTCACTGTATTTTAAAAGTGTAAAAATTTTAACAAAAACACGGATTATTATTTTAATTGATAGTAGCACAATATAATGTAAATTTTAAAAAAAAAATCCTAATTTATACTCTGTACAGCTACACTGAAGTGTCACTGAATTAGGGATACCTACCTAGTGGTCATGAGTTGGATCTCCTCTGACCTTGATAACGGCGGCCACACAACGAGGCAACAAGTTTCAACAAGTTTCTGGAAACGTTCCACGGGAAAGACTAGTCAAATATTGGCTAAAACTGACCATACTTCAGTAAGGTTCGTCGATGCTGTTTGATGGTCTCTCACCCATTTTTAAAAAATATCCCGAAGATGCTCAATAGGATTTAAGTCCGGGCTTCTAGGTGACTAATTTATGACAGAAAAGTCAGCGGAATACTCATTCAACCGGACAGTAGTCAACCGGGACAAGGGAGAGGTACAGTTGTCTTGCTGAAAAACTCTGTGCGGATAGTAAAATAATTACCGTGTGGATAACAGAACAGCATAAACGGATGAAGGTGATCACTCAGTATTTCTACGTACTGCATTGCATTGTAGGAGGTTGGTACACGCACCTATGACCTCAAACAGGGACACGAAAGAACCCCTCAGATCACGATTGAGTCACCATTCCCTTGTACAGATCTAACGTAGCATGCATGATCCATGGCTTCATGAGCCTGACGCCACATTCTCAGATTTCCACCGGCGTTAAGTAGTCGGAATAAAGACTCATTCACTCCATGCTACTCGTTTCCAGTCCTCTACACTTCAGTCTTTGTGCTCTCTTGCCCAGGCAAGACATGCAGCCCGATGACGAGCATTGAACAATGATACTCTCGTAGGTCGATTGCTTCTGAAACACATACGGTGAAGCCAGTGTTACTCAGCCTATTTACTGACTGTACCACTGGCACCATCATTCAATTTGGTGGTAATTTTAGCTAATGTTTGGCTTTGCTGGCTACGTACAATACGCCCGAGCCGTCTCTCACCATGCACTGTCAAGGCTAATTGTCCTTTGTAGTTTGCCCTATCGCTAGTTTTTGCCCACCATCCTTGTATTCGTGGTATACTCTTAACACTGTTGACCTTGAAACTCAAGCCGTTGGGCGATTTCGGATATTGAATTGCCCATGCATCGCGCACCTACGATTTGTCCGCGATCGAAGGCTTTTAAATCAGGCAGCTTACCCATATTGGCAATTCGAACAACTAATTCGTCGCCCAACCGGTATAGTGGTTAGCGACACTGACTGCGGTACTGTAGGGACTGGGTTCAAATCCCGGAGAAGACATGGATGTTTGTAAATGTATAGTGCCTTTCCGGCATGGGGGTACTCTAAATAGCCGTCGAACCGCAAGTCCTCTCGTGTGGTTGGTAGAAGGGGAAGAGAGGTGGGAGGCCCCTGACCACCCCCAGGGTTTTCTCCTTCTAAATTGGGGTGGAACCGAGCAAAATCGTACTGTCACCTGCATGGTGCTCAAAGCTAAGGCTAACGACAGGCGTAAGAATTCTAGCCCTTAGCCGCGATGAATTTCGCGGACCTCGATCTGACTTCGCCAGGCAGGTGGCATTAGTCACAACAACAACAACATAACTAATTCAGAACAACCACAGTACCTGCTATTTATGCAGTTACAACAGCGCCCTCATTTGCGCACAAATGATACGCAGCGCTACACAATTTGCATAGCCCTTACTATCCCTAATTCAGTGGCATTTTAGTGTATATGTAGGCAAAATATTAATAGTATAAAAGTAGTTTTCACATAAAAGGATAATGTTTTGAAAATTTGTAATTCAATCTTCATTTTCTGCTAAAAATAGCGTTTAAATAATTTTTTATTGTAATACTATACTTAAAATTTATTATATGTATATTCTAATTAGTGTGATAGTAATATAAAAAATAATAAATATTCACATTTATAAGCTTTTTTAAAATCAAAATGCATAACCCGCTCGGATTTTGCAAGTTTGAAACAATGTTATAGACATTATCTTTAGTATTCGAGATCAGATGCATGCACTTTTTGGTATCTCTTAAGGTACTTATGTTCTCTTGAGGTATTCGACTACCCTAAAGTCATGATTTTTTTAAAAAAATTGGCAATTTCTTATGATTTTATTTTATAGGCCATCTTATTAGCTTTATAAAAATACCAAGTTTTTTTTATTTTCCACTCACTAGAACAAAAGCTAAGTGTTTTAATAAAAGCAGATGCCATAACTTTAAATAAGATGTCAAACTTTAAAAATGCGTTTTGATCGAAATGTGTTTTTTTAGAAAAGCTCAAACGGGGACAGCGATTGCTCAAAAAGTGTTTTAAATAATTTGCTGAAATTTTGTGTGTATGTTTTGTATAGCAGTAGAAGTGTTTAAACCTTCAGATTTATCCATCACTGTTTTATATCAAAATTTACAGTTCTTTAAGTGAATATAATCACTGTTTTTTGAAGCAATTTATTATACTAACTAGGATAAAGTGCTCTAGTATTTGTTAAAATTAAAATATCTCTTACACTGAAGGTCATTTCAAAAAAGAATAGCAAAGCAATACATCAAAATTGAAAAATTGAGAATTTGTTCATTTACTATTTGAACAGAGTGAGCACGGTTTATGTATTTTGTCAATTTTTACCCAATTTTTTTCCATTTTAGTATTAATAATTTATATTCTCTCTACAATTTTAGCCATTTTTTCTTAAAATGTACTAAGTAAATCTAAAAACCACAAAAAAATCTCCATATCTCTATTTTTTTTTAAAAAAAACAGTTGCCGCAAGTAGGCGGATGGATACCTTAAGAATGAAGACCATTTTTAAGATTTTTCCTTCCACTCGATTCAAATAGTTCTCTTTGAAAATATGATATATTCTTCTCATTGAACACAGAGACATCTCCATGTAAAGAACAGAGTGATCTCTCTAATCTTTTTCAGATGAGTAATCTAAATGAAAATATGGAATTCATACAAAGCATTCGATGAATTTTTTCCTAAAATTCAGCTTGCGGAGGCATTCCTCCCCTCCTACTACCTATCCTTCCTTTTTTACTTGACACAAGAGATAGATTACCATTCATTGAAGATATCTCAGAGCTTATAGAAAGTACTCTCAAGGAGTGTATCTACGTAAAAGAGAATTAGATTTTTTTCAAAAAAATTCTCTTTGGAATGATTTGTTAGATTTGGATCACAGGATACAATGGATTTTTTTTGTGAGTTTTTGGTTGTAATTTAGTACTATCTCGAAAATAAATATCTGGAACAAAATGCAGTAAAAAATTAAAAATCGCCAAGCTGTGCCCAGACAGCTTGCACAATGTCGTTGAAAAAAAAAATTCGAACTTGGTTCGGGTAAAGGATATGATGAGTTTTGATTTAGGCAGAGTTTTGTAATGTCTTTCATTAATTTTCGCTTAGAAATAGCTTTGTTGTAGTTCTATTTCCTGGTTTGATGGCTGTGAAACAGATGGTTTTTTAGATAGTTTTTCTATCTCTTTAAAGATTCCATCTGGACATTATTCATTGCCCTAAAAAGGCAATTTAAGATCGCAATGATGTCAATAAATTAAAACTAAAGAGCGTCAACTAATTAGGTGGATATCCTTATACACTGAAGTGTCACTGAATTAGGGATAGTAAGGGCTAAGAAAATTGTATTGGACTGTGCATAATTTAGGTGCATGTGAGGGCGCTTTGGTAAATGCATATATAGCGCGTACTATGGTTGTTCTGAATTAGTTGTTGGAATTGCCAGTATGGGTAAACTGCCTGATTTAGACGCCTTCAATCGCTAACTTAGCTAACATCAACTCAATATGTCAAATTTCACGGACAAATAACGATCATGAACTTTACAGCACACATTTAAGGTATCCGACTACGTTTGGAACCGTGATTTTGCAAAAGCGTATAAATGGATAATATTTACGATATTTAGTGTCACTTAGATTAGAAAATGTATATAAAATTGTTTTAAGAATAGTATTACTATAAAAATTATTTAAGTACAATATTTTGACAAAAAATGAACATAGAATGACCCATTTTCAAAATATTCTCTTTTTGTGAAAAATGCTTCTATTATAATAATATTTTGCCTGTCTGTAGCTCAGAGCTCTGTACAGAGGCTCAACTAGAATTTTTGAAATACACAAGAAGTGAGTTTATCCATGTTTTACGACAATAGGGGGGGGGAGAAATTTTAAGAAAAAAACGCCGATAATTATTTTAATGGGTGGTAACTCTGAAAATCATATGAATTTTTCATAAATCATAGTTGAGCCTCAGTACAGAGGCCAGAGCTATATACTGGCAAAATATTATTATAACAAAAGCATTTTTCACAAAAGGAGAACATTTTGAAAAAATGTTATTCTAAGTTAATTTTTCCGAAATATTGTATTTAAATAATTTGTTTTGCCAAAATGTCCTTAAAACAATTTTATTCATGTATTCTAATCTAAGTGACACTAAATATCATGAAATCTATCCATTTATGGGCCTTTTTAATATCACGGTTCCGAACGTAGTCGGATACCTTAAAGCAACCTTGATTTGTAAGTTCTAAGTCGTGCGACTAGCGCCACACTCAACTGCGAAATTAGAATGAAGTCATCTTTCAGATGCATAAACACGCCTACCAAATTTCGTTTATCTGACACAAATCTTCTTTGTTGTGGGGATTTTTTTCTCGTCAGTGTATTAAATAATAAAAAAAAAATCTCACATTTTTTATAAATTTTTTATGAAATGTACAATAATAAGTACAAGTACATAACGCTCTATTCTATATTAAACAATGAAAAACATGTATTCTAACTTAGAATAATTTACATTTAATAAGATTCTTACCTTCATATTTAGTTCTCAATAAGAGGTAAATCTACTATACTGCGATTTCAAATGACATGTATAAATCCCTCTTTCATTACTCATTGAGACAAGAACTGCATGTGTTCGGACAGTGTCCATTTAATGAAGGACATGAGTTTATTCCTCAATTATGTAGTGAACCTTAGAATTCACCCTAACATGTCAGTCGATAGCGTCTGAGAATGTGCAGCATGTAGCTGTGAATTCACTTGCATAGGAAACATTCAGTGCCATCGTAACAAGAGTTATAGAGTCACTTGCCGTTGAAACTAGGCAAAACCGGTTTCGAGGAAATTGTTTAAACGGAACATTGAACAAAATTGTGAAGTCGGAAATCAGGTTTTATAGTATCAAAACTGGACTTTTTGTTTTGTTGAGGTATACCATACTGTTGATACATATAATTATTATTTTTTTAAATCAACCGATATCGGAATAAAAATTCTTCCTTTTTACATGCTATTGTTAATTACAGATCTTTGTTAACTTTATTAATGTTGATTCAAAAATTTAATTTTCTTTTGTTTGTTCAACAATTTACAGTTTATTAAACATATATGTTCAAAAAAAAAAAATATTCTCAGTTCTTTAGTCCTTTTGCATAATATTATTAACATCATACACAAATTTTACATTAACTCAGCTTCTATTTAAGTGTACTGTAGAACCTGGTTTTGTGTGGTCCTTTTTTATGCGACTTTATTTTTGTACGATTTATTTCGTGCGATTTTAATTTTGTACGATTTTTTTGTGTGTTCTTTTTTTATGCGGTATATGATTCAACGCCTTTGGTGCCCCTGTAATGTTTTCTATCAATGTACATACATACACTTCAAGACGCCCTGTTCATTGGTTATAAACAGTTTCTCGACAATGCATGTTCCATCGATTTCTCGCAACGCACTAGCAGCACGCACTTGATTGAAGACGAAACTTTCAATGACAGTGATATTACCAATAATTTGATAGATTATGAAGACGGGGATGAAGAACTGGGGTTTTTGACAGCGGATACAATATGTGCTGGGATCCAGCTTTCCAACAAATCGGAAAAGCATTTTCTTCAAATATATACTATCCCGAAAGGAGTTTGAAATTACAAAAAAGAAGCTTAGATCACGAGCAAATGACCAACTGACCGTCGTCACAAAATCTTATTACTTACTTTATGGTGCCAAAAAGTAAATTAATTGAAATTTTATCTTTAAGTGAACTAATTCATCACAGGAAGATGCGCGCTTTTGTTTACGATGAGTAGCAGAGAAATACTTATGAGCATTGTGAAAATTTCTCCATTAATACAATGAGAAATTAAATGTTTTTAAAATGTTTCCATGTGGAATTTAATTATTCATTTTGTTTGGAATTACTTTCTCATTGATTTCGTACATAATTGACATATTTTTAAGCGTGACTTTGTTTATACGGTTCTTTTCCATCGCATAACAAAATGTTCTTTGTAGTACGTCGACAAAGTTGTTTGTTATATGTAAGTATTTATGAAATTTTTGAATATTTTTCTTTTTTTTTGCGATTTCTTTCATGCGGTCTCTATTTACAGCCCTAACTGTATGTAAATTGTTTTGTTTTTGTAGAAACCCGAGAAGGAACGTTTTTGTGGATTTTTAACAGAACTTATTTAATTAGTTTCCAACTTTCCACTTAAAAAAGTGACCACGTGCGTCCAGTGGTCATAATCCCAAGCTTGAGACTGACATGTCATGTGTTTGATCCTTAGTGCAACTAAGACCTGAGGGACTGATACCATAAAATCTGCCATGGCTCGAAGTCCTCTTGTTAGCATGGTGTGGTAGTTTGGAAAGGGAGGGTTAGCTCTGGTGTCATCTTCGTCTCTAGGCCGAGGTTGAAAATTAGGTCCGTCGCCAATAGCCTTTTTGTTGCTTTATAGCGCGACGTTAATACACTTACTCACCCTCTGCTTTATAAACAGATGTTTATTTTAAGGGAACATGGTGCGACTTAAATAAAAGTCTTTACTATAGTGGTTTTTACAATTTTTTTTTGTTTGTGATTAATGTATATGGATTACGTAAAACAGATTTTGTTCTCAAAATACTGCAAAATAATAACCATTAATTTTTTTTTAGAGAAAATTTTTAAATTTATTAAGGAATTTTAAAATGTTACTCCTTCTGCAATAATTGACGTACACGCAAATTTGATTTAAAAATACTTCAAGCTATGTATAACAAAAGTTGATATGGGTATCCTGCTAGCATGATTGATGTATGTAAAATATGTACTTTTTCTTCTAAAAGCGTATTGAAATTTTCTTAAAAAATGTATAAATCCTATATTCAACTATTTTTTAGAAAATAAATATTGCTTTTTGACTCAAAAATGTATACCAACTGCAGTTACATGTACTATTATAGGTAAAAAAATTTCAAAGCATTAAGCACAATAGAAAAAATGCCTTAGCAGTTTAAATGAAGTTAAATGAGATATTTTTTCTTTCTGAAATAAATCCGCTTAGAGTTTTATTTGCCATTAGAATGTGAATAAAAAGGGACATTATCATAACTCTGAATTTATTTCGTTTAAAGCTTTCAATTTTTGTGAGATTTTAGAAAACTGTATAAAGAATTTGTATTTGAATTTTTAACGATTTTTGTCAATTGAATCCTAGTGTGCCCCCTTCAAAATAGTATCCATTTTTTTCTGCATCTTGTTACTCGACAATTAGGTATCAAAAACATAATGAATTTTCATATTTTTTTGCAAAATAGGTTTGAAACCTAATTTCGAGTATTAGTAAAAATGAGAGAAAACAACTGTAGAAACGCTTTCTTCAATCTTAGTTACTTGAAATTACTGTTAAAAACCGATCTTTGCCATTGTAGGGCAATTTTACCAGGGCTGTTTTTAACCTTCCCGGCTCCCTAGGCACTACAAATTTTTACTTCCCCTTCCCAGCCATTTTCAGAGCATCCCTCCCCTTCCGTTCTTACCTTGCCAGTTTTGGTTCGGGATGTTTTTTCCCTTAACTCTCTTACTTTTTTCCATTAATTTGTTTTTGTTCTTTGGAGAGTCATTCCACCGTTATCCACCACCTATGGACATGCTGTGTCTCGCATTGGCAACCGGCAGCCATAAGGAAAGGATAGTGGCATGGTTTGTCCACTCGTTTTCATTTCTTACCTTATGGCATTACCCACATATTCTTTTATAAATTATAACAGTAAATTAATGAAATCGTTTGTAATTACAGTATAGTGTATACATTATGGTATAAACTGACTACAATTGCTAATTATCTTTTTCATCGCTTCTCGCTTTGCTACTCACTTCTTTGTTAAGTCACTACCATTGCCACGGTACTTGTACGGCAAAGATTTCCTTCGAGCTTTCGTTATTGGAAAATTGTTAATGACATCATTGTAGTCAAATTCAATCAATCTTTTTGAGTAAATAGCAACATCAAACTGTTAAATTTTTCATTTTCCATAGTAGGTATCATTTCAGTCTTTACTCTCTTAAGGCTGTCTTCGGTAAAAGTATGAGAGCTCTAACTAAACGCGAAGCACATTTTCAAACAGAAAAATGACCCAATTTCCGTGGAAATTTGCAATATTATAACTATTACCTTTGTTAGCAATATAGTGTTTTTAAAAAATTCAAAATATTCCGTGAATACTTTATTTCTCGTTTTAATATGTGAAGGCAATGCCCATTTAACATTTCGGTATAGAAAGAAAAGGCGAAACACATTTTATACCAGAAAAAATGAATCAACTCGGTTAAAAATGGGAAGTATGATAAAAATGCTGCCCTCTAAAGGATAGTGAAGCCAGAATATCATGTAAATTTTTCTTTTCTTTTATATCTGAAAAAATGTTCCAAATTCGGGTCCTATTCCTTAACATTAACCGAAAACAGCCTTAAGGGCAGAAAAGCTTGTCTCTGCTTTATTGTTAATCACAGGAAGAGTCAAGTAAATTGCTATTGAGACTTCTAAATCTGGGAAGGTAATTTCTAACTTGTTTTTTTTAATTCCTACTATTAGTTCACTCCCATCTATATCTATATATATATGCATAGTAATATAAAATAACAGTGAAGAAGTACTAGAACCTACAGTGCTAAAGCAAGAAGAAATTGGAATACACCAGACATAACAAATGTAGATACAAAAAAGTCTTTGGACTAAACTGGAGACCTATTATGATTTCTAAAGCTGTCGCTGAATTAGGACAGCGAATTAGGGTTAGCAATGCCTTACGGATATATATATGCATATATATATATATCTTGCTTAAATTTTCCATCGTTAATAAAATACTTTCTACTCATCCATTCAAGTTCAAATACACTTTTTAAGCTTGTAGCAGATGGCACTTGTGATGTCCATACATTTTTAAAAATATTAATTCATTAATTTAATTAAAAAATGAATGAACAGTTACAAAAATAATAGTCGAACAGCATTTACAGAAAAAAAAATATTTCGTTGTGTCCCTGTAGAGCAATGGATAGCGCGTTGAACCTCTAATCCAAAGCTCGTGGGTTCGAATCTCACCTGGGATGGCCTAATTTCTGAGAATGTGGTTTCTGCTTTACTGTACTGTTTTATTAGAATATTTAAATTTAATTTATGAATAAACAGTAACACAAACAAAAAATAGTCCAACACCCTATATAGAAAGGAAAATGGAAAATTGCAAGGAAAATCGCTTTCTATTTTGCAACTTAATATTATGATTCTGTCGTATGTATATACGTATTTAGAAAAATTGTAACTGTTTTATAAAAAAGTAACTAAAATAAAAATTTCCTTTGTTGGCCTAAGAAGGAATTGTCTAAAACTTTATATTTATGTTACTTGTTCTTTATGTAGAAAGAGACTCACTTTGTTATTTTTTCCACCTTCTTATACATTTTGAAATGTTGACACTCTTTCACAAACTGTTCTTCAGTAATACTTTTGGTATTGCTTAGAGCCAAGTATTTCGTTTATTTTGTCACATCCTGCTCTTTTTCATGAAGATTTCCAAATATCTAGAATCTTATGTCAAGAGCTTCATAGCGGTGTGTATGGTATGTTCGCTGCAATTTTAATTTTTTTCTTTTTTTCATTCTCCAATTTTTTGCGCCGCCAAATCTGCCCTGGATTTTGCCCAATTTTATGAAAAACATCCATTTAGGCCAGTATTTCTCGACCTGTGTCTGTAGGAGCCTTGAGGGGTTTTATAATATGATCCAATAACACAGGCTTATTACACAAAGAAGTGATACAGTAATTTCGTAAAAGGAAAACAATATGTCACACAATAAAGTCCATAAACTCAGATTTAGAAAATACATGTACCTTCTGAAATATTCTTAAATTAAATGAATAAAATATATCCATGGAAAATTCCCGAAGAATATTCGCTGCAATGTGTCTCATTGTATTCCTAAGAAGTCGTAAAATGTGACTTTAATTGTGCAATGCATTTATTAACAAAAAACTGTAATCAACTTAATTTCAGCCATATTGGCTTACCTCATGATCCACTTACAAAATTTAGAAGGGTAATTATAGGACTCTGTGCAAATTATTAAATGACAGAAAATCATTAATATGTATCGAATACTTGCGTGACAGCTAACAATAATAAATTCAATTTCTTTTTATTGAAACAGGGCTCTCTTTATAATCAAATGGATTAAACGGGTTTTCAAATTCAATCCAATCAAGTATTTAAATTTTCTCTCACGCTGCAGTTTCAGCCTTAAGCAATAACACACCAACCAACAGCCTAAACACAATTCAGTGCCGAAATAAAACTGCGGAGCTCATTTAACATGGCCAGACTGGGGCTTTACATTGAGTCCCATGTCCTATTGGGATCCGCGGCAATAAGAGAGCTGACCAAAAAACTAAGCAAGGAGCCGAGTCGTCTCAACCGGAAGTCGCCTTGACCCTCAGAAGAGCAAAGAACATTGCATTCGCATACATTGACAAATGTACTGCCGTAACCCAAGAAACTAAGAGCCTTGTGTTCTCCCTCTAAATTGGGGTGGAATCGAGCCAAATCGTACTGTCACCTGTATGGTGCTCAAAGCTACGGCTAACGACAGGAGTCACTTAGCCCTTTACCATGATGAATTTTGTGGGCCTCGATCTGGCCTTTGCCGATCAGGTGGCATTGGTAACAACAACAGGCTATGAGAAACCATGGCCACTTGGGTCTTATCCCGAGGCACCTGGAGAGAACAGAAGCTTTGGCTTAGGGATTGTTATCTGAGATCGATTAATCGAAGAAACGATTTCTGGGTAAAAAAATGGATTTTTTAAATCGATATATAGCACCGAATCGATATTTCATCCTAGAAAATTGACATTCAATTTTTTCTGTTTTGGTAAAAACCATAAAATGATTTACAATTTGTTGGATGTACTATCTTTAAACACTATTTATCGCAGGCAGTTGTGCACCTGAAGTATGATCCTATACTTACTGGCAAGAACAAAAAACTCTATTTATCATCACGTTTACTCAATAGCCATGATGTATATGAGTATCGGGGGATCATCTGTTCCTTGCGAGGACCTTTTTTCGATTGCCAACAACATCGCAAATGNNNAGCGGAACGTCTTGGATCCCAGTAGACTTGACAGACTGTTGTTTTTCAAAAGCTTAGATGTTGAGCAATGAGAACTATAAGTTATATAATCTATTTTCTAAACTTTTTAATGTACCAAATACATTTAGAAAATAAATGTCCTCTTTTATACCTAATACTTTGATATGGTAATAAAATAATTGTAATTGTCAAATTTCTTTAATAAAATTTCCCTGATTTTACTGATAAGAGATCGTTTTTATGGTATCTTTCTTGTTTTTCATAAAAAGGGATTTATTATTTACATTGTAAATGGTGACTTGAAAAAAAAAATCGACTTTTGAGAAATCGATCTTTCAGAGCTCGATTTTTTTGTGAATCGATTCATCAGGTTACGATTCGAATCGATTTAAAAATCGATCTTTTTCGGAAAGAACCGCCATCCCTACTTTGGCCCCCTTTGGCCAAACCACCAGTCATGACTTTTTGGGAGTATACATCCAATGGCGTTGACGAGGCCTACCCGCTCTGCCTCAATGTCAGGATGGATGGCAACCATCAGCTCTAATGCACTGGATTCGATAAATACCCGACTGTCAACGTCGTCAATCGGTGCTGGGAGGCTCGGCGTCAAATGGTCCAAACGCCAAGCACCGGCGTTGGACAAATATATAAATAGTATTTAAATTTCAGTTCATCTTATTTTGAGTGACGATATGATTTTACATAATTTTTCTTAAAAAATGTAATCACAAAAACTAAAAAGGGTTTAAAGTAATTATGCAAGTATTTACGTAAGTAATAAGAATTAACAATGAACAAATTGGGAAATGAAAAGCTAACAATAGAATGAATATTAAAAACTCCGAATGAACCGATAAACTCATAAAAAGAACTCATAATAAGACAAAATGGATTATTCTTAAAAGAACACAAGCAAAAAATAATGATTTATCTGAGCCTTTTTGTTTTCCTGTAATTAAAATACATTTAATAAAATTCTATTAATTAACTTTTTGCAGCATATCATAAAATATTCTTTCGAATAACATAACCAAATTAATGTGTCGGTAATAAAAACTATACTTCATTTATGGTAATATTTCTCATCATAAAATTAAACTCGTGTTTTTATGTTAAGGCATGAGTGTTAAAATTTTAGTTATTTCTCAGGGTTATTGACATCAGATGTTACTTTTTTTTCTTAATCAGGGAGATTATGTTTACTTAAGTTGCCCGGAAGACTACTTGATCCTTTTTCAAGTTGAGATGGGGTTTTTTAGTACTTTCCTTATATTTTTGAATAAATTATATTGTTTTCAAATGTACAAATACCAAATAGGATAAAAAATTAGCTGGAAGTTGAAATCCCGCGCAGATTTAAAAACAACTTTCAGGAAAAATAAGAATTTATGTTTTAAAATCCAATGAGGCCACAAAAATTTATTTTGAGTGACACATTACAAATATGCTTCAGCAAGCATGAAAAGATTATTTTTTTGTGTTCTTTACTTTGTTTATCATAAACAAAAACTAAAACAAAAAGTGAAAAAAAAACTCAATCCAGTTAGTGATAAAAGGAATAATTTTTTTAAAAATAAATTTAAGCATTATAGTAAGTATTATTCGAGAGTTGTTTCATAAAAAAACAATGATAAAAATCCGAATTAATATCAATATAATAAGACGGTCTATCAAATACAAAACCTTGAAGTTGATTTGATAGAATTTTTTATTTTAAGAATCAATTTTTTTTAAGAAAAAGGTTAAATAATTAAATATTTTAAACTATTATTATTTTTTTACATTTCTCACTTCATTGTTCAGTCGGGGAGGGGTATATTTTCCCTCTATTGGAGTGAGAATTTTTACGAGAAGGGCGAGTAATGTATGCAGATATGTTTGAATATTTTAAATTTCAGTTCCAGAAAATTCCTTTGCTGAAAAGTTACGCTGATATTATTTTATTTTATTGTACTGATTTTATGTATTTCATACCCTTAGCAATTTTCTATTTTATATAATCTACTAATAACTTAAGAAAATGGTTCCTGATAATAATGATATAAGTACTGAAAAATTCTTTTTAATTACTGATCAAAAATTATTTTTGAGTATCGAGTACAGTTCAAACTTTAATATTTAATTAAAAAAACAACAACACTCTGAAACATCTTTAAGACTTCTGGTGGATACATACAGGATATTTTCCTTCAATTTCAGTTTTTAATAATTTTCTCCTCCATGTAGAAACCATTCGAAGGTTTTAAGCAAGATTTCGAATCGTAATTTTTTTCCCTTTCCGGTTTTCTCCCCTGTTCAACTAATAAAATATATGGGTTCAGTTCTGGTTTTCATTCCGAAAAATATAAAGTTTTTCGATTCTGTTCCGAATGAATAATTTTATTGTATGCAGATTCTTTTATTAGCACTAAAAATATAATTCTATCATAAGCAAAAAGAGTAATTCTGTAAAAATTTAGAAGATTTTATTCTTTTTTTGATAAATACATTATGTGAATTGATATAATTAACCAGAACGTACAATACGAACGGTGAGCATTGGCATTGCTATCCATTATTAAAATCGCATTTGAGAGCTAAATTCATGATTCTGGTTTGTCTATCTAACTCTCTATCTACTCACTCTTTTTTTTCTGGTCCGCATACATATGTCATCTATTTCAATGTGGGCCACATACATATATTAGAAATATTACGCGAGCCGCATCATAAGGATAGAGGGGGTTAAAATGTGAAAATTGATCAAAATATAGTTTAACTCCTGTTTTGCTATTTTTAATTTTTTTTGTCTCTAACACAGAATTAGAAACATTTCTTCACAATTTCTGCATCAGTAAACTGTATCGAATGATTACCAACAATATAACATGCTTCATAAGATGTCTTTGCTACCACTGACAAAACACTTTGTTGCTGTTGAAAGGATTATTCAAGAAAGCCTATTTTAATTACCTCTTGAAAGAGATCTTCGAGGAAAAGTGTCGTATTGAATATGATTCATTTTTATTGGTATTTCTTAAATACAGTACTTTCGTCACAAATCAAACAATTACTGATCCATGCATGTTTTTAACAACAAAATATTCAACCTCCTAATCGTCTTGAAACGATCGCTTTTTTCGGATATTTTTTGCTTGCAAGATATGAAAGAGTTAAAAATTAGTTCCATCTATAAAAACGTCACTACTCCACTGTTGTCTGTTATCTCTAACCGTAATTGTTACAAATAGAAAAAGAACATCAATTCGCACTCGTACTACATCGATAACAAAAAGCAAAATTGATATATAGGGCTTCTTGACACCAACTTTTTAATATATTGTTCTTAAATAAGTAAATTTTTAAGAGCAATGGGCATTGACCCGGCCACTTAAAAAGACTCGGTGGGCCACATGCGACCCGTGAGCCGCAGGTTGAGTATCGCTGAAGCAGTCTATACAAACATTCGTAGATGATCGCAAGCTGAAATGCGAACAATGTAACCCAGAGAGACTGAAGTTTTTTAAAAAAAATCACCTATATTCTAGTTCATTTGACTGAATGAAATCTGCCTTCTACCAGTAGTTTCGAGTGAAACCGAAACAGAAAAGTACTAATAAACATCAAAACAGGAAATCGAGAAGCAATGTATGTGCAGTGATGATAAGTTGGTTACAATAGCAAAATGGCTGAAGATATATCGAACCGAAATAAATCAATATATATTTTCCGGTTCAGTTTCGGTTTTCGTTCCGACCAAAATAACGTTTTTTCCCCAGTTTTCGGTTCAGTTCCGGTTTGAAGCCTTAGTTTTAAGTTACATATATTAACCAAAAATATTTTAAAAGTAATGTTTGGCAACCACACCAGTTTTTAATAGATTTTAATTACTTTCTTTTTTATTATGACCTTTTGTGGCTCTAATGTTATTATTATACCTTAATTCCTCTAACGATAGCATATTTTTTATGAAGACAGTAAAAATGTGAACCTATTTTTTAATTCCTATTGTTACTTCATTCTCTCTCTCTCTCTCTCTATATATATATACATACACTCATGGACAAACAAATTAGTGCACCGTTTCATTCGTCAAAATGAAACGAAGTTTTACATACGTAATTACTACTTTGGTATAAGTAAATGATTAGAAACTCAAAGAAAAAGGATGATTTATTTCAGAGAAAAAGGCAAAAGAACGGAGAGTTTAATATCCAGTTGAACCCTCTCTAGCGTGAATGCACGATGCGATACGATCGGGCATTGAGGCATACAAATTCTGTATGACGCCTTGAGACATTTCGTTCCATATTTGCCGTAACCTTGCCTCTAGTTTGTTCAAACTCATGGGATTCCCAACTCACCGTCCCAAGTGATCCTAGATATGCTCGATTGGAGACAAATCTGGAGATCGGGCAGGCCAAGGAAGCGTAGTAACAGTGCGGAGACAGTTTTGTCGTGTGAGGCCGAGCAGTGTCTTGTTGAAAAATGGCTCCTGGGAGTCGTTTCATGAGTGGCAACATATGTGGTTGCGGGGTGTAATGGACATATCGTTGGGCTGCCATGGTGCCACGGATAAATACTAGGGGTGACCGTGTATTGTAGACAATGGCACCCCATACAATCACACCAGCTGTCGTAGCGGTGTGTCGCTGTAAAGCAAATGCAGGATTGAGGAGTTCACCACGGGGTCTCCACACTCGAACACGATTGTCATCACTGCTGAGATTGAATCTGAATCTGGATTCTTCACTAAAGACGACCTGGTTCCATTCCGCTGCACTCCAGTTTCCTCGTGCGTGGCACCACTCCAAACGGAGGCTTCGGTGGGTGGCCGTCCAGGGCAGCACACGAAATGGGCGCCGCGATCCCAAATTAATCATTTCAAATTCAAATATATATTTTTAAACTTGTAGTGGATGACACCTGATGTAAAGACAGTTTTTTCAAATATTAATTCATTTATCATTAATTAACTTGAAAAATGAATGAATAGTAACAAACAAAAAAAAAAGTTCAACATTATATATAGAAAGGAAAATCACATTCTTTGTGTCCCTGTAGCGCAATGGATATCGAATTGGACTTCTAATCCAAAGTTCGTGGGTTCGAATCCCATCTAGGATGGTCCAATTTCTGAGAATGTAATTTCTTTTTTAACTATACTGTCTTATTGGAAAAATTAAATTTAATTAATGAATAAATAGCAACAAACAAACAGAAATAGCCCTACCCCATATATAGAAAGAAAAATGGAAAATTGCAAGGAAAATCGCTTTCTATGTTCTCACTTAATATTCTTATATATACATACATATTATTTGTAACTATTTAATGAAAAGAAATTAAATAAAATTTTTCTTTGTTGACTTAAG
>BMAV01003600.1:145513-170625 GCA_019973955.1 Trichonephila inaurata madagascariensis
GCCTTCGGAAAAGAAAAATAGGAAATAAAAAATTTCTCGATATAAATAATGGATTTTAGGATGCGTTACTTTTTGAATACTCGAGAACGCAAACATTACGCTCTCGAGAAGACTGAGCGAATTCTTACCTCACCATTTAGAATGGGAAGATGAGAAAAAAGTTAAAAATCACACACACACACACAACTTGAAAAATATGAATGAAAGTATTGGAACACATGGGGGAGAAGACAAATGCATCTTCTTCCTTTTAATGATTTTTTATTTTTTTAAGGTTAAGTAGCTGTTATAAACTGAAGTGAAAAAATTGATACGCGACGAGGTTATTTAAGCGCGTTTAATAAAAAAAAATCCCTCGTTAAATTCTCATTAAATAGAAAATTAATGAGTTCTGTCCGTATTCATGAATATCTGATTAATAAGGGTCAGCTTAACGATCTTTTTATATCTTCAAAATTTATTCAAATCAAATACTGTTGACTGCCTTAAAAAAAATTAGATTTTTCACCAAAGTTTTACTTACTTTAATGCTTTAGTATTTTTCAGAGAGCACGGAGAGTATTATATAAATGATTGAATATTAAATAGGGAGTAGCTTTCTTTTCATAAATTGAAAATAGTTTTAGATTTATTTGAAAGTTTTGGGTATTACAGTATCGTTAAAAATAATTACAATACATTTAAAAATAATTATTATATTTGCAATAAACTTAGTTACGTCTAGTCCCTCCTGTAACTTTCAAATAAAATAAAATAAAATAAAGTTTATTGAATAACTTTATGAAACTACTCAATATTACACCGCTTAAATATATAATTGTTGTGCTAGCCGCTATTTGCAAGCCACAGCACTAACTCTTATGCACATGCCTACGAATGTTCTCAGTATTTTGGGAGCCTACCAGTGGTTAGACGCACATCGACGCGGAACCGGAAACGACGCCTTGTTGTAAAAACGAGAAGGAAAGACGATAACGCTTCGTGATTGTTATAAGACGTTGAAGGACATTGAAGACCTGAAACATTTAATGACGAACTGAACTGTGTCTAAATATTTACGACCAATTAAATTATTATTAATAATAGACGATGTGCCATCACTGACCAGCCCACCTCTACATAATGTTGAATCCAATGAATTTTGTTTTAGTGTTTTTCAGTGTGGAGCAGCCTATGAGGGCTAAGACCTACTGTGCCCATCTCAGTATTCGTGACCTTAGGCGCGTTAGCAGATGGTCAGTCTGACTCTCAGTGTTTAGTTCTCAAGTAAATTTGGCACTAATTTATCGAGCCACTGAAGGGATGAAGACACTGGGCCTCTTTATTTTAGTTTACTTAAAATAAATAAACGTTGAGTCATCATTATTTTATGAAATGCATGGTGGTGTTTACTTCATCATGTATTTAATGGCATGATTTATATAGTATAAAAATAGATTCTCCAAAAAGCTCTTTGAATGGACAAATTTGGTAGATGTGATAGAC
Organism: Trichonephila inaurata madagascariensis; assembly: GCA_019973955.1. Taxonomy (NCBI): domain Eukaryota; kingdom Metazoa; phylum Arthropoda; class Arachnida; order Araneae; family Nephilidae; genus Trichonephila; species Trichonephila inaurata. Next base: position 146,999 of record BMAV01003600.1, read on the forward strand.
ATGTATTGAAAATGGAGTCTAATGCTTGATGCGGTGACTATTGGTACCATATGGTGGGGATATGATATACCCCATTTGTGCTTATGCACTTTGTATTTTAATATAACTTATAGTGCCAAATATTCTGGTTATATGTTAGTGTATAAAATATCCTATATATGTAATAGTTTATGTCAGCGTTTCTCAAACTGTGGAGCGCGCCACCCTAGGGAAGAGTAAAAACTCTACGAGGGGGGCGCGAGCATATCAAAAAGTCGGAAACAAAAGAATATATTAAAAATTATTAATTTACTCTAAGTAACGAACAAAATGCATTCTGACATGATAAAAAATAAAATACACATTTACACTGATAGAATATACTTATAAATGTATCAGTCTATACAATGTATTTTATAATTAATTTAACAATACTAAGTTAAGAACAAGTTTGACAACTACCAGCGACCTTATGGGTTTGTATTAAAACTATCCTTGATGAATTGTACTGTTTATAATTAATCTCTTAATTGCAGAATAAATGTTACGCTATTCGCTTTCCAATGCCACCGTTTTCCACGTAGATGCTCATATGTGATGTTTTTTTTTTGGGGAGGGGAAAAGGGATAAATAAGCAAATCCTCTGAAATAAGTAAATCCTTCGCAAACACTGTCACGGTCTTTTTATTGCATTCCAAAGTCTTCGGAATAATTTTATGGACAGTAGTGTACAGTAGAGATCGTACTTCGGAAAGACGTATATATACGTCCCGAAGATTAATGCTTTGGATGAGCGAGACGTTTATATACGCCGGTAGCACAAGAGGCTATGGTCGTATAGTAGCTTTAGTGTCAAACTATAGTATTATTGAATTCAATGCTTGATTATTGTATGGAGGAGAGGGGGGGGGGAGGTGCAATGAAACTTATATGATTGAATATTGGGTCGCGAATATTGAAAGTTTGAGAAGCACTGGTTTATGTAATGATAATCAAAAACAAATTAGTTTGCATCTTTGTGTGCATGGGAGAATAATAATAACTCGCATTCGTTCTTAAATGGCAAATGTCATAACGTCGAAGGTTGCATTCATTAGCTTTTTCTTGACGATTCGGAAAATTGATGGGTAGTGTGAGAGGTAAGAAATTAAATAACTGATTTATTACGTTCACATCTATTAATTACAGTATGCACAGTTGGTTACAAATCATCAAATTATTGACTATGTCCTTTCTAAGGAATATGTTGTTAGTGGAGGAGGAGGTAAACACCTTCGTTCTTTCCAGCATTTCAAAACGGACTCCCTTTCCACTCTGTTGGGATGGTGGCAGTATCCTCTTATAAACCTCGAATTATACACTCGGGGTTCGGGCTCGTTGTGGAGGTGGAGTTTTTCTCACGGCCACTGGTTGTCAGGGTGATGTCAGATAAAAATACTCCGCAAAAACATTGAAGTGCAAGTGGGATATGAGTGGGACAATGCTATCTACATTGTCTAAGTCTGCTATGTCTATATTAAATCATATTTTTATTTATTTTATTTTTCCATGAAATATAATCCTATAAAGTAAATTATCATCTCACATGAAAATGTACTCTCCTCAAGAAAAAACTGAGTTATCTGGTAAATTCACCTTAGAATTAAAACTCTCAGTACTTTTTATTTAGCATATTAATTAACTTCCATTATCTCACTTATTATCGTAAACAATACACTGTTGTTCAAGATATATCATTAATATGTTTTATAACTTCACCAATGAAAAGAAGTTATAGCCCTTTACGCAAATATAAACAACTGAATTTTGTTGTAAAATAGAAGATAGCGATATAATTTTTGAAAAATAATCATTAGAGCCTTTGTAGATCAACAACAGCAAAAGAGTTACTTTAGTAGATACATAAAAAAGTAAAATATATATATTTAATTTCTTGAAAGCCATAATTACTTTTCTAGCATGTGAACATTCACTGCCTATTTTTGGATAAGCTAATATTAATGGGATAAATAATATAAGATTTGAATTTTTCTGAATATTCTTTTCCTCAACTGTGTTAGTGAAATTTATAATTGTTATAATAATTTTAATAATAGATAATTACTTTCATAAATTAGTTTTAATTATCACATTGTTTAACTGATAAAGGAAAAATGAGGATGTGAAAATTATCCCTTTCAGAAGATGAAAAGTTTAAAAAAGGTTTAACAACAAGTTGAGCGATCAATTGTCTCAATAGTGTAGAATAAGTACTAAAATAATAAATTAATTACCATTTAATATATTTTTATAGCTCACAATTACTTAATTATTAAGTTATTTTCAAACAATAAAAAAATGTTTCGTTAAAGGAAAAGCATGTTTTATAAAAGCATAATTATCAGAAAATAATGGTGACCATGTTTATTGGTTGAAACAATTACTTATAGATTGCTCAATTTTTTTTAAAAAACTGATTTGCTGACTGAAAAAATAACGCTGGTAAACAGATATTTAGCAATTTTTACTTACAGCTCAAAGAAAAAACAGAAAATATAATTTTCCTTTAAAAATATAACGACACATAAATATGCGAACCTTAATTCTAAAAATAAAACAATCTTTTTGAATCCAAATCCTTTAATCATGTTTACCAGATACTGAATGTTTCATATTGTGAAATATATACAGTGTGCCACAAAAACGTTCATACAATTGCAATTTCTTATAAAATTTAATGTTTTCGACTAATAAAAACTAATATATCGTATTTGTAATTTTTTTATGACATCTGCAACTTGTTCTTAATGGAAGGACATAATTGATTTTTTAAAAATAGTATAACTATTGTTTTTAAAAAATTAATAACCAAAAAGCTACTAAAATATTACGCCACAAAAATCTTTGTACACTTAACAAAAATCTCAACTTAGCTTTTAAATATTGAATTTCTTTCTTAATTTAGGACTTAGTAGGATATCTTTTAGTGTCCATAACAACTTTTAAGCGTCTTGGTATAGATTTAATCAGTTTTTTTATAATTTCTGCATCGATTTTCCTCCATTCTTCTGTGATTATTGCTTTTACTTCACATTTTGTGTTAATTTGTCATGTTTTCTTTTTTTTACATTAAAATCTCACCATATATGTTCTACTGGGCTAAATAAAGTGATTGAGGAGGTGTTTTCATAATTTGGGGACAGTTATAGAGACACCAGTGGCGTACATTGAGAGCAGTTCGCTTGGCATCTTTATCCTGTTAAAAATGAAGTCGTTTCCAATATCCAAATTTTGGGCGTATAATTAAAAATTTCTCTTTAAAATTTTTAAAAAGAGATCATGATTCACAATACTATCAAAAAATACCAAATTATCTAATTCTGAGGCCAATTTACACCCCCCACGGCAGAACACCTTCAGTCCAATGCTGAAGCATGGAGGTGGAGGAGTTCTTGTTCCACATAAATTCACGGGATTAAACTCCTTATTTGTTCATTTACAAGTTATTATAGGCCCATTGGAACCAAAAATGTTGAACTATCTGCCATCCCAATCAATTTGCTGTCAGTTTTGAATTTTCTGAAACTAAATCCCAAGAATCCATTTGGATCAATAAAACATGGAGGTGGATGTGTTCTTGCGTGGGGGTGTAAATCAGCCACAGAATTAGCTAATTTGGTATTTTTTGTTGATATTGGGAATCATAAGCTCTATTTAAATATTTTAAAGAGAAATTTTACATTATACTCCCAAAATTTGGATATTGGAAACGACTTCATTTTTTAACAGGATAAAGATGCCAAGAGCACTGCTCTCAATGTACGCCATTGGAGTCTCTATAACTGTCCCCAAATTATGAAAACACGTCCGCAATCACTTTATTTAGCCCAGTAGAGCATATTTGGTGTGATTTTGATGAAAAAAAACGAAAACATGACAAATAACCACAAAATGTGAAGGAAAAACAATAATCACAGAAGAATGGAGGAAAATCGATGCCGAAATTACAAAAAATTGATTAAATCTATACCAAGACGCTTTAAAGGTGGTGTGAACACTAAAAAATATCCTACTAAGTACTAAATTAAGAAAGAAATACAATATTTAAAGCTAAGTTGAGATTTGTTATAAGTGTATGAAGACATTTGTGTCGTAATTTTTTAGTAGCTTTTTGATTATTAATTTTTTTAAAACAATAGTTAAACTATTTTTAAAAAANAAAAAATTAACTATGCCATTCCATTAAGAACAAGTTGCAGATATCATAAAAAAATTACAATTGTAATATATTAATTTTTATTAGTCGAAAACATTAAATTTTATAAGAAATTGCAAGTGTACTAACACTTTTGTGGCCCACTGTATATTTAATTCTATTTAAATTTATTTTCTTAATTTTGAACACCAATTTTTAGTTGACTATTTATTCAGTATTTTTAGATATTATTTAGGTTGAACATTCTTCCATGTTATTATCGTTTGCTTTAATTATGTAGTTTGTATTTATCTGATTGATTAATTTTTTTGCTGATATATAACCGTTTGTTGTTAAAGTTTTATTGTTTAAGTTGACATATTTTGTATTATTCTAAGTATGTTTTTTTAGTTTAGAAAAGAATTATAATGCGTAATCGATGCTGGTTGACCATAATAAGCATTTAATTTATTTATTTTTTTGAGCTATTATCATTCATTTGGAGAATTTTTTGATCATTTGTATTATTATAAAAATAAAAGATGTCCGTGTAGAATAAGTTTTAATTGCTATTATTCACACATAAAGTTTAAATAAAGAGTCTGCCTGTTTAACAATTTTAAAGCATAAAAGAAGCTGTATAATATTGAACAGAAGCTTGACTTTTAGTTCTTACTAATATTCATTTTAAAATAAAGCCACAAACACACAAAACAGAAATAAGCTATCTATATTTCCGGTTATTAAGGCATCGATGAATGAGGATTTTCAGTGGAATTTGGATTACAAAGGAGTTTGCAGGAACAATATGAGGTATGTCTAACTTTTATGTCAATAGACTTTGGAATATCTGATTTTATATTTAAAAGTATTGTGGCTTTTATGTTTGGAATGATTTAAATATGAATGCTAGTAATTTATCTAATGATGTTATTTCCTACAACGTGGCCATAATACGATTGTCTTGATTTTAAAGTAAGCCTTTTTTTCCTACTAATGGTGTTTCAAATAAAAGCTGCTATATTCTAACGAAATTGCTATTGAGTTTATCAGTATAGATTCAATTTTTTGTAGGTTTTAACGTATAACATTTTCTCTGTTGTTCCAAATATAATTAAGGTTTTCTTGTTTAAAGGCCGTAATATTTCAGAAGTTTATGAACTAAAGCAGAAATTAAGGTTAGAGAATAAACTGATGCATGTTATTTAAAAGGGATAATTGCGAAGACACATTTTCAAAATGAAATCATTCTTTCATTTCTTTGTTTTCTTTATTGGTATTTCCTTACATTTATCACAACCATTAACGAAAGCTTTTAAGCAGGAAATGTTTTAATCTATATTATAATTTTACTTAAATTGCGACTGCATTCCACGATTTGGTAGCATCATAACATATATCCTCTATTCGTCATAGTAAATTGAGATTTAATCTTTAAAAATAACATCGTTATACAACACACCCAATACAATGAAGCAATTTTTCAAACCCTAACCTAAAAAGTAAAAGTTGTATCTTTCAGAAAATCATTTTTTAAAATTTTTAATGGAGCTGCGGATTGGTGTTTTAACATTGCAAACCTACTACATTTCCCGGGAGCTGGTATCTGTTTTTAGTGCGGTACCATTTAGGTGGAATACCAATCGCCGTAGGTAATCTTAACGCCCAGTTTCCTCTAGGGAGGAAACTGGACGCTCTGACGATGCGGAAGTGTACTGGGAATTTAATTTTGTCGTTTAGGGGTGTTTAATATTATGTATAATCATATGCGACAAGATCACTGCCAATTTTCTGCGTTATGAAAATCCACCGACTTGGGCTGGGGTCGAACCTACAACCTTAGGGTTGCAAGGCCAGCGACAAACGAACTATGCCACCCAGCCGACTTTTTTCGAAATCATGCCGGTCACATGATAAATGCTATCTCGTGGCTTATGTTGGATTCAAAGTTGGTTTCCACTCACTTGTACTGTAAATTACAGATACAATTTTAAATTTGATAATTGGTTAAAAATTTTCAAATATTAAGATTCTTCGAAACATTTTTTAAAAATAAAAGAATTTTAATTATTTTTTATATTTAGGTACTTTTAAATCATGTGAATGTTATTGATCCATGTACTTTATTATTGTTAACAAAGACGTTATTTTTAAAAGAACAAAAATTAAATTTCTTTAAAAAGCAAACGTCGGCAACAGTAAGACGCATGAATTCGTTTGTTGGAAGCACTTGAATTGTAAGGGATAGCGCGTGCCATCCATTAGTGTGAGAGGGTCCGAAGGAAGATTAGCCACAGTCAATGCAAACTCTATTTATTAACAATTCTCAACAAAGACCCAAATTCAATAACCTAAGTTAAGAAATGCGCCAATTGTTAAATATGAGAGCAATAGCGAGGTAGACGAGATAATTGCAGATTAATATTAAATCGGATAACTTACACCGAGTACGTCCAGGAAATACACACCTTCTAATTCAAACCTACCAAACTTATTCAACCACTTTGATTGACCAAATCGTCAATCTTAATATTAATCAAATAAGCTACGAAGTGCTGTCGCATAGCTTCACGTTAATCAATCACTGCTATCCTTTAGCAGACTAACCTCTCTTTCACCTCGAGCTTGAAAGTTAATCTTTATATACAAGCCTTGATTTGCATAATCACATCTTCTTCGGAGGAGGAAAGTTTTCAATAGAATAATTTTTAGATCCATTATTTCCCAAGAGGACTATTAGTAGGAGGAGAGTGAATAGACCCGTTACAGAATGCATTTATCATGAAACCGTGAACGCCACTTGAATGTAGCCTACTTCAAAGTTGTCTGAAAGATAGAAGAAAGATCAACTTGAAGGTCCAGAAAAAAATGTCTTACGTTCGTCTTGCTAATTGGAATTTTCAGCCAAATTCTGTAATTGAAATAATCAAAATCAAAATTGGACTCAATCTTGTCAAATAATACCTATTATTTATAAGTCTTGGAGTGTTCAAATTTGTTTGATTTTTTTATTCTCCAACCTTCATTTAGGGTTTTTCTTTCAGATCTTTGGTTTGCTTTGCGTTAATCAGGTATACCGTCACTACAAGCGTTTTTTTAAAAAGAATTTGATATTCTAGCTCAACAACTTGGTAAATATCAAATTTTTACGGAGGGATACAGAGATGTTTGTAATTAAGATCTGTTTAACATGGTAGGAATTCTATAAAGTTAATTAGAAAAGGGAAAATCACACACACGAAAGACTTCTCTCTCATTTGTTTTTCCGAAACCAAAAAGGGTATTTATCAAAATCAGCCCCGTGTTTCTTTAACAAAAAACGTTTTTTTTTGGTCTTTTTTAAACTCGACATCATTTATTTTACTGGAAGACCATTCATTCATCAAAGAAAGTCCTTTTTTACCGTTAGTTTTCCATCGATTTGTTTATATTTTGTCAATAAAGTATAGTCTCAGTGCTTATAATCAATCTCTTTGCTGAAAACTTCTATAAAAAGAGTACTGAAATGATAAACAAGATGAAAAGTCCTTTTATGAATTATTTTGAAAATTTCAAGAAATTTTCGTTTATGCATGAGCTTAGTAATATTTTACTTAAAATAAGGATTTCAATATGATTTACTGTTTATTTGTTTTTAGATTATAGGCAGGTTATTAGATATACGAGAGGTAGGATTCAAAATTTTCCATACTGTGTCTATAACTTAAGAAATATTGCAAATTAAATAACTGAAAGACATCCACCTTCAAAATAAGACCCTTGAGAAACAACATACATTTGCCATTGATTGTAAAGGCCATAGAAGCATTTCTGGAATCCGGTTTTAGCCACGTCCGTTAATTTAGTCTGTAATGCACTTTTGAATTCATTTGCAGATTGGAATTAGCGAATTTGAAAGCAAAGAGTCTGTTCAAAAATAAGCTAAATGCACAGGGGGCTAGATCAGGGGAGTAAGGAGGATGCTGATAAACAGTTTTTTTTTCGTTTTCGCAAGAAGGTCAGTGACAAGAAGGATTGGGGCACTGGGGCCCTGACGTGCGAAAGGATCCATCTCAGCTCGGCTCACAATTGTGGCCTCTTCGTTCCGATCGATTCACGCACACGACGTAGAATGTCAACATAGAGTTTTTTTGTTTACAATGCGTCCTTCAGGGAGAGATTCCAGATGCACAATGCCCATGATATCGAAGAACTTATCCAGCATGACAGTCTTTTTAGAACGAACTTGGCGGAATTTCCTCTGTCGTGGAGATTGTAGTGATTTCCACTTTGTCGATGCTCCTTTTGATGGCGGGTCATAAGAAACACCATTTTTCGACTCCAGAAACTATTCTGTCATATAGGAAAGGATCTCTGTAAATAGGCGTGATTTAGACTCCCGCCTTTTCCATTCGAATTACCTTTTTGTCAACGTTTAACTCGTGGGGAACGATGTGTTGACCTACCCTATGCATGTATCCAACTTTTTCTGCTATTTCCGCTATTGATTGAATCCTATTCTTACATCCACAGAAACCTTTTTGATGTTTTAAGCGGTGAGGAAAACCAGCGGACGTTCAGAGCGTTGGCCATTTTAGAAACTTTACATCTAATATCAAATATTTAAATTCTGTTGTGAGAATTCGTATCTTTTGGATTAACGTGGCATTTGTGAGAGTTGTGAGTAATGTAGGACTTGTGAGTGTTATAGGAGTAATGAAAAAGTATTTAGAAATTGAATGCCATTCTTCAATTTGATGTATTGTTGGTTTGCTCTTGGGTGAGGTTTGATGATGGTGAGGTTTGATGATGGTGAGGTTTTGACTACAATTTGTTGCATATTCAGGTATTTAAGATATTTGTGTGTTGGTGTTTTGAGGTATTCCATTTGTGAATGTACTAGATTTTTAACATGAACATTAAAATTTTAGAGATTTTAGTGATGATTTTTTTTCTGCATTTCCATTCTAAGAATGGATGCATTATCTTTGATGTTTGGTGATTAAGTTATATTACAAAGTTTAGTTGCTTTAGCATTTTAAAATTTTTATGTTATAATATCTTTCAGAATGCGATGGTGAGTAGCTTAACTTTTTGTCTTAACTTTTTTAAAATTTTAATTAATTAACTAAGCCCGAGGTTGCACTTGGATATCTTATAAATTTTTAATTTTGTTTGAAAACGTTGGTATTTTATTATTTTTTTTTTGTATTCGCCATTGATATTTTGAAATGGGATTTTACATTCTAGAATTATTATAATTTCAAATTTTTTGCTTTTTTATTGAATTATGATTAATTTATCTATATATAAAGTCACAGCAATCTTATTTTATCTAAAATGTGAATTTCAAAAGTTCTACGAGAGGTCCCATTTCTTCTTTTTAATGCGTAATGGTCCTATTAGGTCAGTTCGTGGGAAGTTATTTAAACATTTAGTTTACAAGAGATGAATGAAAAATAACATCACATTTCCTCTTCAGTAGCTAACCCTGAATATAAATTTTAATACATCAAGTCTGGATTAGAGGTGCTTAGTTATTAATATCCAATTGTATTTAATTAACAATTTAAAAATTCGTTACTTCACTCATGTTTAGTTTACGATTTCTTCTTTTTCGTAAGGACGAACTATCGATGTATCAAATTGAGTTTTTTTTTATTTAATCGGATGTACCTAAAAATAATTCAGTCCTTGGTCTGCTGTGTCAAATTTGGCATTCGAACTCTGGATATTTTGAAAGGCTCATAATTCGGCATGTGCCTGTCCACCAAATTAACCCTTGTTTCCATCATAAATTTAGATACCCTTAATAAAATATTTCAATTTCATTTTAAAATGCTTGTTCCTCTAGAAAATCTTAAATGCTTCTACATTTTCGGGATTTGAAAAGATTATCTATGTGTACATTTTTTGAAATATTCATATTTTTAATATTTTAGTATATAATACTTCTATTTTTACGAGCATAAATTTATATCAAATACTTTCTTACTGAATGTTTGAGCCAGTTAATTATAACATGGCTATATATTGATGTACAAGAAATTTAGAGCAAAATAACTTACCGCTTGAAAATAAAGAGGCCAATCTGGGCGTATTCGATACTTCTTTCTTTTGTAGTTGATTCAAAATTAATATAATTTTTTAACGGCAATCCCTACTTTGTAAGAAAAACTTACTGCCGCATTTTGTTGCAGGTAGCTGTAACTACCATAGAAATAACGCAGAATGAATGTAAAATTAAAAAAAAAAATAATGAGTTAATATTTGAAAAATGTATTAACTTCAAGTGCCATGCCATACAAGTTGAAAAAATAATTTGAACTTGAATGGATGAATAGAAAGTAATTTATTAACGATTCAAAATTTGAACAAGATATATATATATATATATATAAAATTCCACATTGGGAGAGTAATGTACATGTTTCTATATTCAGAAATATTGTTATTAATTATATACAACGTAATAAATTTCTGGTGTCAAAAAAATCAGAAATAATAAATAACTATAAACATTTTACTAAATATTGCTTAAATCAGAAATACCCAATTAATTTTATTAATAGTTATATGAATAAAGCTATTCAAAATAGTAAGGATTAAAAATTCTGAGATTGATAATAATTTATTACTATAAACTTAAATATTTCATAGTTATAGTTATTTTCAAATTCTAATATAAGATAAAATTAATTATTATTATTTTATTCATATTTACTGTAGTGTTACTAAAGTTATGCTATAATTTGTAACTCTTATTAATTTTTATTTCCATTATTTTTGTACTTTTGTTAAGTGCTACATTTCAGCCATTCACATGATTTAAATCTGCATTAGGGTCCAGAATCTGGCAATAATTTATTTATTGCACTCAGATTTAGCGCGGGCTCTGCATTTTTAAGTGCAATTTTTAAGTAAGTTACCTCTATCTTGTAATGGATTTAGATATTCCTATCCATTATTTTCAGTATTATTTTGCTCAGTATTATTTACATAAAGGGGGAAGGTTGGCTGGCCAAGAAACATGTTCAACCCCCCTTTTATATAAATTATTTTATATATTAGCTGTCCTAAGTCAGCAATGTTTATAATACTGTAGCATCCATTTTATAATTTTTAATCTCGGTTGCTCATATGTCCTTCATTATGTGGTTTTCGAATGTGATTGTTGGATGTTATTTCTTGTTTGTAAAGAATAAGACTATATATATACTCGTATATAAGGAGAGAGTGAACTAAAGTAGGCATTGAAAAAAGAATCGAATTCTACAAGTTTTTGAAAATAAACATGCTTTATTTAAAAAAAAATCTTCTATTAAATACATAATCATAAATTAAAAGTAAAGCAATAAACGAAACCTTTTTTTTATTGTTATTGTAGCTTTTATGTCAAAGTTGTAATTTTTTTATTTGTCTAAAATATATAAATATGGTACTAATGGTTCTCATGTGAAGAGTTTTAGAAAAGGCCTAGAAGGAAGAAAGAATATATCTGATAAACCTTTTTATTTTTATTGGTTTTATGACAGTAACAAAGACTTTTTTTGTAATAAAAATTTTAGACTTAATTAGATACTTATTTTTTTTTACTGATAAGTATGCTTAATAAACTCTCCATCATAATCTTCATCACTCATCTAAAGGAAAAGTTCAAAACTATTTTTTTCCAATCTTGACATTGATGGAGGACTACAGGAATATTCAAAATTTCAAAATAAAATAAGTGAGTAGAATCGCCAAGTCTATATTCCTGAAATCTTGAGAAAATTGTTTTCAAAATTTTATAGCTGCATGTATTTTGATGTAATATAACTAAATTTACTTTGATAGTCCGAGAGAAATAGTCTAATGGTTTACATGCACAACGAATAACTTTTCAGTTATAGCGTTTCTTTTTTTCAGAATTTTTGGTATTATACGTATGCAACATAAAAATACAATCAAAATAAATTTGTTATAATCACAATTAAAAACGATTTAATACGTTTTTAATGTATTTTATTTTCTTGTAATGTTTCATTCATTGAATTATAGAAACATTATATGAATTATAGGTTGTAAATAAATGAATTTATCAAAAGTGAATAAATAGAAATTTGATGAAAAATTAATTTATGATATGCTTATGAAAGACATCTTCATATAAAACAAGTAATACAAAAGAAATTCTTTAAGTTAATTCCAGCTAAGAAACAACAAAGAAAAATGTTATTTTAGCTTCTTTTTATCAAATAATTACAATTAATATAAATATATATATAAATATGACAGATTCACAGTTTTAAGTGGCAGTTAATTTCTATTAATTATCATTGAAGTATCGTATTGTAAACCAAAACAATCGTGTATATAAAATTCCAGTTCAACTGAATGCTTTAAAACGTGAGAAAAAAAAATCTTTTAAAGTATTAACCCAAGTCGCTAAACATGAAGCCAACGTGACTGTATCTGTAATTATACAGAAATTAATTTCAGTCAATTAATTATAATTAACTAAAATTAAATTGTCGTATTTTCACACAAAACAATCGTGTATATAAAATTTCAGCTCAATTGAGCTCTTTAAAATGCATTTTATTAACGATTAAAAATTTGAACAAAATAAATATGTATATAGAGTGACCTAATAGTAGGAATTGAATAAAAAGTATTTAAGAACTATAAAATTAAATTTCATATAAAACAATAATGAGACAAAATAGAAATTAAGATACTGGGGTTGCAATCCGATATTTAACAGCAAAAATTTCGGAGCTGACCTAGATTAGGCTATTAAAAGTATGTAAAAGCTACAACAATTTTAAATGTAATGTTTGAGAGGACATCTGAAAAATTTAGTATTGTTTCAAGTAGAAGCATGCATACAAGTGTGAGCAATAAGCCTCATAAGTTGCAGCTGAACCGAACTTTCACTTTGATTCATATAATTAATATATACACTTTTAATTATATAATTTAGTAACTATTCAATTAAACAGAAGTAAGGCAATAAGTGAAAGCTTTAATTGAATGGTATTGTATTTTATTGATTAAATCTTCCTCTAGTGTCTCTACTCGGCGTATATTAAATCAAATCTGTGAAATGCCTTAAAAAAATTATTTAATATTTTATACTCTCGCTGCATCCACTCATTCTTCCTCTTTTTCAAACTTTTAGTTTGCTTGATAAAAGTATATGATATTAACTAATAATAAAAATATTAGTTTTACACGTCTTTTTTTAATTGAGTTACACTTTTTCCGTTCAGTAATTTTCTTTTTATTTTCAAGGGATAAAATTAAACTAGATAAGCTCTACAAGTGTAACCAATGTGTTCAAAAGAATTTTTTTTCCTTAAAAACAATATTATTTTAATTTTGCAATATCGATTTAATAAGAGGCTTAACACCCATAATATTCTTTTTCAAGAAATATTTAAAAAAGAAAGAATATATCTTAAAACGCTTTTTTTTCAAATAGACAAAAGGTGTTGCTTGTTCATACTCATTGCTGAATTTGTAAAATTGAAATGTACATGTATTATGTAGTTTTATATATTTGATTTTTTACCCTCAAAACTCCTTCTTGGTACTCCTATTCAGATAAAGTCAATGCTGAAGCTGCATCGTCCAACATTGATAAAGTCCTCAGAATTTGATAAACCTGCAGCTCTTGCAGCTTCCTGGAAAGTTAAGTATTTAGTTCCGTTGATTGTTAATAAGTTTGTATGAGACAAATCCCTTCTTCTCAAGCAACGATTCCAATTCACCCAATCGTTGCGATATTTTTCGCGATAGCTTGCAATAATGTAGTATCGCAACCGTATTGGTGGCATTATATGAAACGAAGCTCATAGTTGCCAATTCAGCGTGTGCGACACTTGGGAAATAGGGGTTTCCAACTAAGCAAGCTATCTTTAATGTGGCATTGTTTGGATTCCCAGCATCAGGAGTTGACAATTGATGAGCTCATAGAAATGCCTGAGCAAGAGCAAGACATTGAAGTACTTGAGTTGTGACGGCTCTATCAACGTCCTTTTTATTAACAAGTCCTCTTGGGGAATTTTTGGTCTTTAAAAACTATTTTATTTGAGCGCACCCTCTGAAGAAGAGAACGTGAACATATAAATTAGGTCTACTATATATAGTCTAGGCTTTCAAGCTAGAAAGAAAGAGATAAAGGATAGATTACTTGTGGAACAGTGATTAATCAAATTTATAGTGTAACGCATATATTTGCTGTTTGATAATTGTAATAATTAAGGTGACGATTTGTCACTGCAGATGGAATATACATTAGATAACTAGAAATGCAGTGCACACGAACCAGAAGTAAGTGGATTGGTAATTAAAGTCTTCTCCTACTTTGTGTACCTCGTTAATTGTGAACATATTGCAACAACTGAGTGCATCTCTTAGTTTTGATTGATTAAACTTGTGTTGTTGATTGTGTTACAAATAAGTTAACTGATTTTGAACATGGCAAGGCTTTCTTCTTTTTCTCCCATATCTTTAGGCGTGGATCCTAGATCCTTACAGTATCTTTAGAAGAAGTTCAATCATAAGATTGAATAATGATTGGGAACTGGTCAGGAGGCCTCAGTTTAATTGCAAAAGGATTACAAATTTTAGAAAATATAGACTCCAACGAAGAGTGTATTTTTTTCTACAAAACAAGGAATAAAAAAAATATTAGCATGCTAAGACAGTGCTTCTCAAAGTTTTAATATTCGCGACCCAATATTCAATCAATTTTCATCGCTCCCCCCTCATACAATAACAATGTATTGATTTCAATAATACTATATTTTGATGCTAAAACTTCGATACGACTTAAACCTCTTAAGTGCCACCGGCGTATATAAACGTCTCACTCAAGTGCGCTAATTACACCAGACGTATATATACGTCTTTTCGAAGTACTATCTTTTCTGTACACTGTTGTCCATGAAATTATTCCAAAAGCTTTGTAATTGAATAAAAGGACCTTGACAGTGTTTGCGTTGAATTTACTCATTTCAGAGGCTCTTTTCTCTTGCTTTTATTTATTCCTTTTCTCCTCGTAACTTTTAATCGGCAGTTAAGGGATTTATTATAAACCGTACAAATTATCAAGATAAGTGTTAATTTTTGTATATAAGTTTATATATGACAATCCCATAGGTCACTGGTAATTATTAAACTTGTGCTTAACTTAATATTGGTAAATTAATTATAAAATACATCGTGTGAACGCTGTGCTAAGAAACGCTGTGCTAAGAAGAAGTTTTGAGGGAGAAAAAAAATGTTTGAATCGACAGACTACTTTCTTAAATTTTATGTTACAGAATTATTTTTACTACATCTAAATAACTCCGGTCTGTGTTTTTGTATTTGCGTTTTCTGGATTTTATAATTTTTTTTTTCTAAATTATTATTTTCTTTCGTCTCCGGTTCCAACAAAAATAATTTATATGAATTTATATGCGAAATTATACCCGACATACAAGGTTATCTTTCAATCCCCCCAATCTTGTAAGTTCGGGGTATTACCGTATTTCTGGACTATTCAAGATTTTTGTTAATACATTGTAATATCAGTAAAGGTGCGTGAAAAAGTACATGTAGAAACACACGGAAAAAATATTAAATTTCTTCTTTTCAAAAAAAGAAATCTAATACATCAATCAAATATGACATGTTTTTTCCCAAATGTAGCTCTTCTACAGACGTGCGTTCCACTATAAGACCTGCTTTCTGATAAGATTCTTTTTAAAAGAGAAATGAAAGTCATCATTATCCCATTACTGGATGCTTTGATTCTGGCATTTTTCAGAAATAACTTTCGTTTTTTTGTAAGATATTTTCTTACTTCGAATCCATTCCATCAGGGGAAGGAAACATTTAGAATTGTTTTTCTTTTTTGTTTATTGATCGCGGCTTTTATAACTAGATCTAGTTTGTCAATGAGATAAACCTAATGTTTCTATTCCTCCTACATCAACCAGCATTGAATTAAATTTTAGTTTTGTAAATCATACTTTAAAGAATACGAAAAAAAATTAATGTTCTTAAAATACTTGCTATCATTAAACTTTTATTAAAATTAAGTGTTTTGCATTATAATGTTATGAAAAGTTTGGACCTTGTTCACTTATTAGTTGAAACAGTGTTGTGATATGAAAGATGGTTAGAGAAGACAGAGGCCAAGCATTTTTAATAAGCTGGTTAAGAAGAGATTTTGGAGATATATTTATTTCCAAATTTATCGCCAAATATCGCCAACCCACCGAAATTAGTAACAGAAACAAGATACCTAAGATAAATTGAGAATAGTCCAAGATGCCTATTAAACAAAATATTAGAATCTCATAAAAGAATTTTTCAGCTCACATAAAAGCTCAGCAGGGAAGCAAAATTCAAGGGTCTGTATGTTAATTTCCCTATTAACAATTTTAATAGTCACCCAGCCAGTATGGTGGTTATAACACTCGGTTTGTATACGAGTGGGCTCGGGTTCGAATCCTGAATAAGGAATGGATGTATCTTCGGGAAAAGAAGTCGGACTTTCATTTGAAATGGATTTCCGTCTCGAATGGAAAACAGCTCACCCCTTCTGTTCTATACTGGGAACATCGTTTGTAATAAAGTCTATGTTCTTCTGAGATGGTATTGTATGTTTCCGTTCATCTGTCTTTTGTTTGTATTCCAGGATACACAACAACAACAAAAACAATAATTGTAAGACTAAAGTTGATCCCACACACACACCCGCAAGTTTCTGGACGTGTTTATTGTATTCTCCATTTATTGACCTATCTCGACCTTACATTAATATTGTTGTAGCTTGCTTAAGGTATCCGACTACGCGTTCGGTACCGTGATTTTAAAAAAGCGCATAAATGGATAATTTTCATGATATTTAGTGTCACCCAGATTAGAGAATACACACATAAAACTTTTTTGAGGACATTTTGACAAAATTGATTTAAATACGATACTTTGGCAAAAAATTAACTTAGAATAATCTTTTTTCAAAATGTTTTCCTTTTATCAAAAATGCTTCTATTATAATAATATTTTTCATTTATATAGCTCAGACCTCTCTACAGAAGCTCAACTAGAATTTTTGAAAAATTCACATTATTTTCAGAGTTACCACCAATTGAAACAATTATCGGCGTTTTTTTTTCTTAAAATTGCTCCTCTCCGTTGTCGTAAAATATGGATAAACCCACTTCTAAGTTATGTATTTCAAAAATTCTAGTTGAGCCTCTGTATAAAGGTCTGAGCTATATACAGGCAAAATATTATTATAATAGAAGCATTTTTCACAAAAGGAGAACATTTTGAAAAAAAGGTTATTCTAAATTAATTTTTTGCCAAAATATTGTAATTACATAATTGTTTTTTGTCAAAATGTCCTTAAAACAATTTTATGCGTGTATTATAATTTAAGTGAGACTAAATATCATAAAAATTATCCATTTCAGAGCTTTTGAAAAATTATGGATCCGAACGTAGTCGGATATCTTAAAGTTGTTGTAGTAGCCAAAAACGCGTCTCTTTTCTTTCTCTCCCTGCTGTGAGTTGAGTATCTTGATAAAGTGTTTTAACACAAAGAATGAATGAAAATGTATTATGTATTGCAACTATTGCATGGCTGGATGTCTGGAACAGACAGAATGTGTTGTCAACTTTCTGACGGTAGTAGCATGTCCATGTTGATGAGCGCGGTGGATGCCTATTGATAACGACATCATAAAGCAAGTGCGGGAGTACTTTTTTCCTTCAAGATTTAATATTTCGCCCGAGATGAAGACGTGCAGACAAATATGCTACTACGTAGATCGGGGTTGAAGGATTTTATACATTCAGTCACAAAGATCAAGACAATTCTTCAGAAGTGATGGAAACTTATTGTCGAAAAACAATCCTTGAAATACAGGGTACACTAACACAATTCGCCAAATAAATCCCAGAAGGTTTTCACATCTTCTACAATGCTCAGACATAACTATCAGTATCTAAAATACAAAAATGTTAAAAATGATTCGCAAGTACCGGCTCGTCCTACTTAACAGCCGAAGTAATAACTAATGGATGGTCAACTTTTCACAGTCAAATTCATACTAACTTATCGCTAGTCATAACAATACTAACCCAGTTTTGGCGAGTGACTCCCTATTTACCGGCCTCATGGATCTTTTGAGAAAGATCTACTTCCGTCATATATCGTGACATTAGTATATTTATCCACTAATTTCCAGAAAAATCCATACAGTCATGAACTCATCATAAAATTCTCGCCAAAAGGGTTTACAAAAATGATGCCAACTTGGCTCTATCACTAAGATTTCACGAAGTTTCCATTGAATCATCATTATAATGTAAGGAACATCATTGCTTGCGAATATTACAATTTTAATATTGTTTATTAGAATATTACTATAAAATTAACACAATATGGAGTAATATAAAAGTATTACATATCTAGATATAAACTATTTACATAATTTTAAGTATTCCTTACACAAAATTTGTATCAATACGCTTGTGTACCAGACTTTTAAGATGAAAAAGTATAAGCGTTTATTTCTAGGCATTATAAGAGTAACAATTTCGGGTGTTCTTCAGTTGAAAATTAGCTCTGGAAGTCTTTTACATCTATTCGAATAAATGCTTCCATGAACGATTCATCAATATTTTGATTATACTTACGGACTACAGGAAACTTATTTTCTGAAAATTCTCCCCTCTGTCTATCTCAAACATACACATAATCATGCAATAAAAATAAAAATATGCTGTTCAGTACAGCTACTTAATTGTTTGCAAAAGCCGACCTCAGGAAAGGGACATAATCGAAATGGAAAAATTAGAAAAAAGAAAATCATTCGAGATGGAGCAGTAAAAACAAAGCCAATCCTCTTAAATTTTCTTATTTATTTACTTCTAATACGTATCTCTAATTCTGCTAATATTATAAAAATATTTATGAGAATTAGGAAGATTACTGGATGTAGTTTTGACTGGACTGAGAAGCCTTAATATGAGCGTCCTGCCATTTAAACTTAACTTCAGAAAAAATTAAATTAATAGTGATTTGGTTCAATTTAACGAAAGAATATATCCAATCTTTAATTTTCTGAAATTGCATTTAATCAAATTACTTCTTGCAGTTGTATTTTTATTTGTAATTTTTTGATGAAATTCTCAAGAAGCAATAAACCACAACTATGAAACAAAGCATTAAGGAGTCTTGAATGCCTTTAGTACGATACGTAAAAAAATATAAATAATTTAATCAATGGTATTTTCCATTTCCTTCTCTCCCGGTTAACCATTCACTCAAGCATCGTCATGTTTAGTAAGTAGAAAAAGATTATGAGAGAGCATCTCCGAGACATCTTGATGCACATACCGGTATAGTTAACCGATAACCAGTGTCAAGTTTGGGGAAAAGTTTTCCATTTTCTTATTAAAGATAATTAATCACCAGGCAATCACTTTCAGAAAATGTCATCGTCTGTTTGGGAGAAGAAGATGACAAGGAGACGTTAATGAATGGGATTTGTTTTATTAAGAACGAATTTATTCGCTTGCAGATTATCTGGGAGTTTATTTGTTTTATTGTTATATAGAGTAAGGCTTCTTCTGTCTGTCTCTGTTACATTAATTCGCTGAAAAATGATAAATGTTCGAGTTCCAAGCTCCATGAAGCAGACTAGATTAAGAATTAAATAGTTATTTTAACTAAAAAGAATACCATAGGAACTTAAGACTTTTTGAGAGGCATCAGAAAAAATAATTATTTTTTCTTCTTCTTGGAATACAAGGAGTGGCTAATAAAAAACGAGATTAAAGGTATAAAATATTTTATTTTGATTTCATATCCATTTTCTTTTTATCACCTTCAATATACACTCCTCCTTCATCCCTACAACACCCCATGCGAATCTTCCATTGTCTTAAACAAGGCTATAAGTCGTTTAGAGTCAACTCCCTTATGACACGTGCCATTTTCTCTTTTACAGCTTCAGAGGATTCAAATCTTGTTCCTTTTAATATATATACCACCTTGGAAAACAGATACAAGTCACAGGGTGGAAGATGCGATGAATAAAACGGATAGTCTAACATTGAAATGCCCGTACTTGGCTAGAAACATCTTGACAAACAACGTAGAATCAGCCGGCGTATTGTCTTGTTGTAGAGCCCATGGTGTATTCTACCACAAATCGTGTCATTTCTTCATCGTATTCTTTCAAGGAAATTAGAAACAACGTGAAGGTAGCAATGTTGAATGATAGTTTGACCTTCAGGAATCCAGTGATGGCACACAATTCCATAGATATCGCAAAGATATCTTGACAAACAACGGGGATGAGCCGGCGTATTAGCTTGGTGAAGAGCCCATGGTGTGTTCAACCACAAATCGTGTCGTTTCTTCATCGTATTCTTTCAAGGAAATCAGAAAGAACGTGAAGGTAGCAATGTTGATTGATATTTTGACCTTCAGGAATCCAGTGTAGGTACACAATTCCATGGATATCGTTAAAAAAACAATCCTCGTTGTTTTGAATTTTGATTTTGTAATGATCTAGTACCCACACCTGGCAACAGGTCAAGCATATATGAGAAATCTGGCAAAAATTCGAACTTATATGTGAGTATCTGGCAGTGGGACAGGTATGTGTGGCAACCAGACAGACTGGACTAGACTGAACCAGACTGGGGTGAGTAGGCGCCGAAAAACATGGTTGGCTAAAAAAGCACGAGAAAAAAAGAAACGACGGACAATATGTTTTCAATAATCTCTTTAATCTACGATTTATAACAGATCCCTTAGTCAGATGAGAATAAATTATTGGGTCTGAACGCTACAATGATTATTTTTAACATTTGAACAAGCCACCGGTCAGCAAAATCCTCAAAAAACCCCCCAAAAGTTTATAGATATGCTCACTTGATCTTTTTTGACCCTATTTGACGATGGGCTCATCCAGTGCATGAATTGGCGTTTTGTTTCAGGTGCACAAATAAAAAACTGCGACCCATCACACGTTTTATCCTTTTTACTGTGTCATTTTCAATGCATTCAAAGTGTTAGTGCAAACATTTTTGCGAGCTTCTTGTTGTATAAAGTTGAGAATTTTAGCTACCATTATGGCACACACTTCTTGCCTCCCAAAATTGTTTTGTAAAACTTGCCGTAAGGATTCTTTGCCATTTCCTACAATCTCAGCAATCGCACGAATACTTAACTGATGGTCAGATCGAACCAGGTAATCGCTGCTGGGTCACATTTTGGAAATACTTAAACCACCCAGAAGTACAAGCACGTAATAAACCTTAATTGCCATACATTTCTTTTAATAAATTACTAGTTTCAGTAGCGATTTTTCCTAGCTCCATGTGAACTGTCACGCACGCACACACACATATACACTCGCTGCTCTACTGTCACACTTATAAGTTCTCCCGGAAAAATGAAAAAAAAATAACTCTAATGCGAAAAATTACTAAGGCTATACGGATTTGTTTACAGAACGAGAGACACTGTATTTAAAAGTGAAGGCTTGATGCTGAATAACTGTTGATCACTGGCGTTCTGTAGCAACGTCAGTCACGTTATTTAATAGCCACACCTCGTATTTAGTTCAATTAAACAGAGTTTTTGAAATGAATACAAGATGCAACTAATAGGCTAATTTTAACGACTAATTGAAACTTAGATTCAAAATATTTCAATTTAATTCAGCATTACTTGTTATCAGAGAGAGAGAGAGAGAGAGTACGACAGTTTATTTGCTGATGGTATAAATTTCTCTTATTCTATTTTTCTTTTAATATCATCAGACGTCTCTCTTTAAGAGGAATATTATATATAAATCTAGAGAGCTGTAGTTCGCGCTTCATTACTTCATTACTCAGAGCTTCCCAATCTTTTTTTTTATCTCATATACCCCTTGACATGTTTTTCAGTTTAGGGTAGACCCTGCTTATCTAATATTGAATTTTTGCATATTTATCAACTTATATGTCTTTTTGACAACTAGTGTAGAGTTATTTACTTCAAAATATTTAAATTTCTATTTGCAGTTAAGTATAAGGTTTAAAATTTAAGAAACACATGTTAATTGAATTAAAATTCTATCAACACATTAAATAACTAATCAATTTTTATAAAGGGAGGAATGACTCTGGTGCTTCAATAACAAATTTTCCAATTTGGCATCAGTCTTGCCAGGTTTAATCCTAAATCTCCCCGGTTAGAAGCGAACAGAAAATACGAGGGTCGGGGCGAAAGTTATGGCAACTATTTTTTTTTCTTGAAGTTACCAGTCCGGTTGGAAAATGTGACATATACAGACGAAAGGATAAGTTGTTAACTACATGTGTGGATAATGAATAGCACTGAAATATTGTAACACACTAATTTATTACCGTAGTATATATACAGGGCAATATGGCCTTCATGGTGCAAAAGAATGACAACACAGTACACATAAAGTTGACATGACAAACATGGGCCTAAGGGCGCTCAAAGACGTCTTTCTACTGTCACCACGCGCTGCGAACGATGTGGAAGGCGCTGAATACCATCAGCCTCAGCATTTCCCGTACCATGTGTGAATCGGGTCACCTGTTGGCGCACAACATTAGCAATGTCCTCTCGTTTTGCAAACCGTCTACCACGTATTGGTTCCTTAATATTGGGAATGAGATCAAAGTCCCAGGATTAATTTATCCCTTGAAGAACGGCTATTTTGATGTAATCGCGCTGTTCAACACGGGTTACTCCAATCTCATCTCAAACGACACTCACCAACTGACTGATTTCCCAGCCCTCGCTGCGCTACTACCAGTTATGACAAATCCATCTGTTGTTCTACATACACACTGTGCCTGCAGAACTTCCACACGACACATATGCGTTTGCGATCCGTTCACATATCTACAAGAAAAAAAATAGTTGCCATGACTTATGCCCCAATCCTCGTATTTGAAGAAAAAAGAGAAGGAAATAAACAGACAACGGAGAAAGTATTGAAGATTTTCGATCTCGTTTTTAAGGAACAGTAATCAGATGAGTTTGAAATTAATCTTTTTCTTTCTTCCTTTTTTTTATTTTTTATTTTGGAAACCAAGCTGAAACTCCTTCTCTAACTTTCTTAGCACTTTCTCACAGTATTCCATAATTCGGGATAAGTAACAGGTATGTCTTTTTAAAGCCTAAATTGCTGAAATCCGTTTTTAACTTTACTTTAGGATCTCCGTTACTGCCTATTTCGATCAGTTGCTTTTGTAACATGGCGTTTTCTTTCAATGTGACTATGACCTATTGTAGTATCATTACCTTTTGTAGTAATTACCAGAATCAAAGTATTCTCAAACTTAGTTCCAAAATTTGAATAAATGGCATTTAAATGTTGAACCTAGGTTAAAACCTTATTTTCCTAGCAGTCTGGCCAATCGAGAAACTGGGAGAATTTGTAACACTTAATTACTTATTTAGCTTGATGGA
>BMAV01003600.1:182120-223317 GCA_019973955.1 Trichonephila inaurata madagascariensis
CGCGCCCCACAGTTTGAGAAACGCTGGCCTAAGGGCTTTATACGTACTTATCTCCATTCTTACACTATTAGACTTACAATCTTGAAATTTAGTACGCAGATACATTTCATAGAATAGAAGTCTGTTATAAAATGGGTTTTGTGAAAATCGAATCCCAAGTTGCACTGCGGGGGCCTAAAGGGCGTTATACATAATTATTTCCATTCTTAAAGTGTTAGACTTACAGTCTTGAAATTTGGTACGCAGATACCTTTCATGGCGTAGAGATCTGTTACAGATTAGGTTTTTGAGAAAATCGACTCCTAAGTGGAGTTGCGGGGGCCTAAGGGACGTTTTACATAATTATTTTCATTTTTAAACTATTAGACGTACAGTATTGAAATTTGGTAAGAGGACTCGTTTCATAGAGTAGAGATCCACCAGAAAATGAGTTTTATGAAAATCCAATTCCAAGTGACGTTGCTGGGATTTAAGGGGCGTTATAGATATTTTTTTTCCATTTTTAAATTATTAGACGTATATTGTTTAAATTTCGTACGCAGATTCGTTTCCTGGAGTAGAGGTCCACTGCAAATTAGATTTTACAAAAATAAACCTCCAAGTGTTGTTTCGGCGCTTAAGGGGCGTTATAGATAATCATTTCCGCTTTTTAAATTATTTGACGTAGTCTTGAAATTTAGTAAGCGTATTCCTTTCCTGGAGTAGAATTCCTTTACAAAATGGGTTTTGTGAAAATTATGCAGATTCCTTTCATACAGTAGAGATCCGCTGCAAAAAATCATTACGAAAATCGACCCCCAAGTGGCGTTGCAGGGGCTTAATCCTTGCAGGGGTAATTATATCCTTATTTAATCTAATAGACGTACATTCTTGAAATTTGGTATGCAGATTCCTTTCATGGAGTAGAGGTCCGCTGCAAAAATGGTTTTACGAAAATCGACCATCAAGGGGCGTTATGGGGGTTTAAGGTTCGTTGCAGACAGTTATTTTCCTTTTTTATCTATTAGTGTAAAGTCTTGAAATTTTCTAAGCAGATTCTTTTCATGGAGTACAGACCCTCTAGAAAATTGATTTTACGAAAATTGACAATGAAGTGGCGTTGCGGTAAATTAAAGGGCGTTACATGTAATTATTTCCCTTTTTATGACATTAGGCGCAGAATCTTGAAATTTGGTAAGCAGATTCCTTTCATGTAATAGATATCCGCTACAAAATAGGTTTCGGGAAAATTGACCCCCAAGGCGGAGTGGGCACTGCGGGGGATTAATGGGCGTAACAGACAAATATTTCCTTTTTTAAACTATTAGACCCACCAGCTTGTAAATTAGAATGTATGTTCCTTTCATAGAATACAGTTCCCCTACGATAGAGTTTTGCGAAAATCGACCCCCAAGGGAGGAGGGTTGCAACTGCTCAAAGAAATTCCTTTTTTTTAATTTTTTAAACCAATTTACTTGAAATTTGTTTTAAGCATGTTTCTTTCGGTGAATAGAGTTCCACTAAGAATAGATTTTATGGAAATCACCTCCAGGGGGTGGCGGGGGAGTTACTAGGGCGTATTGATAAAAAAAATTCCATTTTTGAACTACTAGAACTATAATAATAAAATTTTGTTTGCATGTTTCTTTTGTTGAACTGAAACCCGTGAAGGATGCTTTTAACGGGGTTTCTTAGAGTATTGATGATAAAAATTCCGTTTTTGCTCTATTAGATTCGTTGTTGTTGTTGTTGACGTGTGCTTTTTATCCTGGGAACATATGAAATACAAGTGAAGAAGAACAGAAAGCATACTATACAACAGAAGAATATACACATTTATTACAGATGATGATGTGCGCTGCTTTCCTTTCAAAACGGGAATCCATTACAAGTGAAAGACCGACTTCTTTCCCGAAGAAGATACAACCATATCTTACTCGTGATTTAAACCCGAAGTGTAATAGAGATTTAGACTTGAAGTATAGCACGCATGTTTATTTTACGGAGTAGATATCCACTGAAAGTTGCTTTTGCGGAAATCCACTTGATAATTGGGTTAAGTGAGCGAAAAAAAATCTTTCTACTACTATTTCAGAAGTTATTGGAAATTATCAATTATATATATAAGTTATGTCCTTTTTATATCAAGAGGGGAGAATTAGAGCTATAAATATATTTTTCAATACAATCGAATTCTTAATGCTAGATATCAATAATTTATATATATATGTGTTTGTGTATGTGTAAATAGTATATATATATATAACATCGTGAAATACCCAGTGAAGCGGGTGGGTAACGGCTAGTTGTTTTATATATGGTTAGAAGGATAAAAAGACGTGGACCCTCTTTTTTTGTGTTATTTTTCGACGTCCTTTGTTTGTTATAGAAGTTTCTCAGTAACTCCTTCCCCTCCTTACTTGTGAATCGAATTCAGCAAAACTCGTTCTCAGTGGATCTCTACTTAAGATAAGAAGTATGCATGCCAAATTTCAAGTCTGCATGTCTAATAGTTCAGACCGGCAATATTTTATCTGTAAAGTTTTCGCAACCCCCACAACTCGTCAGAATGACACCCATGAATTTATTGGTTACGTAGCACTTTAGTAAAATATATTGTAATTTTTGTGGACTTCAAAACATTCAATCAAGTTTATGTTGCTTATTGAACAGGTTCGAGCGCGATTGCTAACCGGTATCTAGATTACTTGAGTATGACTCAATATATTCCAATAAACTTGATATTAGTAGATTTAACCAAATTATCAACCACTCATAATTACGTATCTCATTATTTCGAAGAGATGCATTTTACTATAGATGCCGCGTATCTAACGATACTTCTAAAAAGTTATGGTTCGAATGAAAAGTGAATTTCTAACTTTCTACGGGTAAAATTCGAGGTGAACCTTTAGACTCAGACCACGACTTTTTCAATTCCTACACTATTAGCTCACACATTCTATCTATTTATTTATTTATCTTGGTGGAATTTTCAATCGGTAATAAAATACATTTTAAAGCTCTCAATTGAGCTGAAATTTTATATACATGATTATTTTGGATGACAATACAGTAGTTGAACTATAATTAATAAAAATTAATTGATTAAAACTATTTATTTAAAAAATTACAAATACAGCCACGTTGACATCGTTTTTGGCGACTTAGCAACCCTTTTGGCGTCTTGTGTCAAAACTTGAAAAGGTTTTTTTTTCTCACGTTTTAAAGCATTCAGTTGAACTGAAATTTTATAGACACGATTGCTTTGTTTGACAATACGATTGTTTAATGATAATTAATAAAAATGAATTACCACTTAACGTTGTGATTGTATCATATGTATATACATATTTATTTTAATTGTAACTATTTAATAAAAAGTAGCTAAAATAAAATTTTTTCTTTGTAGATTGAAGTAGGAATTGACTTAAATTTTTTTTTCATATTACTTGTTTTTAAAACAAAATATACAACAAAAGATCTCTTATCATTTCTCTTCTTTTTGGTATATTGCATTACCGTTCAATGAAGACTATTATCATTATTAATGATAAACATTGCATGGTAACCAATTCGTACTCTTGTACATAAATTCTTATCTTCTATTAAGTATCGTATTTTTGTAAGGAAAAGTAAGAACGTCTGCTGCAGTGTGTATTGTGAAAACTTTTATGTATTAGATATCAGAGATGAGACTGAGATACCTTATGAATGATGTAAATGGAACCATAAATACAGGAAATTAGGTCAGGTATATAAAAATATATCTATTATTTAGCTTCGGTTTTCCATTTGTTAGATGATATAAGACTTCTAACTATTATTTTGGGGTTTCAGTCTGATACAGATACTTACAATCGTTGTATTAATACAGCTAAGTATAGTTTATTTAGATATTTACCGAAACAAGATGTAATACAAGGAAAGAATATTTTTGCTCAAAACTACTCTGTACAATTACCTACAACTGTTGTTTAAGTTAATATCTTTGGAGTGTCAAGATTTTCAGTGCTTTTCAAAGATACTCTTTGTAATAAATACATTATATATTGTTATAAAAATAAATTTATTAATTTAGAACACGTCTTGAACATTTCGTTGATAAACTTTTTGTTCAAAAGCCAAAACGTTTTAAAAATTATATTTTCTTGAAAATTATTTTTTAAAGTATCTCACTTTAGGCTTCTCAATAGATCGGCGATTTATTTAATAACTTAACAATAAAATAAGTATCTGGATCTTGTTTTTTATTCAAAAATATATTATAATGCAAATGTCAATACTTAACTAATTGAGGAATCAAAAATATATGTAAGTGCAAATGTTTCACTTTATGTTTAAATATGATTATAAATGTTTTAAAAATGTGTTGCCTTAAACTGTAAACCGCAAAAGGCAATTGTATATACAATGGTGGCCAAAATTGTGGACACTTTTACAAAATTTATAATTTTTGATATTTTTATGTTTTTTAAATTTGTATGCTTACAGAAAATCTTACATTGCATTTTAAAGATGATTCAGTGCTAACTTCTACACAAAAAACAAAATTCAAATATTTGCCATTTAAAAGAAGTTAAGTTGCAATAATTATCAATATACATTATAGATATTGATGATTGTAGTGAGTCATCAATGCGTAGTAGGAAAGTAGCCATTTTTTTTATAGGTTCACGTCGATGTTTTATTGATCTGACAGCAGTTTTCAGCTCTTCCTTCGTCATTAAAAAAATAAAATTTAAAAATTCGAGTTAAAATACACATTAGAGAGATTTTTCACATGGATATTCTATCGAAGCTTAACGTCCTCTCGTTGGTGTGGTGTGCATGTTTTGAGAGAGGGATACCGATTCAGAGATTCGATTCTTATCACTTGATTATGGTTCAAAATTACGAGATCCGTCGCCACTAGCAACAACAATGACGTAATACAAAGCAATAAATTGTAACTAGTGAATGAATTAAAGAAATTATTTTTTACAAAGTCCCGCTTAAAAGATACGCGACTTAAAAAGTATTGAATGGATTGAATGAGTGTAGTTTAGAGTAAGATTTTTTTTAAAGTTTAATCGACATTCCGCAATAACAGTGAATTATTCTTGTTTCTTTTGAATAATTTATAATCCCTTTGTATTAAAAATTAAATCACGAAATAAAGATTACATTTCATTAATGACTTCACCATATATTTTTAGAAACAAAAATTAATTTAAATGGTTTATCTTAAATACCCGTTTTGTTCAATGCAGCATTTAGTTTCTTCTCATAATCATTTCTATTGTTACTTCCCCTTCTGTTGTAATTAATTTTAACATGAGCCTTTACGTGAATGAAATTTTTTTTATACTTCTAAATCATCTTCATTCAAAGCAATTACTACTTTTCCATTCACAAATTAATTGTTAAATGAAAAATCACCTTTTGTTCATCAAAATATGTTATTGTTCCTATGTTGTTGCTTTAAGACAGTGTTAAAAAGTCAGTAAATCAAATGGTGGCATTAATTTCTTCAGAACTCGCAATGAGAATTCTCTTCTATGTAATTACCAATATTTTTAATTTAAAGTATGAAAGAGAAACAAATTATTTTTTTCTTGAAATTATTACAATTAAACAGAAAATGACACACTCACTCATCTGAGAGTTTCTTTAAATGAAGTTTGATGCGTTTGTTTTATCTCTCTTCTCTCTATAATTATATAAAAGTTACCAGCATCGTTTTTTCCTTATAATGAAATTTAATTAAGCAGCAATTACAGCTGAGATAGTAGCTCTTTCAACATCTTATGCGAACTCTTTTTCTTTTTTTTGTTCATTTAAATGCGAGAGAAGGCGTGCACTCGATACTAACGTTAGTGTGCGCGCGGGGTGATGGAGTCACCCCATTCCATTTGTTTATAATTATTTTTATCGTACACGATAAAAATCGTAATTCTAGAGCATAATTTAATTAAAGCAAAGCATAATTACCTACTTTTACTAACTTTTAAAGTTTTTTTTTCATAATCAGAGAAAAAATCCAGTCAAATTAAACTAAAATGTTTCATATGTGCGCGGCTTTAATAAAAGACACATCATAGACACTTTTTGCTAATATTACAGAAATGATATTTTCGGGCAAAACTGTCATACTTTGTTCATGTTGCTGTAGTTTTATTGTTCTTTGGTGATCGACTCATAGCATGTTGAACTTTTTCTTGCTTGTATCTCTTTGACAGGCTGCGTTGTGTCTTTAGGTACACTTGTGGCTTTATATTCTTTGGGATTGAGTTCTTTACGTAGCATTTGTAAATCGTGCTTTCGGCTAACACGTTTCATTTTTATCTTTTTACTTAAATTTACTTTTAGCTTTAATATCCACTTTTTTCAATAAGTGTTTCCTTTGTTTCATCAATTTCTTTTTCCAAAGTTTTAACTTTATCCAATTGGTACCGCAAATGCCCATTTTTTCTTACACTCTGTTCATTTACATTTATAAACCATAATGAGTTGTACAACATAGCAATCAAAATCACTAAGTTGTTCACAGGTGAAAGATGTAGCCTGTTCACAGAAAATATTTTGAAACAAAAGTGGTCGCGTGGAGAACTGAGCAAAAGCACGCACCTTAAGGTTGTAAGGAAGAATTTGACACTCCCAAAAAAGAGGGAGATATACGACAAATACATATTAGTTCCAATGAAGACTATCTAACAGAAGTTTACTGAGAAGGCCATTGGTAGCATTTCCCAGAAGTAAAGATTTCGTGAGCCTGGGATGACTTTGTGCCCTTCGCGACCGCTCTCGGGTTAACCATTTATCTACCGCATTATGATTTACTACAAATTTTTTCCTGCAATATTTTTTTTTGAGTTACTGCATTGAAAATTAAGGGATATATACGTTAAAAAAATACCCCACTTTGGAAACTTTAATTCGTTAGAGCTAATTAATGAAATTGGTACGTCAGCACACAACGATCTAAAATATTCTCGTAATACAAAAAGACCAAATGGCTTTTTATAACGAATTTTTAACTCTTAAAAATGTTAAACAAACATATACCACCTACATTTTGAGGCACAAAAAATTTATTTTTGAAAATTATAAAATTTTTAAAAGCTATTAATTTTTTTTACAATAATAACAGGTTTTACACATAAACTTAAATTTAATAAAACTAAAAAAAAACAAACAAAAAAACAGTTTTTTTTATTAATACATAAAAATACATTACATGTTGTGCATTTTGAGGGGAATTTCGATTGGATGTTTCTGAATGCACAAAATTTACAACGACTCCAATTCAAAACAAAAGTTGGCCAATGGCATCTCCGATTTTCTAAGAGAATATCGTCAGAAACAGACAAGTTCCCTTTCCTCCTTTTGTTTGTACAAAGAACTTAATAATTATTGTTAGATTTGGATCTCCCTTTTCGTTTCGGTTGTGCTTTTGGTTTTGTGAATAGTTCTTTGGTTACACAACGCCTATATTCCAAAGAAGATATGCTTTCTCGCAACTCTTTATAAGCTACATATAAATTGACGTATGCCATTTCCAGTATAGCAAAAAAAAAGCCTGTGCCACCATTTTTTTGGATATTTTGTTCTTATCGTATATTGCACGTAACATGTTAGCCTTATCAACACCACCCATGCGTTCATTGTAATCTCTTAGAACGCTGTGACATCAATCTTAGTACCATCTTTGTGTGTGCGTGTGAATTTTCTTTCTACTACACATGTGTCATTTCTATAATAGTTACAGAAAAAATGCACAGGGGGATTATCTCTTTCCATTTGAAAAAGTATATCCCTTGATTCGATATTTGATAGTCGCAGTCTCCTCTTTTCATCTTCTTATCATCAGAGAGTTTAGGTAATTCAGATCTATCATTAGGAACTGTGCCAACAGCATATATTCTTTTTGTTTTTAAATATTCAAATAATGTGGTATCCAAGAGAAATAATTCTCCATAATTATTATGTGATTTTTACTGGATAGACTTTTAGTCATTTCATCAACAGCGTTACCACCCAGTCCAAATTCTTTCTTTTATTTATCAATGTCAGTTTGTTTTCCTTGATAAACGTAAAACTGATATAAATATATATCAGGACATGTGTCAGCTCTACACTAGAGTTTGAATTCACGTTTTACAGGTTTTATTTAGGTTGAATGGTTTCAGAGATGAGCTGCCTTTGAAAAGAGCCAAACTTTCATCAATTGGTTGAACTTGAGAGGCAACCTGCATTTCTTAAAATTTCCATTCAACCGAGACGTGATTGGTCTTAATATGTGCATTTTATTTTTCATTTAATGGAATAGATAATTTGTAATTCAGATGAATATTTGATAATATTTTATGGTATCGATTATACGTGTCATAGTCAACAAATGATCGATTACTTGTAATAGTTAACGACATTCACTGACGTATCTACATCCGAAGACTTGTATAGATGATTCTTAGGCAGTTTATGATAGCTGAATAAAAACTGCAAGCCAATGAATCCATATATCTTATCAACAGTTACTGGCATAACTGAATTATGCTTTTGAATGATATAGACGTTCGTTTGAAAAACAATCTTCATCAATGAATTGCAAAAAGAAATATGTTGGTGTAACCATATGCTCAAATATGGTATCCACAAACCCAAATTTTATGGAAAAAATTTGAATTTCGGTTTAGACATGTCTTTTTTTTCATTGCTTAATCACTTTTGACTTACTGCATCCTGATGTAGAAAATGCTGTATTTTCTGAATATAAACTGCTGCTTCCTGAGTCTTGTTCAATTTCTTCATCGTCTTCTTTTGAATCTCACGAAAAAATTCCAACAGATTATTTATTGGAACTTCTTCATCTGAAAAATCATCTGTTGGTGAAAATTGCTTTCAGA
Organism: Trichonephila inaurata madagascariensis; assembly: GCA_019973955.1. Lineage (NCBI taxonomy): Eukaryota > Metazoa > Arthropoda > Arachnida > Araneae > Nephilidae > Trichonephila > Trichonephila inaurata. The sequence continues at coordinate 190,988 of BMAV01003600.1, forward strand.
TGGTAGGCTCTCTAATAACTCAAAAGTCTCTTGAAGACTGAGCTTTTTTCTAGACAGGGGTAACAAGAAAGGGGGGAGGGGTAAAAAAACTAGCACCTTGAAAATTATTATTGTTAAATATTAATTAAAAACAAAGAAATTAAAGCGTTAATTTTTTTTATAAAGAATAAATATTTCATTTAATAGTGTGCCAAAAAGAAAACAAGCTCAGAATCAAAGTTCAAATATTTTTAAAACTGAAATAAAACAACAATAAAGCAAAATAAATAGTAATGAGTCTACAACGAAACAGAAAACAACAATAAGCCACACGGACGAAAACAAAAACTAAGTTTTTGCTCCAACACCCTGTGCTGTCAGTTCTTATAAGTACCAAAAGTTATTCAACTGTAAAATTAATTATATACACTGTTCACTTAAAATAAATAGTCAAATCGATTACTAAGGTCTTTCTTAACATATAGAAAAATAAGACACTTACCCTTTGACATTAACCCCTTTTTCGAAACAAAAATGACAACCTCCACAATCCTATCAAAATGTCAGCTGAAAATGCAATTTTGGTCTTAAAACTATCCGCCTTTCTTGCTAAAATGCTCATTATATAACCCGTGCTGCTGTCTATTCTGGAAGAAGGGAATTGAAAGAGTATTCCTGCTAAGTATCATCAGAATATTCATAAAAATGGTTATTTTATGCTCTTTATAAGTACTTATAAGTACCGTCGGTAGACAAAGGGTTAAGGCTTATGGAGAAGATGAGCTGATGAGAGCATTAAATTTTCCGGGGCTCAACTTCCTCACTGAGATGTAACATGGAAATTTGTAAAGTAAAGTGCCATCCAAAGTATCATTCTTGTCATGTGATTATAGTTCAAAATTGCGACATTCATTGTCAATAACCCTTGTGTACCATTTAAACCATTTTTGGCTACTGCTTGGTTTTGTAGAGTAACTCGACAAATATAAATGTGTTCTAAATATAAAAATGAACCTATTTATAATATACCTTTATTTTCAATGTGTTATTGCAATTAAATATTTTTATAATGTAAATCAGCGTTTCTCAAACTGTGGGGCGTGCCCTCTTGGGGGCGTGGCAACTCTAAGAGGCGAGCAGTTGAAAACAAAAGATTATTTTAAACAAATTATTAATTTACTGAAAGTAAATAAAATACATTCTGACATAATAAAAAACAAAATACACATTTACATTGATATATTAAACTTATAAATGCAGCATTGCTACACAATGTATTTTACACAATTAATTTAACTATACTAAGCTAAGAACAAGTTTAATAATTACCAGTGACTGCATGGAATTGTGTGTGTGTGTGTCATATACAAAATTATATACAGAAATTAACACTTACCTTGACAATTTGAATGGTTTATAATAAATCCCTTAATTGCTTTTAAAAGTTACGTGATTCGCTTCCCAATGCCATATGTTTTCCACGTAGGTGTGTGCATGTGTGGTTTTGGGAGGGGGGGGGGGGGAAAAAAAGTAGTAAATAATCTAAAAAAAGTAAATCCTTTGCAAACATTGTCGAAGTTGTTTTATTGTATTATAAAGCCCCCGGAATAATTTTATGAATAGCATTGCACAAAAAAGATCGTACTTCAAAAAGACGCAAATATACATCCGGGGAAATTAAAGCTTTGGCTGAGCTAAACGTTTACATACACCGATGGAACTTAAGAGGTTAAAGTCGTATCGTAATTTTAGCATCAAAGTATAGTATTATTGAATTCAATACCTTATTATTGTGTGAGGGGAACGCGATGAAAACTATTATTGAATATTGGGTCACGAATATTGAAACTTTGAGAAGCACTGATGTAAATGGATTTATTTATTTATCTTTTTTAAATGAGTTGAGTTTCAGAAAATTAATTTAAATAAGCAAATCTTTAATAATTAGTTATATTTTTTCTACCAATTAATATTTTCAGCCTGCCATATTCTCATTGGTACAAAATGAAAAACTTAAAATGTAAGAGTGATCTATATAAGCCCAGAAAAACATGTTTTGCCTTAAGTATTCTGTAAAATACTACATTTAAATCTTTCTAAAATATCCTATATAACCTCTATCAAGTATTCTCGAACTGTTTATACAAATGCATGAGAGATTTAATGTCTTATTTTATATAAAAACACTTCTTTTAAATATTTCTTATTTTTAACAATGTAATGAGATCCCTAAATTACAGAAATTTTCTTCTTTTAACAAAATATTCGCGGCAAAAAATGTAAAATTAAATTTAAAAAAAAACAACAACTTATAGCAAGTCTGAGTTCGCGTTAGTGCGAGAGGCAACCGAAGAAAAAATACATAGCTAAAACTTCATAATTTCATTCCATTCAACTCCAAATTCAATAAGATCACAAATAGTCAATAGAAGCGAGTTTTAGCCTAAATTCATAATAATAATTATTATAATAACTACCACAACAGGGAAATTGAGTGTTCCAGTGGCATTCTAGTATTCTCAGACATAAGATCTATGCTCCAGGCGATTCTGAGTTGCAACTCTCAACTGATCTAAAATATAATTACCTTTATAAACAGATTAGTTGCAAACCAAAGAACTTGCACTTCGCAAGGAATCCCGCCCGACGCAGATATCTTTGGCAATGAGCTGGCTGATAACCTTGTCAGAGAGTCTCAACTTTCCAAAAGCCTTACCCTTACCGATGCTGATGCAATAGCCAGGCGTAAACTCACCTCCCATCCAGAGAGAGTTAAGAAGCACTTCATTCCAGATCTTAATCGTAACTGATTAATTTCAACCACCATAGCCAAACTACGTACAAAACATTTCAAAGGGATGAAAATTTCCCCTGATGGTCAAAAAATTTACAATCATTATCTTCACTGTTCTGACATTCAACCTTTTTTCTAACCATACTTTTAATTGTCCTTCTATATTAGCTAAACTCCACAACATAAGAGGCACAACATTAGCAGCACTCCACAAACTCCACCCCCATGGACCATTAACTGCTTTATTAGCCAAAGGCTGTCGACATAGAAAGGACCGTTTTGGACGTCTTCGATGCCATTTAATTATTCAGCACTGCTTACTCTGGAGACAGATAGCAAGGTTTCAGTCCTGTGCCAAGATTTATTAAGCAGCGGTAGGTTAATTTTCCACTTGATTACCAACCCCCTCACCACTGTCATGAGGTTTTTGACAATCCTCCCAATTTTTTGTCATTCAGAACGAATACTCTGAAAATCAATTATTTCACTTAGTACATCAAATTTTTAGGCAGAACCAGCAAACCGGCGATTTAAAAAATGTAGCCCTGGATGGAAAAACACAGAGACTCTTGTTACATTTTTGTTAAAGCTTTCTCGATTTCATTAGCTGTAACCACTCATTTTCACCAACACTCCGCCCTTTTATATTATCGTAAATTCACTAGCTTGCATAAAAATATTTTCTACTGCACTTGTACTTAAGGTATAAGGTGAAAAATTAATACTATTTGCTGCTAATAGAGGACCCTACCTCCCTGAAAAACCTCAGAGCAGAGTTTCTCAAACTCTGGATCGCCCCCCCCTAGGGGGTGCGTAATAACTTTACAAGGGGGGCGCAAGGATATTAAAAAGTCGAAAACAAAAGATTATTTAAAAAAATTATTAATTTGCTGAAAGTAAACAAACAAAATACATTCTGGCATAATAAAAAATATAATACACATTTATACTAATATAATACACTTATAAATGTATCAGTATTTCACAATGTATTTTATAAGTATTTGAACAATATTGTTAAGAGCAAGTATAATAATTACGAGTTACTCCATGGGCTTGTCATATATACAATTATATACAAAAATTAACACTTATCTTGATAATTTTTACTGTTTATAATTAATTCCTTAACTGCCGAGATTAAAAGTTATACGATTCACTCCCCAATGCCACTGTTTTTTCATGTAGGCGCGCGTATGAGATGTGTTGGAGGGGGGGGATAAAAGAAGAATAAAGAAGCAAATCCTCTGAAATACGTAAGTCCTTCGCAAACACTGTCAAGTTAATTTTATTGTATCACAAAGCTTTCGGAATAATTTCATGGATAGAAGTTCACATAAAAGATCCTACTTAGGAAAGACGTATATATACGTCCGGACCAATTAATACATTGGCTGACCAAGACGTTTATATACGTCGGTGGGAATTAAGAGGTTAAAGTCGTATTGTAGCTTTAGCATCAAAGCATAGTATTACTGAATTCAATACATTGTTATTGTATAGAGAAATTATGGGGCGCAATGGAAATTATGACTGAAAAATGAATTGCAAGAATTGAAAGTTTGAGAAGCACTGCCTCAGAGGCTGAGGCACATAAACGGCTTTACTACCTGTGGCTAAAAACACAAAACCTATGTTGCGGTGTGATATCTATATGAACTAGTACCAACATCACGCGTTGACGATCGTGTTGGCGTGATTGGTTACGTACTTGCGTTCGGAACGGAAGGTACCCAGAACGAACCTCCCTCCTTCACCTATATATTCACTCGTACCACAAGGGAAAAGCTTCTTACTGACGTACATATACGTCATTACCACTCAAAGCTTTAATAAACTAAAGTATAATTCTCACACATAACTCTAAATAGCACTAACAACATTTTATTGCTCTATCCTCCACCTTGAGCTCGAATCTCACATAGCAACCATCAATTCCATAAGCCACGGCTCTACTGCAGAAAGAGGTCGTCGCACCCGAAAAGTTGCACGTGTAAGAGGGTTCGGGGAAGAAGCAGATATTGTTTTATAATTAATTACTTCTATTTAGGCTTTATCACTTTATGAGCAATTTCCAAATAATTGAATAACCTTGGGAACAATCTTAATCTAAGCTCCTAATCTAACTTATAAGATTATTCAAAATAAGTTATCTCTTAATCCGCTTGTAGATCACCTGACAACTTCTTCTCGAACTGCAACAGCCTAGTCAAATCAACTTCTATATTTCTTCCACTACTCTGAATGGGTGTTATATTTGAATACTAACTTCAGTATGAGGAACCAACTATTAACAATTCCCGTTCAACGATTATCTTTACACGATTAATCTAAAACACCCTTTCCCAGGGTTTTAATACTTTTACTTTAGCACAAAATTGAGTCATATCTACGGAAAGGGGTATTTAAGGGAACGGTGGGCCATTAAAACAGATTTCTTAAATTGTTAGCTTAATTAGCTGAAAATGGAATCAGGAAAGCAAATGATTATTATATTTCAGAATTTAAATATATTTTTTGAAAAAAAAAACTATTATAAACTGTTTTTTTTTAAATAATTTTTTAAACTATTTTTAAAAAAAGCTCCTTGCGCAATTGTTTTTAAGATATGTACATAATGTTTGTTTACGTGTAGATGAACTACAACAAAATATATCTGTGCATGGATTTTAATTTCAGAATAAAATTTGATGAAAGAAAGATAAGTTTTCTATACTATACGAAGCATTACATCAATTATCACCCATTAAAGGTATTCAGAACAACACAAAATAAGATCCGTTAAATATTTTAGAAAACTAATGCACAAATTTGCGAATTATATCATCTTTCACAAGTTATGAAAATTTAAAAAAGAGATATGACGTAATTTGAAACGCAAGGAGCATTTTACGTATAGATGAAAAGAGAAAATTTAGAAACTAAGAAAAGTGCATTTTAAAAATCTATTTGAGTAAAATGAAAAAGTAAATCAGTAATTATTAATCAAAGAGACAAAATTCTTTGACAGAATTATTCTATGAAATATATAAGTAATATTATCAGTATACAAAATCAAAATCGTAATTTTTACCTAAATTTGACATTGTGAAGGTCCACCCTCCCCTTAAACTCAAAATCACATTTAAAGGATTGTTTCCTCAAGAAGATTAGTGGAAGAAACATGGATATCACCCGTCACAAGGTTCTCAAATCAAACAATCAATTAAACGCATTTTCTCATAAGGATTAGTAAAAGGAACCAAAGAGAACCCGTTACTGCTTTAAATTCCTTAATTGACTTAATAATGTTCTCCAGAAAATACTAAATTTCTCCCCGTTTCTGAATTCGTTACAAATATGAGAACAACATTACAAATTAATATACATATGGAAAAAAAAAATACATTAAAGAAGCCTAAAAGTGGTACATACTATTTAAAACAATTTCTGATATTTATTTCGAAAAGTGCATTTCTTTAAATTATATTCATTATTCCAATAATCTCGAATAATTTACAAAAATAATAATTGAAATATTTAAATTTTTCGTTGGAAATTTGTTCCATGATTTCTACGAAAAATACAATGTCTAGCAGTTAAAATTATTCCAAATTACATAGAAACTTATTTACTTCAAAAAAGATGGAACAATTATAAAGAGGCATTATTTAAAAATTCTGATTAGATTAGCTATTTAGAAAATAATTTAATTATATATACATAAAACTAATGCGCAAATAAATTTTACCTTAATTTTTGTAGCACAATTTTTCATGGAATTATTTAGAGAAAACTTTTAATATCGAAAATATTAAAAAAAAATTTCTATTTTTTGACAGGTGTATTGTATAAACTTTTATAGTAATAATTATTGTAATTTTTACCTGAGTACAAAACAAGAAAAATATCCCTAATTATGCTAATAAAGTTTAAATGCTTTGCTTAACAATAACCTCTAAATTAAAACGAAAGTACCCCCCAAAAAAATCAAGTGAAAGTGGATTATATAAACATCAAACACTTTAGCGAGTTATTTTTCTTTGCACGGTAATAATACTTTTATTTTCACTCGCATCAAAAGTGAAAAGAAAAAAAAAAAAAGTTTATTGCATAAACTGTGTTGAAGAAAAGAGGCTTTTGATAAAGCTGGTTATATGTACGTTAAATATTCATGTGCTCACTAAAATAAAAGAGTAAAAAGCCATTTCGAGAAATTTGTTGAGTTTTAAAAATTTCTATCGAATTGTCGATAAAATTGCTTATGAAATATGCAAGATATCATTTTTTTAGTTTTTGTTTCGGCTTTGTTTTCTTTCTATTGTTCAAAGGAAATTAACTTTGGATTTCGCGAAAGTGCTCTTTACCTCATTAAGTGCCTCTTCATTCCTAACTTTTATTCTAGAAGGGAATTTTTTTTTTGTATATTTCTTTGGTTTTGTGGCGAGCATTAATATTCAAAAATAACTTTTAATGAAGTCAGGTGATTCGAAAGTTTAATATGGAAGTTGATAATTTTTATTAACTTTGGTATATGCTTCATTTGGAGCAGCTGCGGTAAGTTAAATATGGCTGATTAAATTCATTATTACTTTATTGATTAAAATGTTCATTTTCTTGTCGTAGTTAGTCTTAAAGAAAGATATTAGCAACCATAATGTTACATATTCTGAAACCGTTATCTTGATCGAAACAAACTAGAAGTAAAAAGATATTTATACATATTAATTAAAGCCGGAACTGTAATGTAAATTTATGAGATTTTTTTTTCTTAATTTTACTAAACCTTTTAAGGCAGGGCATATGATTTTGCTCTTTTCAATGGTATCGACATCATGTGGTAAACTAATGTTGATTTTTCAAATTTTATGCAAATACTAGCTAAATAGACAGGCGTTGAACGGGCTTCTTCAAGTGTGTAGCTTTTTGCTTTAGAAATTTCCCCTTTCCCTCTTAATGTCAGCACTTCCTGGTGTGTGTGATTTCTATATTAAGGTATCCGACTACGTTCGGAACCGTGATTTTGCAAAAGCGTATAAATGGATAATATTTATGATATTTAGTGTCACTTAGATTATAAATGTATATAAAATTATTTTAAGAATAGTATTACAATAAAAAATTATTTCAGTATAATATTTTGACAAAAAATAAACATAGAATGACCCATTTTCCAAATATTCTCCTTTCGTTAAAAATGCTTCTATTGTAATAATATTTTGCCTGTATATAGCTCAGACCTCTGTTCAGAGGCTCAACGAGAATTTTTGAAATATATAACTTAGAAGTGGGTTTATCCATGTTTTGCGACAACAGAGGGGAGAAATTTTAAGAAAAAAACCGCCAATAATTATTTCAATGGGTTGTAACTCTGAAAATAATATGAATTTTTCAAAAATCATAGTTTAGCTTCTGTACAGAGGTCTGAGCTATATACAAGAAAAATATTTTTTAATAGAAGCATTTTTCACAAAAGGAAAACATTTTGAAAATAGGTTATATTAAGTTCATTTTTTGCCGAAATATTGTATTTAAATACTTTTTTTTTGTCAAAATGTCCTTAAAACCATTTTATACATGTATTCTAATTTAAGTGACACTAAATATCATGAAAATTATCCATTTATGTGCTTTTTTTTAAATCATGGTTCCGAGCGTAGTCGGATACCTTAATGTAATTATAATTATCTTTTTTGAAGTTTCTTCCACTTCTTTGTCCGGTCGGATGGGTCTGTGCCTTCTCTACCTAGCTCGGTGTTTCATGGGCTTCTTCCATGGGTATAAACTTATCCTTATGTAAACTTTCCGTTTTTCTTTCTTTTTTGGATGCCAGCACTTTTGGGTGGTTGTATAATTCTTAGCTATTTTTACTGCGTAAATCTTGCCAAGTTCGCGTTTTTGGAGACAACACACGATACACATAAAAAAAATATGAATAAATCTGAGTTCTCAATGATTTTTCATCCAATTTTTGATGTATAATCAAAAGAAGTTACTGATAAGAAAAGAATAAAAGTAGTTTTGAATATGTGGTGGTAAAAGGTTTCCATCCGAATATTTCGTTTTGGCGTCGGTTCCTTCTTTAAAATTTAAAGCAGATAATAGAAAAGAAATTTTCAGCCCAAGCATATTTAATTGAATACTACGAGACATTTCCAGAGAGAAACTAAGTATCATTTTGATCAACCATAACCGCAAAAGGTAGTAGTGGAATTCAATCGTTAAAATGAACTAAGCTTTTAGAAACTAAATTTTAATGAAATCTTATTCTTATACTTTTTTCTTTTCTTGCGGCCCAGTGCTATAATCAAATATAGGAGAAGGTTGGCAGCCCTTAAAACTGTGTTTAGCCCTGCAAACTTAGTTCTTAAGGAAAACACTTCTGTGGATATCATATTTTTAACCCATTCTGTTTTGGTAATTTTTTAGTTATCGCTTTGCTTTATTAGATTTATGACAATTTAGTATATGGTTATATATAAAGACAGGATGTCGCTGGATCTTTGGAACAAACTTTAAGGGGAGGTAAGGGACAACACACTAGGATTCAGATTTGCATAGCAACCTGTGGTAGGAAGCGTCTTCGTTCTACTCTAGGTGGCGAAATTCAAAAGAGCATTTAAGGAAACAGAGCTGCATTACCGCAGTTATTTTAGCTGCCATCGACCGCAGAGGAGTATAGAACGTTTTGCGAATACCGAGCTGGCAGATATGCACCTAATTTACGGATTGGCAGAAGGGAATGCTCGAGCAGCAGAAAGATTGTATCACGAAAGTTACCGACAAAGTGATATACCGGACCGCCAGATTTTCACTAATTTGCATCACAATTTATGTGGACCATTACTAGGTAATAGGCACAATAACGGTAGGCCACGCATTATACAACGGGCCACGACGTCTAACACATTTTGATCCATTTATAGAACATAATGTGTTGGATACCAATCGAAGGAATCCAAGTACCATGTTCGGAAATTGAGTTACTCGTGGCTCACTTTCCTTAGGTCTATTTCTTCGTAATGATTCATATACGTAAATCAGGTGCACATCTTCCAGCTCAGTGTTTATAAAACGTTCCATACTCTTCTGCGGGAGATGACAACTCAAATGACTGTTGCAAAGTGTTTCCTTACATGCTTTTTTGAATAACGACACCTAGCGCCGTACGAAGATGTTTCCGACCATGGGTTGTTAAACAAATCTGAATCCTTGTGAGGCCCTACATCCCCTTAAAGTTTGTCCCAATGATCCTGGGTGACCCTGTACACATATACAGGGTGTACCCGAATGCCATGTACTAACTTGGACCGAAGGTAAAGAACATCCTGAGAAGCCATAATTACATTGGAAAGCATGGACGGAAATAAAACCCTACGACAATACAGAATGTAGTGTAAAATGCTTTATTACGGAAACCAACAAACAAACAATAATAAAATAAAAATAGAACATTAAAGCATCATAGGAAGTATTTGAAATTGCTGTCATTAGCATGTATGCATGCACAATACTGTCGCGACATAGATTGGCGGACATGTTCGAAGATACCGGGTGTTTCACGAATTGTAGAATTGGATATATTCGTGCCACAAGATCAACTCAGATATGACGGGCGTGTCTTCAATCGAGCCTCTGAAAGTTCCATGTTCCGCCATGTTCTGATGCTCACAAGTAAACGTTTGACGATTTGGAGGCCGCCTCATTGGATATTTTTCCCCATGCAATTGTACATTAACTCGTCCATTTCCGTTAGCAGGGCAATATATATATATATATAAATATTTTGAATTAGATTTTAAAAATTAATACAGCATCTGTTCAGAAATATTAATGACTGAAATCCAGACATTCAGTCTCAGTGATAATAAAATAACTTTTAATTTAATGTGATTAGTTAAAACAAAAAATAAAATGATGTGGGGGTACAGTTTACGAGAAAAAACATAAATCATGTAATGTTGCTCCTAGTTAGTTGGGAAACATTTTCAATTTAGTTCTCCAGTACATTATTTCACTTCAGTTGTTTGTTTCATTAATAAATATCTTAAAGGACTAAGATCATCATTAATTAAACTCATTGCCGACACAGTAATGACATGTTTCATTCGTTTATCAAAGTCATTTGAAACTTCTAAACTATCACATCTCGACATTTTCTTTTTTTTTTAACAATTAAGATAAAAAATATCCTATAAAAAAAAGGACATTCAGTTGCGAAGTGTTGATTTTGGAACAGAAATCCATTAATTTTTTTGACAGTACAAAAAAAAAAAGGATTTTTTACTACTCAGAACTATTTTCTGACTACTATATCTTTTTTTTTTGGTATTATTTGAACAATGCGTGACATAAATGTTTTGTGATTTAATGGTTCTTGCTTTCCAAATAATGAATAAAATAAGTCGTTTTCTTCTTAATAGTGTTCAACAGAACTATTTTCTATCTATTTGAATCCCTGCCAGGGATTTTTTTATTTGTCCTTTGCTTATCTCTCTGAGTTATTAATCGTGGTTGTAGAATCTATTTTCGTTTTTGTACATTCAGTTATGAATATATTAGTGAGAGTTAAGTGTTTTATCATAGTGATAAAGAAACATTTTTACGTTTTACAGCAATGCCAAACGGTTTGAAGATAGATGTCGAGACAATTTGTAAATCGTTAGAATGCCATGTTTGATCTACTTGCGGTGGTTGTAAAATTTGGATGGATTTGGTTTGCTGTCATTGGAAAAAAATAATTTTGTATTTTTTGGATGGAATTTTTTTATAAGTCATTTAAGTTATCGCACAAAAAGAGAACAAATCTTTTATCAATAAAATATAATATGTGGATAAAATAATTTTGAGAATTATTCCTTTGATAACATTTCCGGAGAATGGCAACAAAACGAATTCCCATTTTTATTGCTTAAAGTACTGTTTGGTAAGTCACACATAATTTTTTTTTATTTAAAAAAATGGATAAATTCTAAATTTAATTACTTTTCTAAAAAAAATGAGGATCGCTTTGAAACATATTGCATACCAACTTTTTTGCATGTATTATTAGCAATATTTAGGGGAAAAAATGTCACAGCCTTTGGCATAATAGAAAAAAAAAGCATTAGTACTTTAAAGGAAGACTAATTATTTTATTTTTCTGAGACGTCAGTTAAAAGTTTTGATCTGCAATTGGAATTTATCATAACTCAGTATTTCTTAAAGTTTCAGATTTTGTGAGATTATAGAACAGCATATAAAGGATAATTTAGACTTAAAAAAGTAAATTTGATTTTTTGACCAATAATCATATTGTATTCTTTTACAAATTATTTCATTTTTATGCTTTAAAGTCTTTTGTATTAGGCTAAGATTTAGAGCCTTGTTATTCCTAGTAAGTTGAATAACTTATAAATTTGGAAGTTTACAAAAGTTTTTGGATTATTTAAAGTATAGTTCAAATGGAATTAAAGGAATATTTTCTTTAATTGCTTGATACATATATCTAGAATAAAAAACTCACCGAATGATCATTTCATTAAAAGTAGGAATATGCAATTAATTTGTTCCTTTCCCCTACCTCCAAAAAAGAACTCTTGAAGAATACGACTTCTTTTTCTCATTGAACAAACGAATATTTTGAAATATTTTTTATTCTCACCAAAAATGATGAGGGAGATTACTTTTAATCGAACATTAATTAAAATTAAAAGATTTTTTAATGTTATTATAAAAATATTGCAAGAAAAAATTCTGAAAGAGTGATATTATTTTAGAAAAAAAACTTTTAAGGATAAGAGAATCCACTCCTTGAGATCATTTTGTTCTAAAGTGCACATTTAATTATTCTTTAAGATAATCTTTCTTTTTTAAGACTATGCTACTTATTGCCTAAGTTACGATATTACAACAATTGCTAAAATTAAAAGAAATGTTATTTTATTTTAACCTTAATGGTATTTCACGACAACAATTATACACTCTTTGGCAAAAGAATCGAAGCATCAAGAAGTTGTCCAATTGTGATGAAATTTTGTTGGAAATGTCATCTAGATAGAACATGTAAATAAATTTTCAAGGCGAATGAACATGAATTGCGGTCGTAGCGCGGTTTTCCGCTGTGCAACTCACAAATCATAAATAGAGGTGGGAAATTAATCTTTTTTTCGTTTTTGCCGTTGTTATTCCCTGCAAAAAAACAAACGAATGATTCAATCACGACCTTTTCAAAGACCTTATCGGCAACTGAATACTTCGAACGTGGCCAGAATGTGTGAAGCTGCGTGGTCATACCGAGCTATAGGTTTATAGCTTGCAGCGTACAGACACAGCTGCGCAAAGGTACTGGCAGCAATGGTTGTTTCGAAGAACTTATCGATGAAATGAAGTCTCTGGAAGACCCAGAAGCAAAAATGCAAGGGAAGATAGCATGATTGTTCAACAGGTTCGAACTACTCCAATTGTATCATTGTTTACTATTTAAAGTATTACAGCCTCTTCCATACACCCGTGGTACCCCTTAGAATTTCACGGTGTTATGATGAGGGGCGGAGTTACGCTCTCAGCGACCCTTAAGACGTCTGCCTTTGACACCACAACATCAGTGAAATCGTCTGAATAGGTGTCGTACAGCCGATCATCACGGTTGCCATCAAACTGGCATCGCATAGTATTCAGAGATGAATCCCGCTTTAATCTTGAAGCAGATTATCTTCCTTTTTGTGTCTGCAGCGGCAAAAGGTCTCAATCAGTCTTTGTTGTACAAAGGGATGCAGCCATAGCCTTTGAGGTGATGGTGTGGGATTCTATCTCATACTACAGCATGTCATCTCTATTCATCCTCCATACATCTTTAACAGATTAACGATATGTGGGTACCATCCTACAGCCGGTTGTATTACCCTTCATGGCACGTCATCCGGGGGCCAGTTTAATACAGGATAATGCCAGTCCTCATAGCACTCGCATACCCCTAGACTTCCTTCGTGCCGTTAACCCGTTCAGGACCATGATCACACATATGTGATCAAGCGTTTCTCTCTCCAGGGCCCATGGTATCATATATGTGATTGCGCTTTCCCTGCTCTGAGACCCATGATCACACCGGTGTGATCAGAGTTTGGAACGTTTTTATATTAATTTTTACAAGCACTAGATGGTGGTTAAAGTCCGTTTCTTTTTTCGAATAATGTTTTGCAGGACTTTGAAATTTAATAAGTGTTTTCAGCTTCGAGTTTTTTTTAATTGGATCTGCAGAAAAATTATAAATTAAAAAAAAAGAAAAAAACCCGTTGTATTAGCTGTTATTCAAAAGATTTGTATCAGTTATAAGCACAACAAGATTATGCGAGAGTAAATTTATCGTTTGTGATTTGAAAAATAGTATTTTGTAAGTTTTGCGTCTATTTTATTTCAATCATCATGGCGAAAAAAAAATTCTTTTTTTTTTAAAAAAATTACAATATAAATGTTTTCTTTAAAATTTGCAATTTTTTTTAAAAAAAATATAGCGAAATTTTTTATACTGTATATTTTCAGATATTATTAATGATAGTAAATTGCAAATTTTAGATTATCTGATAGCTTTAAAGATTTTACATGAACTTTTAAATAAAATTAGGCTTAGCGGGGAAATTCGTCCGGTCCCGCGCGTGCGTGTACTATCGGAACGTGGGGGCCAGGGGAAACGCTTCTTTCTCCTTCCACTGGTCCTGAAGGGATTACTACTCTTCCTTGGCCAGCAAGATCACCGGACCTTTCATCATTCGAACACGACTGAGAAAAGGTATTGCTACAGATTCGGACACTTTCAAATATCTCAGATCTGGTGCACTAACTGGTATATGCCGGGTAGAATGTATCACAGGGTGAAATTAGGAACCTCCATCACTCGTTACCGATGTGTGTACAAGTATGTATGTTCCCCCAACTATTGATCTAAATATTCAAGTTGTAATCGTGAGCCGTGGATAGGTCACATGACCTTGGTTCTCTTATCATTTTTTTTATCTGTGTATGAGCTGTACACATATTTAGTTTCATTAAAAACAACGACTTTCTTGATGGTTAGATGTTTTTTTGCAAAAGAATGTGCATGCATTTCCTTTTAAGGATTTATATATTTTCTCATGTTACAAACATATTCGCTTTTAAAATGTAATGCTGCTTCCATGTAACATTGTTAGTTATTTATATATAGGAGAAAAGTGACTCACTCACTCATCACGAGATCTCTTGAATTATATGTAGACTTTAAATTTAGCATTCACGTTATTTTTGTTGAATAAATATCCGCTAAGAACGGGTTTGTGCACAAATCTACTCCTAAAGGGGTTTGTAGGGATGTTATATACATATACGAGGTCGTTGCATATAAAAATGTCCTAAATAATGTTGCTAAAAATGTTGCTAAATGTCCACTAAGAATGGTTTTCATTAAATTGACTTTCGAAAGAGATTGCGGAGGCGTTATATAAGGAAATAATCACTTTTTTGAACTATTAGATTAACAGACTTGTAAGTTGGTAAGTTACTTTTGTTGAAGAGGGATCCGCTGAGAACGGGATTTGCGGGAAGCAAATTCTAAGAGAGGTTGTGGGGTGTTATAGAATTAAAAAAAAAATACCGTTTCTGAAAAATTACACCTACAGAGGCTTTGACTTTTTTAAGCATGATACTTTTATTGAGTGAAGATTTGCTAAAAATGGGGCTTAAGGAAAATGACTACAAAATCGACTTTTAAGTGCATTTTAGAGATTTGAAAACTTCGATTGTTTAACTGTCTGAATAATGTCAGATTAAAAGTTTTTTGCAATTTACTTTCTGAGATATTTTTTACACAACCACTTAGTCATTTAAAAAGATGTAATTCTATGAGTACAAAGAAGTTGCTTCATATTCATAAGAATGGACGAGTTACAGAGGTTACAGAGGTCATTTTAAACCAAGTTGGCAACATTTTTTTAAAGAATAAGGTAGAAAATCACGACTTATTTTAAGAATAAATTAGACAGAAATTCTTCAGTGCTGAGCATTTTCTAAGCAACTACCAAAAAAAAAATTTTATTTTTATATTTGTATTACGAAATTATGCAGCATGGTGAGTTTTTGTAAGGAAAATGCTTTAAAATAGCTAAATTGAGATTTTTCACTCATATTTTTTTAGTACACAAAACATCGTAATATTAAAAGATAAACAAGTTTTGGAATATGCCTTGAGGAACTGTGAACATATACAATCCAACAAACTGTTGAAAAAGGGCGGAATTAAATATACGACAAAAACTACAATGATATTAAACTTATGATTGTACATTTTTTTGAAACTAACCCATTCAAATATGCTATAAAATAGGGTAATTTTCAGTTTTTTAAAATTTTATCTTTTGTTGAATATCTCTCACAGTGTTTTAAATGTATTTTTACATGTTAAAGTAATTTTTTTTAAAAATATAAACATGCAGAATGAAATATAAAGAGACAGAAATAAGATATGAAGAAAATTCTACAATAAGTATTCATGTAAGGACTTCCAGATCGAAATTTGATTAAAAAAATCAAATGATTTTACTATGTTTATTTTCGAAGTTTATATTGCCTTAAAGCAAAAAATTCAATGTTAATTTTTTTTTTGTATTTAAGAAACGTTTATTTTTTTTGTAAACATTTGTTTTGTAATCCCCTCTGTTGAATATAAAACTCATTTTAAACAATTTTTTCTAACTTAGGATTTACAAAAATTATTCAGACTACATGTATTAGCTTTCTCATTCAATTACAGAGCACATGTAATCACGAATTATTCAGAGAATATGTAGTTCTTTAAAGAGGAAAAGTAAAAGAAACCATGCTTACATTTTATCACCCTTAACTCAAAATACAGGACGTCCCATGTTCATTGGGACAAACTTAAAAGGAAGGTAGGAGACATCACAAGGATTCAGATTTCAATGACAAGCTATGGTCGGAAACGTCTTCGTTCGGTGCTAGGTGGCGTTGTTCACAAGGGGATTTCAGGAAACCGACATGCAGTCATTTGAACTGTCATTGCCAGCAAAAGAGTATGGAACGCTTCACGCACACACTGAGCTAGCAGGTATGCACCTGATTTACGAATTGGCAGAAGGAAATGCACGAGCAGCCGAGAGATTGTATCACTAATGGTATCCACAGAGATATGCAAATGACCTTCGGATATTTACTAATTTGCATCACAATTTCGTTACTAACTTGCGATGAATTTCATGGACCTTGATCTGATGTTACTGTCGTTCAGGGGGCATAAGCAACAGCAACAACACAATTTCTGTGAATAGGGATCATTGCTAGATAAAAGGTATGGTGAGGGCAACCCACTAGGGGCTCGAAATCCCAACATGGTACTAGGATTCCTTCGAACGGTATCCAATACATTTTGTTCCATGTATGAAACAAAATATGTTGGATACTGTGGTCCATTGGAATGCGTAGCCTTCATTCATTTTGCTTATTACCTCCTAATGATCCAAATTAACACAAATTGGGATGCAAATTAGCAAACATCAGGTGGTTCAATGCATCTTTTTGTAGGTACCTTTTACCATACAATCTTTCTGCTGATCGTGCATTTTCTTCTAAAAATCCGTAAATCAGGTGTATATCTTACACCTCGGTGTTTGTAAAACGCTTTCTATTTCCCTACGAGGGATGGCAGTTCAAATGACTGAGGTAATGCAAGTCTCTTTCCCGAAATGTACTTGTGAACAACTCCACCTAGTGGCGAACGAAGCAATTTCTGACCATTGGATGCTATGCTAATCTGAATTTTTATGATGTCTCCTCCTCCCCTTACAGTTTGTCCCTATGAAACTGGGACACCTTCTATTTATCCCTAAAAAGATTTTAACTGAAACGCTTTGAGTAGCATTCATTCATTATAAAATACTTTAAAGTTAAAAAAAAGTATATCAAATTTATTCAGTCAATAAAAGGCTTTCTTTTCTTTACATGTTGTTGTTGGTATATTTGAATAGTTAATTTGCTTTTCTTAAATTGAAGGCATAAAAGTATTTTCCATAAAACTTTTTTATGTGTCTGTATTAAGAATAAAGTCAAATACTTGATTTATGTCGACTTTTGAATCAAATTATTTAAACAGAAGGGAAAAAATGAACTTTCCATGTAGGTTTTACTGAAAAACACACCAAACAGCCATTTACAGAAGCTTATACAATAACATTAAATTAATAAAATTCTTTACGTGATTCCTTTTTAATACATCGCAAATATATTTTAAAATATTGCGGCTTTAAAATACGAAAAAGTTCGTTTACAAAAATGACAGTATTTGAAACGCAAAGCCATTGAAAACAATTTATTTGCATAAAAAAACATTAAATAACTAAAAAATGTCTTATTAAAGTACATTTTATTTCTCATGCTAGAAAATTTCTAATTTTAATTTCTTCAATCAAAATTTTCATTAATTTAGTTTTTTCTAATGTTCCCCATAATTGTTTTAAGAAGTTTGATTATTTTCATATTGTGCTTATGTGTTACACTTTGAAAAATATATACAATATAGATTAATCATTACACTTTTTTCAGCTGTTTCTTATTTTAAAAATCTTCGGTCTAGTGAATTTTAATTTTTGATAGTTATTTAATTAATGAAGAAAAATTAAATGGCATTTTTAACTTAAAAAGATATTTTAAATATTTCAAATTGTGGCTTTTTGATGTTTTTATTGATTATTTTCCGTTTAATATACTTAAATTTTTTCAGTACAAAATGTTGTATTCTGTTAAAAATTATAAATGGCAAATTAAATCAGTGCAATCGTTTAATCTCTTTTAAAGAAAGTTGTGCTTTCGCTTTTTTTTGTCACTTCATTTTACAATAAAAAAAGTAAAGTTGTTACTACTTGTTTTAAATTAAATTATATTTTATTTGATCTACTTATCATCAATTCTTTTCCTATTATCCTTCAAAAAACATTTCAATTTTGTTGGAAAAACAAATAATTTGAGATTTTCCTTGCAGACGTTATTTTTTCTACTAACAAATATTAATAAAACGATTCAAAGAAATATTGAGTAATTAATTTTGGGAACATAAAAATCATTTTTGTATCGAAAATTCAATTTATATTAAGTATATTTTCCTTAAATTCGAAAAAAAAATAATATTCGAATACTTTTTACAATTTATTATTATTAAAAAAATTGGTGAAACATTTTTATATTTTCTAGCAAATCGTCTGGCATTTATAATTATTCAATTACAATATTAATTTATTAAATTATAAAAAAAAAACGTTTGCTGTAAAATTTAACTGATAACTGTTTCTATAATTGATTAAAAATAGAGTTCTTGGAAAATAATACTTTATTTCGAATTTTATCTTGAAGTTTGTAGAACGATTGTTTGATCTGCTTTTTTATTGCAATGGTTTTTGCTTTATAATAAAGATACAGGAATTGATAGATATCGATATTTGTATTTAAATAAATGGAAAACAGTGCTTATGAAGTATTGAGATAAAATATGGATTATCGTTCTAGAAAAATTCCAGGAAACAACTTTTTTTAAAGTATTGTGATTTCTCCTTTCTCTATTTAGCACATTTTCTTAGTAATTTATGTGGTGAGCTATATTTGAAAACAGATCATGCCTATTTCAAAGGGAATCAAATAATAGAAATGGTTGATTGATTGTTTGAATATGATGTACTTTTCATTTAATTTAGGTTAGATTTTCACTTTTTAATGTCATGATCACTATGGGAACAGGCATATTTAAATAAACATATATTATTTTAGCAATTTAGTAAATTTGAGCTTTATATGAATTTTTACAAAGGGAAATTGATTATGTACGATTCAGAAAGGCTTCAACTATTTAAATCATTATTTTTTCAAGAATTTATTATTTTTTAAATGAATTTCATTAGAGATATTTATAAAGATATATCATAAAGTGTAATACAATCTTTTGTTTGAACATTAGATTCATAAGTAATCAGTTTTTCCCTCAAATAAAAAATTCATTAATTTTTTACTAACGGACAATGCTTTTTTGAAGTGAAAAGTACTATTTTCATAAGTAATAACCCATTTTTAAACAAAAAGTTTTGTCCAAGTTTATATAAGATTTTTTGAAAGGAAAATTTACCAGGAAAAAGGTAATAAATTCTGGACGTTTACACATAATCTACCTGTTTTTTTTTCTTTTTTACCAAACTATAACCAAATCTAATGTGCTAATTATTGTAAAAAACATCAAAAATTTGAGTTCTATAGTATACATATTCTAAGAACTTATTAATATCAATTTTCTTCACGTGCAAATGTATTTCAGTTACTTGATCCAATCAATTAAAAGAACGGATGCTTTTTAAGGGTTTTATTGGAGAATATTTAATTAAAACTGCGTAAGTTAACCTCAGTAAAATATTTTGCACATAATGCTTAAAAAATGATAGTAAAAATATTGTGTGAATTCATGTGTTATTAAAGTAGATTCCTCTCCCCAGCAAACTTTGAATATTCATTATTCAGTTACTTTTATTAATAAATAAATTCTTCATTGAAATTCGTATACTAGTATTTTATAAGTACATTATTTACTTATAAAAGAGAATTACGTAAAATAAGTAATTCAAAATAAGTTAGCGTCAAAAAATATTAACAATTTCGATATTTAGTTTTATATCGTCGGCCATCTTCCCCAAATAAAAATTTTAAAAAAGTCACCAAATAGTGTCATTTTTGTTATTATAATGGAACATGCGCGTGAACGGTTTTCTATTATTAGCTGCGTATCGCAGTCTTTGGCGATGTCTTTTGATCTTAGGAAATAGGTAGACGGTATAACACGTAAGTACTAACATTTCTTTAAAAATTAATAAAATATCGATATTTCTTATGATCTATAGATACACATAATAGAATCCAAAACGTATTAATTTATAACTATTAATTCCATAAAATTAACTTATATATATATATATATATATATCAGACAATATTTTTTTTAAACAATTTAAAGTATTGTCCCAATCAATACCACAAATGTTTATTGAATAATTGAATTTTGTATTTCACACATCTCTCGTAAATTTAAATCTAGTTTTCTAATAGTATGTAAGGAACTCCATTTCTTACTATTGAAGCAAATTAAGAACTCGAGGCACTTAGTTTAACTTACGCGAATTAACAGGAATAACTTTTAAACTATAAACAAGAACCTAATTGAAACCCGATTTGCATATGCAGATTTAATTTTCATCCGTTTAGTATTTTCTTCCAAAAAGGCTTAGTGAGTCTTATAAAAGAAAAATCACTTATTAAGATATTCACAGTCAAATAGATACTATGTCTTAAGTAATTCGATGGGATTAGAGTTAAATGTAAATAAATGATGATTTAATAATATAACACAAATGGAGAATGTTTTGAACACGGAACTTCCTTTTTTAACCCGTTTAATTAGTATTGCGTGTTCTTCATGAATTAATGATTTTAAAGCAATGTTTATGTAATAATGAGTTTAGTTCTGTATTGAATGAACTCTTGTAATCTTTAATTTTCTTCTTGAGTCTTTCTAAGCCACGGTAGCAGATAAGAATTAATATTATTTAAATGCGTAAATATGTGGGGGTTATTTATTTTGAAGAGATTAAAATACTACTGTGTGGAATGTATCTTGAATGTAATTTTAAAAAATATAATCAAACTATTTTTGTACTATATTGTGTAAATCATTAATCTTAATCCCTTAAATATTTATAAAGTTATTTGGGTTTTTATTTACTGAATTATATCGCTGCTTTTGGTCAAAATGAGCTATCTTGATAAATTAAAATTTTTAATATTCCTGCCATTAAAGTGTTTGGCAAGTAAGTGATTTCCCGAAATAAATATCCATTGATATCCAAAAATACGGAAATGTAGAATTAAACTTGTTGATTTTTTCTTGTAGTTTTAATTCCTTAAATCCATAAAAATTAGCTTAGGTCAAGTATGCCAAACTCATACGATATAACAGGCAGGAAGTGCTATTTTGTATTAAGTTGAAGTCCACATATTTTTCATGTTTAAAAAAAAATAATAAAAATATCCGAATTAAATGTGCGCATTTTATTTCATAATAAAAAAAAAGAGTACAGTTAAAAAAAATAATTTATCGAATTCTACGTATCTTATTTTAATTCTGCGTCGGTTTGTTTTTTTATTATGTATTATTATGTGCCGATATATAGGCCGCCTTCAATAATGCACGTTGCGGTGCTTGGATTAGGTCCATGGTATTTTACACCTGAAAAAAAGTTCCCGAACCAGTAATGGATTGGAAATAAGATAGTGTTTGGAGAATCCCTTACACACACACAATCGAAGATATGACCAGGAGAGACTTGGTTAATGTAACATATGTTGTAGATTGGAAAAGTTTTGGTTCCATTGGAGTAAGTCAAATATCGAAGATATCCGCTGTAAAAGCTAGCCTTAAGTGGTTTGCTAATGTTTGCTACACTTAAAGGCAGGGACTCCAAGATGAACGCTGTGATACCACTTATTTCCTAGTGAGATGTGTTCTACAGGCTCCTGTCATTACATTTTATGTTGAAATACAGTTGCATGAAAATTTTTATTTATTTTAAGAAAATAAAAAAGCATTCAATTGGAATGTATAGTAAATTCTGTACAATGATATGAGCACATTTATGCGTTGTAAGGTGTAGGGGTGGGATGGGCATTAAGTCAATCGCGATTGACCGGTGGACAGCCAAGACATTTTGGGGTGACTGCCTTCACTAAGACCCCTAATAATTTTTTCAGCTTACGAAGGTTCAGAAATATTTTAAGAAATATGGAAGAAAAAATCGAATCATAAGAAAAACATTTCTGAAATAGAAAATGCACTTTGCTATTTGGAGGCTATTTTGCGAAGAAAATCGTAACATTTTCTTGGTTCCAGGTAAAAGTTAGCTAAATAGATAAATTCGTAAGCTAAAGGTTCTTAAAATGAAGGCTTTTAGCACAATACCCCTATACCACGGGGTGGACCTTAACATTTTGAAAAAGATAGAAGTAGCCCGTACCCTGGAAAAGTCTGCCCATCCCTGGTGTAGGGGATCAACAATAGAGCATTAATAATTATCAACCCAAATTAAAAAAGAAATATTTTTGACTATTTAGCATAATAAATATTTTTAATTATTATTATTTCAATATATTTTATAATTTAGCTTTTGAAAATATCTTGAAATAATTTTTAGTATAGATTATGTTCGAAATATTGAGTTAAAAATCTATTGGTTCCTTAAAAATTTTTATAAAATAAAATTTTGAAACAAAATCTTAATAATTAAAATATAGTATTTCGTGTCACTACTTCACTTTAAAAATGGAGAGGCTACAGAAAGCGTTGTTATAAGCTCGTTCCATAAGATATGCGCGGAAATAAAAATAAAAATTCATAAATCGTGTAAAGTAAAAGCTCTATTCTTTCTTTTTAAGCATAAATCATGAAGAATGGAGATTTCTTACATAGTGATATCTCTCTTAATGCAGATCTTATTTTAGAAATTGTATTCTATATCATCTCCAGCCCTTTGAGCCTTAGATATCATCGCGATATATTATATTAAATAACAAAATTGGGGACACTAATTTATTTCATTAATCACGTACTCTTAACTCTAGGAGTTTGATTAGCATTTGTACTACCTTAAAATATTTGTGAAATCAATAAATTATGTGGCACCAGAAAATTATACAATTTCTTTTAATGCATATATATATTTCGTTTTTTTTTCAAACTAATTATCTGTGAAAATGTAGATATTGCTATACTTTTTTTTTAACATGAATGCTTCTAAATTTAACTTTCTGTAGACATCATTCTATATAATTACTTTTTAGCAGATTTACAGATTGATTTACTTTGAATATTTTATACGTATTGAAAAGGGAAGAAATCCTTTATATACTTAAATGAAAAATCAAACGCTCAGTGTGAAGAGATTTCAAAAACCATTTGCAAGAAGAAAAAAAATTTGAACTAGCTGGTATACCCATTCTTCGCACGGGTGAATAGAAAAATTAAACAATACAGATCGAAGGATAAAGAAGTTTTTAATGAGTTAAATTTAGGCGAATTGAAAATTAAACAAAACAAAACAAAAGCTTTTTGCATATCTCAGCTGAACAAAAAAAAAACATGTTTGTTAAATTTTATGTCTGTAGATCTAATAGCTGATAAAAGGGATTTTTATTTATTTATAACTCCTCGTAGCTATCTTGTCGGTCGATTTTTGAAAACACCTTCCTAAGGTGAACTCTGCTCAGCAAAAACAACACATTGTTACACATTTTGTGTAATAAACGCTTAAAATAGTGTAAATAAGTTATCTAGAAGTGTAATATATTAATGTTACTTTCTGTTGTATTTATTTTATGTTAAAATCTTGCCATCATCTCTCCCTCCGAAATCTGGTTTGATTCTGAAATAAAAAAATAGTGATAACACTGATCAAAGGAGTAAATTAAAAGTGAGCGCGTATTGACGCAGGGCGTAGACAAAACAAAAAGAGAAAGTTTTGCTTCACACATAAAAGATAGATATATGCTGTCGAGGGCTTTTTTGCAAATGGTAGAATTTTTTCTTTATTAATAAGCAATTATCATTTTATTTTGGACCCTTCAAACAATATATTTATAAATTATAGCCTATGTGTTATTGTTTTGCTTAAGCTATATTATTGTAAAATTTCATTAAAATCCATTCAGTTGTTTTTGCGTGAAAGAATAACAAACATCCATACATACAAACTTTCACGTTTATAATATTAGTAAGGAAGCTAACAAGCACGATTATTATTTTTTTTTTTTAAAAAAACATGTTTTTCAACTCCTTTTCACGAAACTCTAAATGTGTGTTTTAATCATGAATATATTTTCTTTTTCCTTTTGAATACATGCATGGTGTTGCCAAATTTGACCGACAAACTCATTCGGGTGATAGTAGGCAGCATGTGAGGACGACAAATCAACATAGAACATGGGATCGCAAACCACGTTTAGTCGGATTAATTCACAAAAACAGTTATTAAGAGTGTATAGTGCAGTGCTTCTCAAACTTTTAATGCTTTCGACCCAATTTTCAATCATAATTTTCTTGGCGTCCCCCTCCATATAATATACGTTGAATTCAATAACATTTTGACGCTTAAGTTATAAACTATTCAAATTGTCAAGATAATTATTAAACATTTAACTTTATACAGGACAAGCCCATGGGGTCACTAGTAATTATTAAACATGTTCTTAACTTAGTATTGATGAATTAATGACCAAATACATTGTGCAGTACTAATACATATATATTATACCACTGTAAAAGTGTATTTTTTATTATCTCAGAACGAATTTTGTTTTTTTTATATTCCTTTTAGTAAATTAATATGATTTTCCTACCCCCTAGGGGGCGCGCCCCACAGTTTGAGAAATGCTGGTATAGTGGAATGAAAATGGCCAAAAGAGATAAGAAATACATTTGTTAAACGTAAAATATTTTTACAATACGAACAATGTATCACAGACTGACATCAGAAACAGAACATGATTTGTTTTAACGCATCCAACAAACCTTTGTTCGTCTGTGTCGGCTGTACTATTACCTAGGCGACCTTAATTTCGAACAATTCCTGTGACAATCCCTCGTCGTTGCATTTCTGACGTCGAGCTGAGATGCACTGTTCGTATGGTGAACATGCTTTATATCTAATAAATGTATTTCTTCCCTTTTATTGCCCCTTTTCATCCCGCTAAATATCACATCTTTCATAACTGTTTTGGCGAATTACTCCAACTAAACGTGTTTTGCAACCCTTTTTTCTATGGTGATTTGTCGTCATACTGCATACTATCACTAAGGGGACCATTTTTTTACAATGAAAAAGGAGGATGAAAAATTTACAACTTAAATATAGGAAACGTTTGATTAATTCAAACAAAAATACGCTAATAACGCTTGCATTCTTTTTTAATTATTATCTTAAACTAATATTTTTCCATTGAATGATTTTTTGTTTGTTTGTAAACTTATTATTTTCTAATATATCGGAAATTTCGGAGCAAAAAATATCCTTCAACTTTACTGTAAGCACTACAATTAAAATATCAACATTCAATTTTGATTTCTCACTTGTCCAAAAATTACCGAAAAGACTCTTTCAACTGGTGCATTAGTTCCAGAGCAGCACAACGTAAATTCAACAAGAATAATTGCATTTTCATATGGAATGTGTTCATTTTTGAAATGGTTTAAGTAATTTCACCCATCTTTTACCAATTTCTAAGCATGTTGATTTTAACAATTATTCTAATTTATTAGAATTTAAATATACATCCAGTCTTCTTTCTACTTCAAACAGACAATTGTCATTGATTTTAATATCAGGCATTTCTTTCGATAAAAATTTAACGTAATTTTTTATATCTGCCCACTTTACTTGAGACCAAGTCAAAAAATACCATTGAAAACTGTTATTTCCTGTGATATTTGTTTCACACCATTCTTCGACATTTTGGAAACATGTTTAGCTCTTCTCTGAATACAGAGATTAACAGATCAGTTTTAAAATATTGAAAAGGAGGACACTTTACGAGGAAGGACAGAACCTATAAAAGGAGGACTGTCCTCCCTAAAGAAGGACGATTGGTCACCTTACTATCGCCCATCTGAATTCCTCGGCCGGACTGTGCAGCATTCTGTATATCGTTATTTTTAAGAAAGCTATTTTTAGTAATATTTTAATCTCGCGTGCGGATTGGATCCATTATTTTTCCTCCAAAATGTTAAAAATAAATTGAAACACATCAGTTCGCTTCAGTTCGCTTCAAACTTTTACCGTTTGCTAAATCTTACCATAATTACATGAAATATTTTTAGAAATGCAACTAAAGGATACTTAAAAAAATTGAAAATTTTAGATATAGCAGAATTTGGTCATTATTTTAGCTTTCATCTAATTCCGACTTTTCTCTCTACAGAAATAAATTATTCAAGAATTCAGAAATTCTGGTAAGCAATTATTAATTTAGAATCTTTGAATGCAAAATAAAGAAAATAAACGCTGAGCAATATTTGTGAGATCAAAATAATGAACCCATACATTTTTCTGATCTCATAAATATGTATAAATTAGAAATAAAAAAACATTTCTTATATAAAATAAAGTCTTGAAGCATTTTTCAGATATCTCTATGAAGCAAACCAAGTCAAATCTCAAATTTGTTTTCGGAGGAAGTTTTAAGTGATATAAGTTTACATAACTTCCAAATTTTTTTAAATATCACTAATTAAGAAAATACATAAAATATCTTGTATATGCAAGGGTAAGTAAACTTACTCAAGAAAAAACTTGCAAGCATATATAAAAGTTAATATAAATTAATTATTATTCTAAAATTTTATGTCAATTGTAAATATTTTTTGAATATGCAGAGAATTTATATTAGAAAGTTTTAAAGGTAGAAATCATAAGAACTTATTCTTTTAATTTTATTCATGCAATTTATCTTTATTTACTAGATTATAGTTATAGACTTTTTGTGTTGTTATATGTTAATTGAAAGAAGAAATACTTTTTACAAGCTACTCGCAAGTGTTGTAAGATTATACATAGGCTTTCAAAAAATTCTTCGTTGCGTTTTCATTATTTCTTTCAAAAAGAATATATAAATTAATTATAATTAAGAGTTTGAATGTACTATTACACAAAGAATTCCTTGTAAAATAGATTAACACGTACGTATAAATTAATTAAATAGTGTCGATAGTTCTTATTTTTATTCTTGTAATATATTTACGACCTTAAGCAAATACGCTTATTTTTTTTGGCTATATTACGGGAAAAAACCCAGTTTTACAGGAGTTTTTATTCTTAAATTTTATCTTTGAGCTTTCAATTTCATACATAAAATAATTATAAAATTAAATAAATTTGATCACTATAAATTTTCTAAAAGAAACTTTGTTCTAAATGAAAGCTATCAGGGATCATTTCTGTCATTTCAGCAACATTCTAATTCATATGAAAATAATGAGTATAATTATTGTTCCAGATTTTTTATGGAGTAGGTTTCTTCTTGTTATTTTTATATTCCATTTTCAATAATCTTTCTAATTTTTTTGGTACACACTACATAAATTTCATTTTTATAAGTTAATCTCTTTTCTCATAAAAAATGAAATTTTATCGGAAGAAATAAAAATATTCGAGTGTACATATGTCATAGTGATTGGCAGTGGTATTTTTCTATAAGGGTATTCAATCTGAATTAAAATTTTCGAAGTTGATGAAACATTTCCAATATATTTTTTCAATTAAAATATACAAATTTAATTCATTGCAAAAAAAAAAAAAAAAAACGATACGTATTTTTAAAAAAACAGAGAAATGTTTAGTAGGTAAATTTTTAATGCTATAAATAATTGAAGTGTTTCCTTTATGCATTTTTAATAAAAATATATTTTATTTCCATAGATGTTTGAAATGTAATATCTGTATTTATTTACTAGTGTGTTGCAAAAATTTCACAGTTAATCTATTCCATCATCCTATTCAGTTTTCATGTCCAGTTATAGTTCATTTCTTCTTCATAAATTTATTGCATTTTTATTTAAGCATTAAATAGTGCTCTTAAGTAATGTATGAAATCAGAATGGTCACACTTAAAATAGTCATATTTTCCCTTCGATTAAATATTTCCGAGAAATTTAACTAGTTGAATGTTGCTGAAGAGATAAAGTAGAAATTAAATGAATAAACATAATCAACCCGGAAGAAGGCGCGCACTGGATACTAACGTTAGTGGTCACGCGGGGTGACGGAGTCATACCACTCCTTTTTTTAAAAAATTATATTTATTGTACATGATAAAAATTGTAATTCCGGTGAATAATTTAACTAAGAGAAGGTATACTACCTACTTTCAAAGACTTTTCAATTTTTCTTTGATAATTTGAGAAAAAAATCGAATTAAATCGAAATAAATGTTTCGAATGTGTGTGACTTTCATAAAAGACACAAATCACAGACACTTTTCGTTAACATTGAAGGAATGTTATTTGCTAGAAAACCTGTCGTGGTTTGTTCGTTATTGTAGTTTTATTATCCTTTGATAATCGACAAATAGCCTGTTGAACTTTTTTTCTTGCTTGTGTAATTTTGAAGGGGCACATTGTGTCTTGTGGTACACTTGCGACTTTAAGTCGTTCTTGATGGAGTTTTTTAGATTACATTTGAAAATTTTTCTTTCAAATTAAACATTTCATGTTTATCGCTTTTCTCAAATTTACTTTCGCTATTTTGATTAGTATCCATTATTTCATTAGGTTCTTCCCTTGTTTGATCAGTTTCAACCTCCTCCAATAGAATGGTGGTTGCCTATTTCTTTTTATTTATATTCTATTCATTTATATTTATAAGGCATGACGAATCATACAACGGAACAATCAAAACCACTAAGTCTTTCACAGGGAAAAATGTAGTCTGTTCATAGAAAATATTTTCGAACAGAAGTGATCGAGTGGGGAACTGAGTCACCCCAAGTACCTTAAGATTGTAAGAAACATGTGCTACTCCCCCCCCCCCAAAAAGGGAAGATTATGACAAAATGCCTTTCATTTCCCAAGAAAACTGTCATATAGAAGGTTACTGATAAGGTCATGTGTAACAAACAAACAGTTTTCCCACAATTAAGGATTTCGTGAGCTGGGGTGACTCTGTGCCCCGCACTATCACTCCTGTGTTAAGAACTGGGTTTTAATTCAAATAAATGGAAACTTATGTTTTTCAAAATGTTATTGTTATCTTCTCAGCTTCTCATTATGAACAAATTAATGTTATGAATAAAGCATTAATTATTTATAAAAAAAATTAAAGATGCTTGTAATAAATTCCAAAGTTTGCGTTTTGAAATTACAACTCTGACTTGTCTAAAGTTACGTTTTCTCTAATGTAAATTTAGTTTGTTTCTGGCATATTTATTTAAATCACCATAATTATTAATCAGTTAGCACAATAACATCTTAGTTAAATCACCATTACATTTTTACGTTATGTTTTAATGAAAATACATTTTTATGCTATGTTTCTGTTACCTGCATTTATTTCTAATTTACAGCCTTTTGTTTTATGTTATATCATTACACTCTTTAAACAAAATTTATTAAACTTTTAAACATCTGTCATTTAATTTCTCTTTTTTTTTTCAATTTTTATACACCTCAATGATTCCGATCTTCACTTTATTGATTTCTACCCTGCCTTAATGTAATTTTAATGACCAATGCTGGCGTAATTGTTTTGGAACAAATTGTATCATCATTACCTCGTTTGAAGACATTAATTATCAATGAAAAAATTATATCTGAATAAAATAATACATAAATCGAAGGGGTTACTTTAGGTCAGGTTTTCGCGAGGTAAGCGAATGATTACAGAAAGAGAATTATGAAGTAAAATTTAGCAAGTCATCATACTATCTTTGCGAATTTTATACAAACTGAGAAAAATGGAAATAATTTTGTCTTAAAGAATTGTTCGTGAAAACATTTACGTAATGCATACTCTAAAAAAGATAAAAGACAAATTTTGATATGGTTGAAGGGATCTCAGAGATGTTAATTTTGTCTCGAAGGCTGAAAATATAGACAATTTTCAAACATATGTATAATTCTTTGAAATAAATTTAAATGATTCGAATCTTTTACACATTATTTCTAAGGAAATACGATTTTTAAAAAAGTACAAAACGTTTAAAATATAATAATAATTTAAAAAGGTTAACAGCATATGAAATAACGAAACATTTCTGTAATGAATATCAAGTAATTTTTACGTTGCGCATGCTATTTTCTAAAAAAGTAGCTTTTGATATATAAAACTTCGTAGAATTATAAAATGTATGATAATCCTTAAGCCCTACCTAATTTTAATATTATATATCTTTTTTTACAAAGTGTTTAAAAAAGTATTCAAATTTTAAAAAAATGAAAAAATATTATGTATTGTTTTATTAAAATAATTATTATTCAAGTTATAAAAAAAAGCTGCAGTGTAATAAGGATACCTTTAAATTTTAAATTTATGAATCAACTTATTGCTAGTAATTAGAGCTACTGCTATATAAAATGTCATGCACAACGTAAAACTTTATTAATATTTCTTACAGAAATATTTTTTTTCATATGCTTATAATTTTTAAAGTTATAATTATACATGAAACATTTTATACTTTTTTGAAGCTTCATTCCTTTATAAATTCCTTTTTAATACATTATTTATATAATGTGTCAGAGATTTGAATTATTTATCTAACTTTAATTTCAAAGTATTGTATCTGTTTTAAAATTGTTTATATTTTCAGCCCTTGAGACGAAGTTAACATCCCTGAGACCCCAAAATGTTATTACTTTTGGAACAAAAGCTAAATTACATCATTGTATTTTAAAAATATTTTGTTAATGTTAAGAGATTAAGAATTTTCAAGAGTTTTGTTTTTAAAAAGTATTTGGTACAGTTTAAATCGACAGAAGTAATTTAATATTTAGGCACTAAAACTAATTTCTAATAAATAACGAAAAAAATTCAACATATTGAAAAATGTTGTACTTCTGATTCACTGAGAATTAATTATTAAATATTAAATAGTGATTAAAAATTCTGAAGATGACTAAATTAAAAAGTCATATGTTTTATTTTTAATTTTGGGAAAATTTAAGTATGAACGCTTTTTCTGTAACATTAGATACATTAAATACGTTACAGATCAATGGACGATTTTAATTACATTAGGCGATTTATTAAAATTTAGACATGTGACAATGTAGTATTATAAGTTAAATAAAAATTTTAATTTAGCTGTGCGTGTTATACTTATACACATATATATTAATTCAAGCTTAATCATTGAAAAATGTCGAGTATTGATCACAAAAAAGATGGTATACTATGAGCATCGATTTGAGTGAATTCAAATATATATAACTTAAAGGTATCCGACTACGTTCGGAACCGTGATTTAAAAAAAAACGCATAAATGATTAATTTTCGTGATATTTAGTGACACTTAGATTAGAATACATGTATAAATTGGTTTTAAGGACACATTGTGACAATAAAAAATTATTTAAATACAATATTTCGGCAAAAAATTATCTTAGATTAACATTTTTTCAAAATAATCTCCTTTTGTGAAAAATGCTTCTATTATAATACTATTTTGCCTGTATATAGCTCAGACTTCTGTACAGGCTCAACTATGATTTTTGAAAAATTCACATTATTTTCAGAGTTACAACCCATTGAAATAATTATCGGCGTTTCTTTCTTACAACTTCTTCCCTCTGTTGTCGTAAAACATGGATAAACCCACTTCTAAGTTATATATTTCAAAAATTCTAGTTGAACCTCAGTACAGAGGTCTAAGCTATATACAGGCAAAATATTATTATAATAGAAGTATTTTTCACGAAAGGAGAATATTTTGAAAAGGGATCATTCTATGTTCATTTTTTGTCAAAATATTGTACTTAAATAATTTT
>BMAV01003600.1:228317-250883 GCA_019973955.1 Trichonephila inaurata madagascariensis
CTCCACAATTTTGCCATGGGACTGGAGGGGAGGGAAATTTTCTCCAGTCCCCTGCACTCGTGATTCAGCCCACGAGACTTTCGGACCCACTGATTTAACAAGCACGTACTCCGTATGTACTCGGAGGGTATTTGGTTGCATCGGGCATCTAACCCAGGCTTTCCGATCTGGAGTCCAATGCTCTAACCACTAGGCTACCTACGGCCCATATGTGGGTTTGAAAATTAAAAAAAAACAGGAATTTTTATATCTAACGCCCCTTAATACCTCTCAACCCTCCTTTAGGGTTGACTTTCTCTAAACGAATTCTTTGTTAAACTTTACTCCATGAAAGGAAAACGCCAACCAAATTTTAAGTCTCTAGGTCTAGTAGTTCTGGAGATATCAAGATGAGTGCGTGACTCGCTTTTTTCACATTTATATATATAGATTAATTATTCAATAAAAAACTTTTATTAATTCTTCTGTGGAAACTTTTTTCTTGCTAGTACATCTGCAATATAAAATTCTTCTAATTTAAGTAAAATATCAATGCATGTTATCAGACTAATGCAGTGCTTCTCAAAGTAGCAATATTCGCGACCCAATTTTCAATCATTATTTTCATCTCCCCCCCCCATACAATAACAATGTACTGAATTCAATGTACTAAGCACTCCCCCTCTCTCTAAGCCAAACCATTTATTTCCTCAGACGTATATATACGTCTTTCCGAAGTACGATCTTTTCTGTGCACTGTTATCCGTAAAATTATTCCGAAGACTTTGGAATGCAATAAAAAACTTTAACAATGTTTGCTAAGGATTTACTTATTCCAGATTATTTTCTTCTTTATTCCTCCCCCCTCTCCCAATACATCACATGCGCGTTTGTACGTGGAAAATGGTTGGCATTTGGAAGCGAAACGCAAAACTTTTGATCGGCAGTCAATATTTAATTATAAACCGTACAAAAATTATCAAGACAAGTGTTAATTTTTGTTTTAAATTACACATATGACAAGCCCATGGGGTCACTGGTAATTAATAAACTTGTTTTTAAATTTTTTTGTTAAATAAATTATAAAATATATTGTGTAGCACTGATATATTTATGTGTGTAATATATCAAAATGTAAATGTGTTTTTAATTTGTATTATGTTAAAATGTATTTTGCTTGTTTACTTTCAGTAAATTAAAAATTTTTTAAAATAATCTTTTGTCTCGACTTTTTAATATGCTCGCGCCCCCCTTGTAGAGTTGTCACGCTCCCCAAGAGGGGCGTGCTCTACAGTTTGAGAAACGCTGGATTAATGTGCATGACTTTCATATAAATTAGTTGACCGATTATAATTGCTTTCTGCAATTATTTAAAATATTTATCACTGTTAATTTTAACGTTTTGTATTGTCGTCGAAAAATTGTATCTGAAACTGGTGTATAGTGGTATCCAGTAAACTTAATATCAATGTGTAAAATTCAAAAATTAGTGAGGAGTTAATTAACATTAAGGGAAAAATAATTATTAGTTATTTAACTTAATTAAAACGTTGTTAATGAATTTATAAAACAATATTTTCCAGCCTGAATCTGGTTTTTCTTTATATAAAAAAATTATTAATTTGAAATTTTTTTATGTTTGTGAAATTTTTCGAATTTAGGGAGCTTAAAGAATGACCAACTATTATTGAATGGGTATTTTAAACATCTGACGATAAATATACTTCTCTGTACTTTTGATTTAAGGCATCCGACTACGTTCAGAACCGTGATTATAAAAAGGCGCATAAATGGATAATTTTCATGATTTTTAGTGTCACTTAGATTAGAATACATGTATAAAATTGTTTGAAGAACATTTAAAAAAAATTTATTTATATACAATATTTCGGCAAAAATTAACTTAGACTAACTTTTTTTTCAAAATGTTCTCCTTTTGTGAAAAATGCTTCTATTATAATAATATTTTGCCCGAATATAGCTCAGACCCCTGTACAGAGGCTCAACTAGAATTTTTGAAATATATAACTTAGAAGTGGGTTTATCCATGTTTTACGACAGCACAGGGGAGAAATTTTAAGAAAAAAACGCCGATAATTATTTCAATGGGTTGTAACTCTAAAAATAATGTGAATTTTTCAAGAATAATAGTTGAGCCTCTGTAAAGAGGTCTGAGCTATGTACAGGCAAAACGTTAAAATAATAGAAGCATTTTTCACAAGAGGAGAACATTTTGAAAAAAGATCGCTCTAAGTTAATTTTTTGCCAAAGTATTGTATTTAAATAATTTATTTTGTCAAAACGTCCTTAAAGCAATTTTATACATGTATTCTATTCTAAGTGACACTAAATATCATAAATATTATCCATTTATACGCTTTAGCAAAATCACGGTTCCGAACGTAGTCGGATATCTTAGAAGATAAACATTTTCTTTTCAATTATAGAAAGCATAAAAAAATAGAATAACTCATACTACTATTATTATTAGTTTTTATATAAAGTGCAATTACAGTGAAAAGGAATTGTTACATTGCAACATTTGTACAGATTTGGATATAATTAAGCCTGTTTAACCTTATGTTCCTGCTATTCCCTTCATTAACTCAGAAAAAATTGGAGTTTTCTTCTGTAGAACCGCTTTTCTGGAGTTAAAGAACTGTTGATCTAATGCATTACTGTTTGTTCTTTTTTAATTTATAAAAATTGGAAAGCGTGATAATTTTATGTAATTTTGCAACACTTTAGGCCATTATTATTTAAATTCATGGAAGTGTTACTTAAGTTTTACAATATTCATTGAATTATTTTTAAAATATTGTTTCGAAGAAAAGATACCAACTTTCTTTTTTCAGTTCTTTAATCAACATAATTTGTTTTGTTTGTTCATGGAAGTAAAGATATCATTTCGAGACATTCAAAATTGTTTTGAAAATATTTTGCTAATTTTATCCATTCGTCACTATAATAAAATATTAAAATTCTGTTGGAAACTGATTTAAATTAATTTATAAATAAAAATATAGATGCTCTTGAATGTTTATAAAAATTACTGAAGATTAACAATATGTCAATAATGGATAACTATCCTAATAATGTTTACGAATACCGAACCGTACCTGGTTTTATTCGGTTTAGTGAAAGACTTATTAATGATTACAATAAGGATTTTTTTTTGTTATAAATGAATTCTACTCTAAGAACGTTTTATTTAATATGGTTTGACAAAGCTAAATTTCAAACCAACGATTATGTAATTTACATAAATAAAAGGAAAAACAACGTTTGAATAAATATTGTGGACCATATTTTTACCTGGGTTTGGAGTGTTTTTTCAAAAAATTTTATTTTACTTCTTGTAGTGCGCAATCATCATTAATACAAAACATCATTGAAAGTGCTGATTTGTATCATTTTATTTCTTAAGTATTTGAAACTTCTGTTTATAACTGCTGTTCCTCTTTTTTAAAGATTAAGATCAAATGTCATCCATAAAAATAATAGTTAGCTCTGAAGTGTTTAGTTTCGTGAAGAAAAGTGATTGATTTTTCTTCGACCGAAAAGATAAATGTATCTTTACTACTGATAACTCTTTTTCGACTAGATCTTTCTTTCTTTGAAGGAACAATACGTGACGGTTATTTATTGTAATTTAACGGTTCTGGCTGTCTGAATTGTGAATGAAACAAGTTATTTTCCTCTTAACAGTGTTTAACGGGACCGTTGCATATCTATTTGTATATCTGCCAAAATGTTTTACGCCAATTTCTTATCTCTGGGAGTCATTAATCGCGTTTACATATTCTATTTTCGTTGTCATGAGAATATTAATGAATGTTAAGTGTTTCATTAGAGTTGTAAGTATTTTTTTTTTGTTTGTCATAATACCAGATGGTTTTCAGATAGATGTACAGAATGTTTTATATGTCGTCACATAGAATGCTAATTTTGAATTATTCACGTTAGCTATAAAATTCGGATGAATTTCGTGTACTAACATTGTCTTAAATGGTATATGACTTGTTACAAATGATTTTTACGAAGAGTTTCGGAATTATTGAGCATTTTTATAGCCCAAAAAAACTTGCTGATAAGTTCTGTACGTGTACGCATTAGTTAAAAAAAATCGTATCATTATCTTGCTTAGAACTTTATTATGGCTTATACATTCTTTGATTTATAATTGAATTTTTTACTCTAAAATTAAATATTTTTTTAATGTTTTGTAAATAAATAATTTATACATCTAATTAGGAAAAGAGTGAAGAGAAAAAAGTTTAAATTTTCAGGTTCACTGCAATGTTTCAGTATTGAAATACCCACGTGTGAAATACCCAAAGGTACTCCCCATGTGGGGAAATTGAGTTTTACAGGCGAAGCTCGCTTCCCAGCCCGCATGAACTTGAAAAATAAGATTATGGCAACCATGGGTCACCAGAAAGGCGAATTTATCGCTCTTGGAGACAAGTTTGGTAAAAATATAAAGTACCAGAGCAGGAAAAACAACGCACGTAGTTGTTTCAGTGTTATTTCTCCGACAACAAATCACTAAAAATAATTTATGTAAAAAAATAATGTACATGTTCACTCGCGTTGGTGTCTAGAAGATCTCTGTTGTTTTTTATTTTAATTTAATCTTTTGTTTTTGTTTCTAAGATTTTTAGAGTATCACTTGACATGACATCATTTGGTAGAGCAAACACACTTCGCTCCAGTATACCAGGAGCACAAACATGTAAGAATAAAACAGGAAAACATAAATAATATAAAATAAAATAAGTCTGACAGGAGGGTCTGTAGTTGTTCTCCAGCCTTCTAATATTTATGATCAAGACTTTTGATGACTGCTGGACACTGTTTCGATCACTTTTGCAGAGGACACAGCTTGGGAAGGGAAGCATTCCGAATTTGTTCGTATAACCAGCAAGACTCTCATGTCCGATTTCATTGAATAATAGAGGTGGAAAATAGGAACGTTCTCCATAATGCTT
The DNA here is from genome assembly GCA_019973955.1 of Trichonephila inaurata madagascariensis. Taxonomy (NCBI): domain Eukaryota; kingdom Metazoa; phylum Arthropoda; class Arachnida; order Araneae; family Nephilidae; genus Trichonephila; species Trichonephila inaurata. The sequence continues at coordinate 233,288 of BMAV01003600.1, forward strand.
GCGACCTGTGAGCTGTAGTACTTCTAATATTACCCAGGGTTCACCATGAGTTCATTTTCTACATTACACCCTTAAAGTTCTCTGTTGATCTCTGCTCTAACAGCGCCCTCTACACTTGAATGGCCTTAAATAGACAACATTTAAACAATACTTGTTTATAATTTTCCCTTTATGGTAATATTTTTTTTAAAATTTAGTAATAGAAAATGCTAGGTTGAATTGCACTTTTATTTAGTTTATACCCTATTTGTAATGTTACAAGTTAAAGATTTCAAATATTCGGTAAACATCACTTAAGACACATTGATTAATGTTTTTAGCTGATTTTGTTAACCGATAACTGAAGAAAAATTTGATATTAATAATTAACTGAATGCAAGATAAATGGACATAAATGCGTATCGGGTTCTATCTGCCGTTCTTCAACTACTATACTGATCAATTTAATTAAGACAAACATGCTTTTCTTGTTAGAGTTGGTATGTGATTACTAGAGATGTCCTGAACCACCTCATTCCCGTTATATCTGCCTTAAACTGGTGTGTAGATCGACTTTGACTATAATTTATTCCTTTTAATATATCAGGAGCTCAGTTGTGAGTCTTTCAGTGGTGCAGATGGTAGTTTTAATTTTGCGTTCTGTGTAAGACGTGCCAATTTTACTTGTTCAAAGATGGTTTTTACTCCGAGGAACCGTTCTAAAATAAATCACTCTCACTTTCATGACTGTGAGAGATATAATTATGGCAGATGGTGTGATTAAATTAAGTGTTTTAAGAACATTTCAAAATTTTGGAACATCGTCTCCAAAAAGAAAAGAAAAATGTGGGCGCAAGTGGAAAACTGCTCCAAGAATTGATAAGACTTTAATAAGAAGTATCAAAATAAATCCAGGATAGACAGGCATAGACCTTTGAAGGGATTTATTGGATAATGGTGTGAGTATCTCAAGCAGAAAGAAATGAAGTGAGTATCTCAACTGCACGGAAAAGGCTTCTGGAAGGTGGCCTTAAGGCAACAAGACTAAGGAAAAAATTATTTCTAACTCAGAAAATGATGAAAAATGTTTAGCATGGGCCAAAAAATACCGACCATAGACTGTTAATGACTGGAAGAAGATGATTTAGAGTGATGAAACGTTTATTTGTGCATAGATACAAATCAAGTGTAGTTAGACGAAGTGAAGTTGAAACTATGTTACCAGAGGTCATATCCAAAATATTGTAAAACACCCTTCTAAACAGATGTTTGGGTTTTTTTTCACAACAAATTGCCCTGGAAGCTTAGTTCCTCTTAAATGCATAATAAATTCTGTCAAATATATAGAAATATTATGTAGTAGGATTGTTCTATTCATGGAAACATTTGATGAAACATTTCAGCATGACTTGGCCCCTTGTCACAATTCGAAATTGGTCCATACTTTTATGCGGAAAATAAAATAAAAATGCTCGATTTTGGGCTAGGAAATTCCCCAGATTTAAGGACTATTCAAATCTGATGGCATATTTTCAAGAATCGTTTCGCTAAGATTAATCGCACGAGGAGCAAATGAAGAAAAGGGTTACACTAGAGTGTTTCCAAGATGATGAAATCAAAAATATGTGTGCTTCTCTAGTGAAGTCAATGCATAGACGGGTGAAAAAGAACATTTTTGCTAAGGGAAGACATATTTAGTACTAATATACAGATTTTTCAATTTATTTAAGGTATGTTACGTTAAAAAGCTAAGGATTTTGAAAAAAATCACTTTTTTCCCATTTGTCCCAATAAATTCGAACAATATAGTAATTATCTTGGGGAAATTCTTTTTTAACTGTGGTTTTTGAATTTAAAACCACCTTCCACTAACAGAATTTGATTTTATGATAATTTCAGTGATATTTAAACCTTGGTAATGGGAGTGTCAGAGTTAGTCGTTAGTCCTTACGCTATCATTCAATTGAAAGAATTGCTTTTCGAAATCATGGATGTATAAGGAAGAAGTTTTGATGCCGACTATAGCAACCTAGGAGAGATCCGACTAGTGCTCTATCATTGGATCAAAAGATAAGTGTTAAATTGGTTGTCTTATAAGCTTAAGGTAGGAAACTAATTGAGACTGCTCTCACGGCTTAGAATCTTTAATTGATTACCCTGAAATAAAAGTAATTATTTTCATAAGAATGTCTATTTCTTCGGTGTCCCAAACTACAACTGCAACCTTCGGGTTGCGACAAACGATTATTTAAAAATACATTCTTCAAGACAAATATATACTTGACTCCAATCCAGTTATACAATTTCATTCAAAATTATGAAATGTGATCTAATATATAGGGTATTTAACATAAAAATGAACGCATTGTATAAAACTTATTTTGAAACTTAGTTTTATGTAATCCATACAATTACTGAACCATACCTACACAGAAACCTTCAAAAATGCAATGGCTTTTCAAATCAATATTATAAGCTTATGATTATCTATGGAAGGATTAAATTCCAACTTATTTCAATCCCTACTATTAGCAATACATTTCTTAAAGCTTGTAGTAGATGACACTTGATGTTAATACAGTTTTTTCAAATGGTAATTCATAATTAAATTTTATTTTTTAATTTTACATTTACTATGCGTTATTTCTGTCGAAGTTACAACAGATGACGCCAGTACGCTTTTCTAAAAAGTTAGGAATTGCCTTTGAAAAATTATAAAGTGTTAGTTTTCTAAGTAAGAATTTAAGAATAATACGAATCAACTAAGAAGAAGAAGATATATAAGAAATATAAACTGTTATGAAAGAAATAATTATGCATCGTAAGGTTTAAATTTAGCATTTTAATTTTCATAGCACACGGCATATAAGTTATCGTAAGTTTAAGTACACATAATACCAGTTCATGGAAAAATTCTCCGCTTATTTAAGTAATCAATATGTTTTGAATTCAGTTTTACCACGTAAACTCTTTGTCCAACATTTTTTACTCTAGTGCTAATTACTAGATGCATAAACTTGTATCTTTTTCCTGGTACTTTAAATTAATTTTCACAGTTTTTAAAGAGTAACGCTTTTTATTTTAACTGACAAAATAAGAATTGCTAAACAGAACAACAAGAGAACGCTTGTTTACTCTAAAATGAGAGTTAACCTTTATTACTTTTAATAAGACTTTAATGACATTGTATGCAAATGTAATTTTAATTAAACTTTTTCAGATAATACTCTTCACTTAATAAACTTAATGAGCTTAAAAAGAGCAACACAAAATAAATTATTCATAATCAGATTAAATTCCGAATCATGAATAACACGATGCAGTTTTTTTGAGTAATTAAAAATTAAATCTAAATAAATGATTATTCATTGCCATGTTTTTAGGTGTAGATGATTAAAGAAATAACCTTAGTACAAATTTAGTTTTAATATTATATTCCATGAATTCTATAATCCCTTGTTTATTTATTATTGTTTTTGCTTGAATGAAAAAAAAGTTATTTAACTACTTTATGGTAATTAGAAGTCGATTGTTCCGTTATTAAAACTACTTTGTCGAGTATGAATTTAAAATTAATTATCCTACCCCCATTACATTATCATGGGTAATTCAATAAAAATTTGCATCAAATCATTTTGAACTTCTTTTAAATGAAATAATATTGACAATTTGTGTTAAATTACCTGTTTCTTTGGGGAATTCAAGAACCTAGTGCAATTACCTAGGGCCTTTTTTTCATAAAAGGATCACTTGACCAAAACATCTGTACATGCACCCCAGCGCCTAAGGTCACTTAAAACTGAGATAGGCACAGCAGGGTTTGGTTCTCATTGGCTGTTGCGCCACTCAGTTCAGTTCAGTTTTTTCATATAACATTATGACGTTTGTTGTAGATTCCGTGGAGCCGCAAAAATGTTTTCATGTTACAGAAAAGAGCACGGAAAAGGTCTTTATTTGAAAAAATTACATAAAATTAATAATTAGTCGTTTAAAATAACATACAACAATAGATTTTTCTCGTAAATTCTTGCATTTAAAATTTTTATTCTCCATTTTATTGAGCATATTTTAAGAAAATGGGTACTTAGGTATTATTGTAACCTATTTTCGACATTATATAATGTTAAATTCTTTGAACAGCAGTACTGTTTAAAATTGGCTCTTGTATATTTAATTTCTAAAAGTAAACTAGAGAATTTTGTTATTTAAATGTAATTTTATCTATCGATATTCAAGAATAAACTCTCATACGATTAAAAATAATCAAATGTTAATCTTTGAATTTTTTTTTCATACAAAATCAATCAGGTGGGGATACTTTGATACAATAAGGCTTGAAATTTTGTGAAAGTGTTTTATTCCTATTTAAAATACCATATACGTTCTATAGCTAATAGCTATAACCATTCAGAATCCACAGAAAAGGAAGAAATATATTCTCCAGAATAAATTTTTATCTTCGAGTACAAGAATGGTTAGATTTTTCATCTGATTTCGTTACACTATATTAATCGCATGTGATGTATTCTATAGCTTTTTCTCGTGTGATTTCTTGAAATTTTCCGTAATACTCTAGTTTTATTTATTATTTTTTTTTCCTTTTTATTAACTATATTTAAGAAAAGGTCAGTCACAAGGATTTTTCAAAAGCTCTAAAAGTGTATTTTAAATCATTAAGATATCCGACAACGTTCGGAAACATGGTTTTAAAAAAGCACATAAATGGATAATTCTCATGATATTTAGTATCGCATAGATTAGAATATATGTATAAAACTCTTTTAAGGACATTTTTACCAAAATAATTATTTAAATACAATATTTTGTAAAAAAAAATTAACTTAGAATAGCCTTTTTTTAAAAATGCTCTCCTTTTGTGAAAAATGCTACTATTATAATAATAATTTGCCTGTAAATAGCTCAGACCTCTGTACAGAGGCTCAACTATGACTTTTGAAAAATTCACATTATTTCCAGAGTTACAACCCATTGAAATAATTATTAGCGTTTTTTATTAAAATGTCTCCCCTCTGTTGTCGCAAAACATGGATAAACCCACTTCTAAGTTATATATTTCAAAAATTCTAGTTGATCCTCTAAACAGAGGTCTGAGCTATAAACAGGCAAAATATTATTATAATAGAAGCATTTTCCACAAAAAGAGAACATTTTGAAAATGGGTCATTCTATGTTCATTTTTTGTCAAAATATTGTACTTAAATAATTTTTTATTGTAATACTATTCTTAAAACAATTTTATATACATTTTCTAATTTAAGTGACACTAAATATCATAAATATTATCCATTTACACGCTTTTGCAAATCACGGTTCCGAACGTAGTCGGATACCTTAAAATCCCCACGAGCAAAATATTACACATGCATTAAACTTTCATTTAAATGAGCACAAATATCATGTTTCTCTTTTAACCTGGGAGGGGCAGCGCGGGGCACAGAGTCACCCAAGGCTCACAAATTCTTTAATTCTGGGAAAATTGCTTATTTGTTACCAATGACGTCTTCAGTATCCTCCTATTTGTCAGTCTTCATGGGAACTAACATGTATTTGTCACATATCTCCCTCTTTTTCTAAGATTGGCAAAAGTTTATTTACAATATTAAGATACTTCGAGTGAGTTCGACGCGAGACCACTTTTGTTCCAAAATATTTTCTATGAACATATGTAACAGTTTTCCTCTGTGAACGACTTAGTCTTTTTGATTGTTGTGTTGTACGACTCATTATGATTTATAAATGTAAATGAACAGAATTCAGAGAAATAAAAGGGCATCTGTGCGATCTCTGTTGGATGAAGTTGAAACTGATCAAGCAAGAGTAGAACCTGATGAAGTAATGGATATTTATTATGGTAACGAATGTAAATTTGAGAAAAGTGATTAACATGAAACGTTTGAGTTGAAAAAAAAGTTTTCAAATTCTACCTAAAAAACTCCATTAAGGTATCCGACTACGTTTGGAACCGTGATTTTGCAAAAGCTTATAAATGGATAATATTTATGATATTTTGTGTCACTTAGATTAGAATTCATGTATAAAATTGTTTTAAGAATATTATTACAATAAACAATTATTTAAGTACAATATTTTAACAAAAAATGAACATAGAATGAGTAATTTTCAAAACATTCTTCATTTATGAAAAATGTTTCTATTATAATAATATTTTGCCTGTATATCAGTGCTTCTCAAAGTTTCAATACTTGCGACCCAATTTTCAAATCATAACTTTCATCGCGCCCCCCATACAATAACAATGTATTGAATGAAATATTAATATACTTTGACACTAAATCTACAAAACTATCTTAATTATAAACCAGCCAAATTTTTAAGATAAATATTAAGTTTTGTATATGTTACTCTTTCAAATAATAGATATTTTAAGCAAGTTATTTTTAAGTAATAGATATTTTAAGTAAATTATATATATATATATATACATATACTTTTAAATAATAAGAAAACTCCTATGTCGCTTTTCTTTTCTAATTTTTAAATTGGAACAGATAAAAATAAAAGTGTAACGTGTATTCTTCTTATGTCAGAATGTATATTGTTTTGTTTCTTTTAAGTAAATGTATATAACTTTTAAAAATAATTTTTTATTCTCGACTTTTTGATATGCTCGCGCCCCCTCGTAGGGTTATCACGCCCCTCTAAGGGGGCACGCCCCACAGTTTGAGAAACACTGCTGTATATAGCTCAGACATCTGTACAGAGGCTGAACTACGATTTTTGAAATAACTTAGAAGTGGGTTTATCCATATTTTACGACAACGGAGAGGAGAAATTTTAAGAAAAAAACGCCGATAATTGTTGTAATGGGTGGTAACTCTGAAAATAATGTGAATTTTTCAAAACTCCTAGTTCAGTCTCTCTGGAGAAGTCTTTACTTTATATAAGCACACACACACAAAATATTATTATTATATAAACATTTTTTATAAGAGAACATTTTGTAAAAAGTTATTCTAAGTTAATTTTTTGCCAAAATATTGTATTTAAATAGTTTCCTTTGTCATAATGTCCATAATACAATTTTATTCATGTATTCTAATCTGACACTAAATATCATGAAAATTATCCATATATGCGCTTTTTTAAAATCATGGTTCCGAACTTATTCGGATACCTTAAGAATGATATGAAGCCATAATTCACACCGCGTCCTGTCAAAAAGACACAACCAAGAAGAAGTTCAGCATGCTATTTGTCGCTAATCTATGGACAATAAATCTACAATAACTTGAACAAAATATGACAGTTATGCTTACACATATTATTCCTGTGTCAAAAGCGAAAAGTATCTCTGTGATTTGTCTTCTTTATTAAAATCAGGCACATCTGAAACATTTTAGTTCAGTTTTACTGGAGCTTTTTTCAAATTATCAAAGGAAATTGAAAAGCCCTTAAAAGTAGGCAAGTATACTTTCTCTTAATTAAACTATTCACTGGAATGACGATTTTTCTTGTGTACAGTAAAAATGATTATAAAAAAATGATTGAGAGGACTTAATCACCCCACGCAATAACTAACTTTAGTACCGAATGTGTGCGTGCCTTCTCCGGGTTATAAATATGTATAATTAATCGTGGACGCGCGCACGTGTTATCTTTACCAATTTATTTTTGTAATTTGTTTTTTTAAAGTCATGCTTCCAGAAGAAAAAGAAATTATCGAAGTGTGTTCTTGTAAATATTCTATAACATATAGGTATGATCCATTAGACATTCATGGGTAGAAGTAATAATTAATTTTTAATCTTACTTAAACACAAATCTATATTTAAATTTCAACTTGCTACGCGGCTCTTGTAAAATGTGTACTTGAAAAATCAGTTGACAGATTATAATATTTTTTATTTTTATTTTTAATGTTAACATGAGTGAAAAACTGTTTTTTTTTCAGTCTATTTGATTGCAAAGGGATCAATATATTATTAGGACATAATAAGATCAGTGTTTTAAAGTAGCAAACTATATTACAAATTCTTAACTTCAGAGACTTAAGAAACATGTGTGCCTTGACTGAGGGAAATAATAGTAGTCAACCGAACAGAAACTTGGAAGGGTTCCGATATATAAATAACTCAATTAGCTATCTTAGCATCTAGGAAATCAATCCTATATCAAAACACGACGCAAATTAGCCTCGTTAGCTGTCATAAGAGAAAATTATATTATATTTTCTGTTCACTGATTAAATTCAATTTATCTAATCATTTCAGTCCCTTTCTGTCGTATAAATTCTACATAAGACAGATATTCTTTATAAAACAAGCAGACAGAGTTATTTATATTTTTTGCTGCAAAACTATCTTAAATCTGGATTAGACAGATTACAGTTTATATCAGAAACATACTCTAAGCCTAGTGGTAGCCTAGTGGTCATGGTCACGAAGCCGTGCCGCCAGTGCCACTGAAGACCCGCCATATATAGACTAATGCACATTAAATCTGTCGTGACTTAATACCCCCCCCCCCCCCGGGGTGTTATGGTGGGGAAATTTAAAGATGGGGGGGGGGGAGCTCTGATGCCGCCCTAGTCACTTGACCGAGGTTCCGTCGCCAATAGCCCTCTTGATGGTCCGTACTGTTATTTAATAAACATTCATCACTCATATATATGATTGTAAGAAAATGAATGTATCTCCTTTCCCCAGCACAGATTTAGTTTATCGCACCTCTTAATCCAAATGCTCTCCCGAGATGATCATTGTACTCAAAGACAAAAAGGGGTGCAAGTCACTTTAGTTTTTACGTATTGTTTAAACCAGTTATAAGGACAAACATAGCCCTTCGTAAGCCCTTTATAGCAAGCAAATATAGAAATCAACGAGATAGCTTTTTAATTTACAGCAGGTAAATATGGAAATCAATGAGATTAATTTTTGATTTACAGCAAGCAAATATGGTGATCTCCAAAGCTTTTCACTTATCCGGGGAACGATGAAGGCTAAGTCTGGCTTGATGAATTTTAATGTTTGATCAAGAGCACCTTCATCAACGAATGACGTCAACATCGTGCCTTATTTTTAGAACTTTCGTTTCCATACATGAATTTCCGAAATATGGATCCTGTGCGCTGTCATCCATTGCATTCTCCCTATAAATTTGATGTATTCTACAATATACGAGATAAATAACGAGATAATGGTGCTATAGAATTTTTTTAATTTTGGTTTCATACATATTTACTTATTACCCTCGTATTAAATAGCCGTCGAGCCCCAAGTCCTTTCGTGAGGTTGGTGGAAGGGGAAGAGAGGGGGGAGGCATTTGCCCCCCCCCCAAGTGTTCACCCTCTAAATTGGGGTGGAACCGAACCAAATTGTACTATTACCTGTATGGTGCTCAAAGCTACGCTAATGACAGGCGTCACATAGCCCATTGCCATGATGAACTTCGTGGGCCTCGATCTGGCCTTTGCCGGTCAAATGACATTAGTAACAACAACAAAAAGAAAAAATATAAGCACATAAACCTTATACAGAGATTTGATTCATGGTTAAAACTGAAATAATTAAATACCGCTTATACGACATTTTAAAGTTATAAAGAAACATTTTTGAATTATGTATTAAATTTTCACACTTAAAGTTTACTTCTGCTTAGTTTGAATTGTGTAAACCTTATTTCTTCATTGAAAGTCACGAAGTTTGAAAATCTCTGAGCTTATGTCTGTGCACAGTAAGTAAAATGTCTACTATTTTTAAATCTTCATTTGTTTTTATTGATTCAGGATTTATTTCATGCAAAACGGTCGCTGAAAGAGATTTTTTCCCCCTTACAAACACCGAAAACTGTTTTCGATGCTTTAAGCTCTCTTCAAACAATTCCTAAGCTTTAAAACATGTTTTTTGGTCTATGTTTATTCGAATTTGTTTCTGCACCCAACCTTTCCCTCCCTTTTTCCTAGATGAGTTAGATATTTTCCTTATCATGCGTTTTATTCCTTATCTTCCTTTCCTTGCAAAATAGTTTCTATGTGAAACTGTTTTATGTAGAAATGTGTTTTTGCAAACAATTCTTTTTCTTTCTTTTTTTTACCTAAGGCTCAGTCTAAGCATATTCTCTCCTCAAAGAACAGATATCATTTAGAGCAAACGTAACTTTAGATGAGGAATATAATATATTTAAATACTAAATATTTAAAAAATATATAACTTAAAATTTTGTTTATAAAGATCGATACTGCAGTACCCATAAGCATAACAAACAAACGTCTACTCTGTGAGATTAGGATCAGTGTTTTTTGTCCGCTTCTTTTTACAGTACTGAGTTAAACCCAAGGTATAAAGGATTATTATTCTGAATCGTTATAGGACATAAATTAAAATATTAAAAGAATAATTTTAAAAAATTGCTTCGAAACATGAGTTAAGAAATTAAAGGGAAAAAAATGGTATTGCAGATATTATTGGGATCACATGAAAACCTAGAAGTGTTTTCGATGGAATAAGAAATGGATGGAACATTAGTACAACCTGGTTCTTTGTCATAAAAGAACTGAACTGAACTCAGTGACGCAACAGTCCATGAGGCCAAGGCCTACTGCGCCTATCTCAATTTACGAGACATTAGGCGCTGGGATGCACGTGCAGATGTTGTATTCAAGTGGTCTGATGCGAAAGCCCTCAGTGTTCAGTTCCCAAATAAGCTTGGTATTCATTTATCGACCTACTGAAAGGATGAGGTCCCTTAAGTAGGTCCGGAATCCCGGAGGAGGATCCCTTCAGTAGGCTCCCCGGTCCCTTCAGTAGGTTCAGAATCCCGGGTTGCCCAACCCGGGATTTGAATCCCGTACCTGTGGCATGGCAGTGCGATATAATAACTTTCAGCCACCGGGATCAATAAAATCTAAATATGGCTAAAGACCAAGGAATAAACAATAATATTGATGTGATGTTCAGTATGATTTGAAATAAAACTTGTGTCACACACAAGAAGTCTTTTTTTTATGAAGTGCTACTATCCTAATGCATGGCTGTAGAAAAAAAGGCTGAGTATTTATAACAATCCTTCTGTCAGTAAAGGATATGTTTGACCCTTGTTTAATTTGTGTCTTTTTTCAACCCGGTGCAGTATACTCTAGATTAGATTGTAATTGTCATCAGAAATTTCCCTTTCGTTGGGAATCGAATACCGCTAGATGTGGAGGAATATTAAATCAGTAACCCAATCCAGTGGTCCGGAAAACTCGGCTCTCAATTACCCGGCAGCCCAGACAACTCTCGGCCACACCCTTGTAGGTAAAAAAAAAAACCCTTTCATGTCCCAAAACAGAAAGAAACTCATACGAATCTGTCACAGTTAATGAAAAAAATGCCGGAAAATGACGAAAACGTTAGCGTTGAGGACACTGTACAACCTCCTAAGTTTCACATTATGAGGAAGTAAAGACTGTCGAAACCACCCTTTAGAGTATTTTGAAGAACAAGGTGCGTCGGTAATGGATTTATTGCTCATTCACCGTTTTCGTAATGAAGCAGCAAAACGCAGAGTGCGGTACGAAAGACATTAGGGCATTGTGCATTTCTTTAAATAAAGTAGCCACTTTTTGCACAAAGTCGGCTACTTAATTTACATGATAGCTCGTTTTATGCGTTTGTAAAGTATTTTTCTGAGATGTGTCTAGGTAAATTACTTTATACTATGTACTCATTAATTTTCGTTTTCGTGTAGTAATTGTTCTTTGTCTTTACAAATTACATATTTTTCCTTCGGTTGAGTGTATTTGGGCAGTGTATTTTCTGTTGTATTCTTAAGCAAACAATACATTTACGTGCAGTTCAATATTTTCGAAGGAAGCCTTTTATACTCTTATTCTTTTTTAATCCTGTTGAGACTTCTACTTCCACTTCTTTCGAAAACCGCTAATTGAATTGTTAGCCGTGACTGTGACTGTATGTTTACCTTTGGTAACAGAGAATGTAAGAAACGATCGCATGGAGCAATCGCTCCCGATATTTTCTGCTGTAATTTTAATTGTATTAATTCTCTAAGCTTTTCTCTATTTAATCTTAAATTGTATTTTAAATGGCTATTAAATGTTGTTTATTATAAATACAGACTCACATCAATGATTGGGAGTAGGTTTAATTCTGTTGGATTCCAGAAATAAAATTGCTCGGACCCGATCGACTTTGAGACTAGCTGCAAAGAAAAGGTAAAGTATCTTTAATTACCTTGACTTTGTTAGATATGGGCTTTGTAGCTAGAATAAAAATATTTGCAATTAATAAATCCCATCCTCGATAACCCTGCATTTTCACATAGGGGGTCACCCTTCGGTGCACATTATGAAGGCCCACTCACGTGACGGCCTGTTTTTAAAGTATTCTTCGGGACATTTTTTTTTTGACGACCAGTAAAAATATAGAACTTTAAATTTTTTTTATGTGTTTTAAGAGTATGTATATAAATGTTTATAATAAAATGTCCAATAGAACGTGAATTATAGCGCTCTGTACACCCCTGCCTCGAAAAAATGGACGTACACTTCCTCCACGATTAGGGCAGATTGGCTTATCTGAAATAAAAAAAAATAACGGTGTTTTAATCTATAAGCTTAAATGCGCCAAATAATTTACACTCAATTGAAAATATCAAAAATTGGATTTTTTTTAAACTTATGAAGAAAAAGTTTCGAATTTCATTTTCATGGGGGGGGGGGGGGGGTTTGAAAAATAGAAATTTTTTGAATTTTGGAATGATCGTAGTTCATTTGGTGCGTATATTTGTCCTGAGTCTACCCTATACATTTGAAAACATTCGGTCGAACCGTTCTTGAGATACGATGCATGAAAGTTTGAAAAACACAGTTTTGAGAAAAAGGTGTTTTAAGTGTCAAGTCCGATTAAAACAATGAAAATCTTAACTTAGCGCTACGAACGGCTGTTTTTCTAACCCCTGATTCTTTATAACGACTTCGAATTTTAAAAAATCACTTTATCACCGTATTCTAGACATGTTAAGGAAGCAATTTATGAAAAACAAACATTTTTTTTTTTTTTTTGATTTTTTGAAACCATCACTCTTAAGCCGAGTATTAGGGACTGTACTGTACTTCAACTCTATTTTTTTCTGAGAACTTCTCTTTTTGTTTCATTCAACATAACAGTTGTTACTTTCTCAAAAGATTGCCGTGAACCGAATCTGAACTGAACATGTTGAAATTGGATTTTCTTTTTGCATGTTATCAAACCTATGATAAGTGCAGTTTTTAAAATTCGTGCGTTTTACTATATTACAAAAATACAGCTAAAATAATATGTTTACGACACATTAAATATGAATTAAAGAAACACTGATTTGTGTGCATATAATCAATAGCACGATAAATATATATTTTAATATGAGAAAATTAAAGCACATATTTTTTTATTGTTAAACAAAAACCAGTTTATATATAATTAGAATAATAACAAATAACATTAACTGTTTCTAGATATTCGCTGTATAATTGTCTGCAGAAATCGATAGATAGGTTTGCGTGATTAACTGTTTTTGAGCGTCGACTACTCTGTGTTTAGGTGGGATTCAATAAAACAAATGGCCCAATCCACGCAGAAATAATTAATGGAATCTGACGGTTGATTAATATAATTTCCATCTGTAGCTGACAAGAATTTAAATTCTTTTGTATGGTTCAGGGAACAGAAATAAGTCATATTTTTTTTGTGTGGTGACAGCTTATAATTAAGTTCAGAAAATTCTAATCTTTTGTTGCTTTGAAAGTTAATTATAGTTAATTAAGATTTTTACTTTGCTCCCTACCCTCTCTCCGTCATTATTATTCAGAACTTTACTGAGGAGATACCATACACTCTGCTGGGTAAAATTTTAAGCCAATGGAATTTTTTCTAATTTTTTTACATAAATTTTTAATTGACAAACTAAACTCTCTTCTTTATTAGAAAAAAAAAAGGTTTTTATATTCATTCAGTCCATTTTATACCAAAATTCTTTCTATTTACGAGAGTTATCCAGAAATTAAGTTACTTATATCTCCCATAGATGGCATTGCAAATGGCGATTACACCTAGTGAGCAAAATTCCCTTTAACACAGTGCTTCTCAAACTTTCTATATTTGCGACCCAATTTTCAATCATAATTTTCATCGTTCCCATTCCAAGTAATAACAATGCTTTGAAATCAATTATAATTTACTATGACGCTAAAGCTACAATATATTTTATAATTATAAACCATACAAATTTTCAAAATAAGTATTAAATTGTGTACATAATTTTATATATGACAAGCCTATGGGACAGTACATCCATTGGGTGCTTGGGGCGGGTCCCGGATAAGCTGAACGTAAACAGATTTTCTGGTTATAAATTTCTATTCTCCAGTGCTAAAGGGCCCGTAGATCGGGCCCACCGAAGGTCCGAAATGAACATAAATCGACACTGCCTATGGAACCACTGTGGTAACTATTTACTTGATTTTAACATAGTATTGCTAAATTAATTATCAAATAGTACATATTACAGCACTTATACATTTATAAGTGTATTATATCAGTGTGAATGGTATTTAATTTTTTTTTATTATGTCAGGTGTTACTTTGTATAACACCTTTATTACTTCCTTTCAGTAAATTAATAAATTTTTGAAGCAATATTTTGTTTTCGACCTTTCGATATGCTCCCGTCTCCCACATAGGGTCATTATGCCCACTAGGGGGCGCGCTCCACAGTTTGAGAAACACTTCTGTAATATATTAGATGCTCATTTTGGCCCTTATCGACGATTTGCATTAACGTCGGTGAGATGGCTTTGAAGGTATCTTTCGTAGTTCTTTTCTCCCCATTCTTTGAATTCGAAACTGAGAGTTGAGGTTCATGATAAAGTTGCTAAGCACACAGAAATTAGCACTGAATGAAATACATTGTCATTTGTCCTTGGGGTATGGACAGAATATCATGAGGAGTAAAAGAGTGTCCATAATGTCGAATGCTGCACCTCTTGTTAAACCACAACCTTATGAAACAAGTGTTGTATTTAATTCTTGTAGGGTTGTACATCCATGCAGTCTTAGAAATTTATCTCTGGCTAACCATTTCTTGATGGCAAAGACGTTCAGACGACAGCTTAATCCCATTTAGCAAACTTTGGCTAAATAGGAATACAAAAATTGATCTCACGGTGAAAAAGTTTCGATGATCTTTGCTTTGAACAGTAGTTGGAAGCTTATTGTCGGCCTTCAAATAAATATTTCATGCAACTATGCCTTGTTTCTGTCCACAGCGCATGGGATACATTACCTGGATACCCCTATGTGTAAAACTTTGTGGTGCATTTATATTTAATCCATTTTCATGGAAACATTCACCTGGAAAGAGCATAAAAAATCTCAGCATATGGTCCCCTAGCATGATATGGGGATATAAGGATGGATATAGGTAAGTAAATAAATGAATAATAACGTTGCACTATTTAGCTACTCGAGGACTTATAGCGACAGACCTCATACTTTTGAACAATGGTCAAGTGACGACTACATCTGAGCTGACACCCCCTCTCTTAACTACCACACCAACGGGAGGACGCGTTTGAGCTCTCATCATATTTAACATGCATCGCTCCCCTACATGGCGGCTTCAGAGATACTAGGCTCGAACTCCTGACACGCCAGCCACGAGTCCGTTACCCTGACCACTAGGGTACAGCAGCGACAAGAATAGAATAGGTAATTTTGAACTCAGTAGTTTATTGGACTATTTGAGATAATCGAAGTGAAGTGAGCGAATATTAAAGCCGCGCTGTTCAGCTACACAAGGGCTTTTGGCGACGGACCACATAATTTTGAACCATGGCCAAGTGACGTGGACGACACCTGAGCTGGCAACCCCCTCTCCTAACTACAACACCACACCATTTTTTTTACGTGAACAGTTTATGTAATTAATTTTACAGTTGAATAACTTTAATTAATTAATTAGCTCTAACGGATTAAATTTCATAAATTTGAGCATTTTGCTTACGTATATCCTTTAATTTTCAATGTATTGATTCAAAAAGAAATATTGCATGAAAAGAACTGCAGCAAATTATAATGTGGTTGATAAAGGGTCAATGTCTTGCTCTTGTTCATGCAATTTTATAAGCTCATGAATTGTCAGTTCCTGATTGTGGGAATCCAGCAGTTCTTGAACGTTATCCCTATCCAATTCTAATTTAACTTACTTTTGGTAAGATCGAAAACATCTTTAATTCTACAACCAATGTCACCAATTTTACCATTTTTTTTTTTTACTCAAACAAAAGACGAATAGACGAGACTTTAAAACTCGCTTAACTCTGATTTAGCGTAAGTCGAGGTATTACTGTATTTACATTTTACGAAAACAAAATGATATTTATTTGGTGCATCTATTACTATGAATCAGTTTTGTACTTATAAATAAAATAGAAAATAAGTATACGAACTAATATGAATTATTTTAATCCGAATGGATAATATAAACAATGAAGTGAAGAACATTAAAATAAACATCAAATAATTTTTCATCTCATTTCTTTCAGCAACTGCTGTCTATCCAGAACTTCGCCTAAATTGTGCCATCGAATTTCTCCTTTTAGGCGATAAAAATAGGGTTACATTGATCTGGCAGCTGGATTGAACATGTTTACGTTCTGTTAAAAATACCAGCTTCTTATTTATTCTGGAGTAGATTTTTTCCTCCTCTGAATTCAACGTCCATCACCCAACTTCCGATGTTAGTCTTTTTTCCATCCTTCTAAAAATAGAAGAAAAAAAATATTGTAGGGAGTATAAACCCCGTTTTCTAGTGCTTGTAGAATGAAATATAATTTCCTGACTCTTACTTTTATGGAATCTTGAGTTTGTTATCCGTATAACACATGACAGGTAAACATTGGGTATAAATGGATGAGCTAGGTTCTTTACGAAGTTTAAATCTCAAGTAACTTTTGGATTGGCTGTCACTCTTTGTGTGTTATCCTTTTCTTTACCTTTTATAACGGACTACATCTATATAATATGTAAGTGCCATAAATAATGATAAATTATAATTTTTTTTGGAATAATAAATTAAAGTATACTCTGTTGAAGGTGTTAATGATATATATATATAGTTCCCTCTAGCATCCTTTTAATTTTTTTTAACTTCTTTTAATAATATTTAAACAAGCTTTAATTCTTTGGTTCAAAACTAACGCTTTAATCTTAATCGTAATCAACTAGTATCGGATATCTTTTTCCCGCCCATTTTAACCAATCACAGCTCTTATTACGACATAGTTACGCGATTGTCTCTGCAGGTATATAAAGCGAAAATTTTTTGTACTCTCTATTTTTGTCCGTTTGCTTTCACCATGTAATTGTCGCCGTTTTTGTCTCCAGCTCGTCGTCGTGAATATGTGTAAATAGCTGCATCTCGTTTATCCTTTATGTCTTTGTGTGTACGTATGCTTATGTGTTGTCGTAACGCCTTTGATGTTTCATGTTAAAATAAAAAGATGAACGTCCACTCTGAAGATGTTTTTTGCGAAACCCCCTATGTGAACAAACGAATACGCCCAACACCGGCTTTTATAACACACACACACACACACACA
>BMAV01003600.1:252521-272466 GCA_019973955.1 Trichonephila inaurata madagascariensis
TAAAAAAAAAAAAAAAAAAAAAAAAAAAAATCCTCATATTTTCATTTTTTCAAAAAAAAAGTTGTCGCAATTAGTCGGATACCTTAATATAAAGTGGTATTTATATTTTTATTTGTATTATGTGTGATGAAATAAATTGCAAAACGATTTTACAAAACAAATATTTTTATCGAATGTGATCTTGTTATCGCGCTTATGATAAAGGAAATTTATGTTATGACTATAGATTTCACATAAATACCGAGCTAAGCGATATCAAATGTTGTCAAAAATAAATTTTTCCTCTTAGTTTTGATCCAGATTTCGGTAAATGATTTCTCAAGATAATATTTTCTGTGAAAAAGATCAAACAAGTTGGTTATGCATGTCTTATATTTCTTTTAGTTTCAAATGCCAAGTCCAACTTAATTAATATTAAATGTTGCTGTTCTGTTCCTGTATAATGTAATCAATAAAGTATTATGTACCGTATATTCTGGTATATAATGCCTACCTTTAATACAAAAGTAGGATTGGAATTTACGAAAGCACGTTACACGCTGGATATGTAAATGACAGCTTTAGAAACAAAGAGGAGCATAAAGAAATTAGATTTCCACATACATCTAAATGCTGTTTATTAAAAGGAAATGACATACCTTATGGTAGCATGAAAAGTTCGTCATATTGCACATCATCGAATTCTATTTCATTTTTTCACCATTGGTGTTACTCCGATCCATAAATAAGTAATCATCTTCGGTTAAATCTAGACTGTTAAGTATACTACATGACCTTTGAAATAATTCGGGTATAAACTCATTCCATGCTATTATTGTCTACTCACACATTTCTAGACCGGCATGATACGTTTGGCTTCCTTTTTTACATATTTTATCAACTTTTAACACGTCTATTCTTGCGCTTCGTCTTCTTACGTCCGGGTCACCAATGTGGAGGTGCTTATTCAAGGACAGAACCCGCGGTGCCAGTGTTCGTAGCCCCGTAACATAAGTAATAGACAAAAATGATAACTCCAGTGTAGAGGCTGTTAGTGGCTTATGAAAATAACACCATAAGAGTTTTAGTTCAAGAAGTATAATGTTGTATGTTCAAAAGTTAGATACAATACTTCGAAAAATGTCTTGAAAATTGCTCACATATATTTAAAGTTTCTTTGTAAATGAGGTGCTCGTTGAATGACAATTATACCTAAAAATTAAAAATATGGAGTTTGAAAGTACTAGTGCGCGTGATACACTAGAATATATATTACATAAAATCAGTTATTTGTGAATGTTAAGTCAAATTTAAAAATATAATTGTTTACCTTTCTGCTCCAATGAACATTATTAATCAGAACTTTAATTATTATATTATGACTTTTCTACATATTTTCACTAAAATATCTACCGCACAATAACTTTTTAAAATATTAGATATTCATTACAGTTTCTATCGCTCTTTATAAATAAATTATTGCTAAGTTTTAACTTATTTTTATATTTATAATTCAATTTGATTCTAGTTTATTTGCGGCAAAACTTAGTTACACTGATTAATATGAGAATGGTCATGTAATCACTAACTTTATATCTAAACAATGCATCACATATTTGTCATAATACTGCAATTTGAATCTTTATACAGTAATTGCATTTCGTGAGGAATATTGTAATTTCTTTGTTTGAAAGTAACATTTTCAAATTCTAATATTCACTTCTTCTTATGGGTTGTAATACTAGTATGATTCAAAAGTTTCCGAACTGAGCCTATAAAGTGGAAAATTTTTATAATAGGGTGACTACAGTTAAATTTCTGTGTTATTGCATTTTTCCCCTTTAATAAAAATGTATGTTTCAAAGCACGCCGTCAGTGGTTTGCCACGGAGTCGCCTTTTGTAGGTAGATGTATTTAGTCATCGGCGATTGAAATAGATTGTGTTTGCTTAGTGGATAATGGATATTAATTTTTGTGTTTGCTTAGAGGATAAGGGATATTAATTTTTGTGTTTGTTTGGGCAAAAGTTCTACAGACTTATAAGATTTTGAAGCAGGTGTAATGCTTTGATACATTATCGCAAACTCTGGCTTTTGAATGGCAGCGACGTTTCAGAAAAGGCAGGGAAAGTGTCGAAGACGACAAACGCTCTGAACGTCCACAGACTTCCCATACCTCTGAAAATATCGAAAAGGTTTCTGTGGCGGTATGTAAGAACAGGCTTCAAACAAAAGCAGAATCAGTTGGGATGTCCTCGGTCACATGTCAATGGATATTGACTAAGGATCTTAACATGCATAGGGTGCGTCAACATATTGTTCCCTACATGTTAAACCAAGACCAATCTGCAGATGAAGTTAAAATTACAGCTGAATTAAAGGACATGGTTAAAGTGGATTCTAGAAATATTTCGATGACCTTTACAAGCCATTCCAAAAGTATATTGTCACTCAAGGGGTTTATTTCGAAGGGAGGATGTGTTTCAGTAATTTAATTGGTAATATTTTTTAAGATATAGAATCAGTCCATGAACTTTTGAATCCTACTACGTATAATTTTCTAAGCAATTGATATGCCATCAACAAAAAAATATGTTGTTTTTCTTACAATGTACAATCATTTACGTATAGGTAGTTCTAATAATATAGAATATTTATTTAACGTTTTAATAATGATTGCCATGTGTATTTTGTTTTAAAATAAATACTTATAGTACTTTCGTTAAAAATTGAAAGTAGAAATTTTTGTACATACTAATTCTATCGCGTATTTAAAAATTCTTTTTGGAAAACGTTCTTTCATCTTTGATTATATCTCAGTCCAGTTTTTTCATTCATTCGAATTTTTTATGATGTTCTTCATTTTGTAACGTACCAAGAAATGTTTTCAGGCTTAAGTGCTCTATAAACAGGAATAAAATTTCATTTCCCTCGTTGGTTTTATTCCGATTTATTTCTGAACAAGAAGAAATATTTATTTTATTTTAATACAATTTAAGATTTCTTCTAATGTTTTTCTTCTACATTTCTTAGTTGGTTCCATGCGAAATATTTTTCTATGTAAAAAGAAAGAATTCTTTTCTCTTCATTTTGAACTTTTTTCAAGAACCTAAATAGATTTTTATTAAACTTGTATTATCATTTTTATGAGGAATTCAATTTTCATGCCTATACTTTTCTACTTTTAATGCAGAAACTTTGTATACTTTTTAATATGCTATTTTTTAATTGGATATTGTAATATAATTGTTTTTGAATATTGTTAATTGATTGTTACTTGATTGGATATTGTTATAAACTGTTGATGAATAGTATTTTAATTCTGGATCACTTTTTCATATATTCACATAATTTCCTTCCTTCCATCCTCAGTCGCTCGACAGCCCAGGGTGGGCTTTGACCTTTACAAGAAGCCTTCTTCTTGCTAGTGTTCTCCAAGTCTTAGTTCTCAAAACTAGAAGATCATTTTAACACCCTTTTATAAGCTTCACCTGTATGTAACGGAATCTTTGAATTTAATTTTTCTCCACTTTAAAAAGTCAGATTAATTCAAAATTTTGCTCACTTGTCCAGAACTGATGACAATACATTAATTTAATAATTTTGTTCCATTGTCCTGATCAGGATTATAAGGATTAACGGTTTCCCATTTTCAGATCCCATCCCTCCCGCATCTGGCGACTAATTTCAGATCACATTACCAGATTTGGTGACTAATTGCAGATTTAGTGACTAAAAGATTAAGTTACAAATCTCTTTAATTAACCTTAAAAGAGTGTTTTTTAGTTTTTTTAGACTACAACTTATTCTATTTCTCTGTGTGTGTGTGCGCGCGCTCGTACAAAGACCGAATATTCCATAATCTTATTCTTAAGGTATCCGACTACGTTCGGAACCCTGATTTAAAAAAAAAACCCGTATAAATGGATAGTTTTCATGATATTTAGTGTCACTTAGATTGAAATACATGAATAAATTTGTTTTAAGGACATTTCGACAAAAAAATATATTTAAATACAATATTTTGGCAAAAAATTAACTTAGAATAACATTTTTTTAAAATCTCTTTTTATAAAGAATGCTTTTAAAATAATATTTTACTTATATAAAGTAAAGACTTTTCAGAGAATCTGAACTATTTGTTTTGAAAAATTCACTTTATTTTTAGATTTACAATCCATTGAAGTAATTATCGGCGTTTTTTTCTTAAAATTTCTCCCCTCTGTCGTCGTAAAACATGGATAAACCCATTTATTTATTTAAATTATAACTAAACTATTACTAAATTATTTATTTCAAAAATTAGTTGAGCCTCTGTACAGAGGTCTGAGCTATATATAGGCAAAATATTAGTGCAATAGAAGCATTTTTCACAAAAGGAGAATATTTTGAAAATGGGTCATTCGATGTTTTTCTTTTGTCAAAATATTGTTCTTAAATAATTTTTTATTGTAATAATATTCTTAAAACGATTTTATATACATTTTCTAATGTAAGTGACACTAAATATCAGAAATAAATTCCATTTATACGCTTTTGCAAAATCATGGTTCCGTACGCGCGTAATCGGATACCTTAAGTCCTTTAAACCTTTTCCAAGTCGTTTCTTAGATGTCAGACCGGATATATTTTCTTTTTGAGATTTCTAACAAGGATTTTTTTATGGGGAAGGGTTGTTAGCCCTACGCCTAAGCTCCAAACCTGGAGGACAGGTCCCATTTTAGTTGCATTGTACGACACGTATGGGCTACTTTGGGACTATTTTTTCACACCCGGTCACCAAACGGGTGTTCACATAATTTAGGTACAAAAAATTTTAGAATGCATTTATGACAGAAGACTTTATTTTTAAACATTAAGCGCGAATTTGACATTCGTTGTAATTTCTAAGCGACAAAATTTTTAGATGCTGTAATTTTGAGTTAGCAGCTTTATTTTTGTCCATTGTTCCTTCTGCACTTCCACTACCAAAATATATAATATGTAATTAGCAAGCAAAACATTTAGTCAATTGTTTTTGAATCAGAATTGTTTAATCTCATTGCCTACATTTTGATTTTAAAATTGTTTCCTCTATATATACTACCACTAATCCAAAAAATAAAATAAAGTAGTTATTTGAGTTGTCACTCAATATGATTTTTATTTCTTTTTAAACTATTTACCCAGGTATTGCATAAGATGGAGTACCTTGTGCTTTAATGTCTTGCGTTTTGGGATTTATTCTATTTTTCAAATATAATTCTTTTTAATTTAAAAAGATGAAGCTAAGTGTCCTCTGATTGATATTTTTTCTATTTAATGCGTTAGTAGTACTAGGGGTGATCCCCAAAATTGTTTTCTAGCAGCAGTATTTCGAAAGTAGTAGTTGTAGATGATGATATTATTACCCATAGTGGAGGCAGATGGCTCTAGTTCAGCGTTTCTCAAAATTTTGGGCGCCCCCCCCCCCCAGAGGGTCAAGATAATTCAACGAGAGGGGCGTGAGCCTATTGAAAAGTCGAAAACAAAAGATTATTTAAAATTATTAATTTACCGAAAGTAAACAAACAAAATACATTCTGACATAATAACAAAAATAAAATACACACTTATTCTGATATAACACACTTATAAATGTATCAGTATTGCACAATGTATTTTATAATTTATTTAATAATACTAAGTTAGTCAAATGTAAAATTAAAAACAAAAATTAACGTTTATTTTGATAATTTGTACGGTATATAATTAACTGCCGATTAAAAGTTACGTGATTATCTCTCCAATTGCCATCGTTTTCCACGTTGGCATGCGTGTGTGGATATTGAGGGGGGGGGGGGGTGGTAAGGAATAAAAAAAAATAAGCAAACTTTATGAAATTAAATCCTTTGAAAACTCTGTCAAGGTCCTTTTATTACATTCCAAAGCCCTCGGAATAATTTTATCGATAACAGAGCACAGAAAAAGTTCGTAGTTCGGAAAGACGTATATATACGTCCGGGCAATTAACGCTTTGGATGAGTGAGACGTTTATATACGCCGGTGGCACTTAAGAGGTTAAAGTCATATTGTAGCTTTAGCTTCAAAGTATAGTATTATTGAATTCAATATAATGTTACTGTATGAAAGGGGGGGGGCGCGATGAAAATTATGATTGAATATTGGATCGCGAATATTGAAACTTTGAGAAGCACTGCTCTAGTTGTCTTACTCCGGTTGTGCGAGCAGATAGTGTTAATACTTAAACCTGTAAATGCGACAACGACAAGATGTCCAGAGAAGTGGTCTTGTACGGAGGTGCGAACCGTGATACGATTCTTATAGGTCAAGAATATATCCCAATTTGACATTCCCTGACAAATCATGAAAGTGTACTGAGATGAAGCAATGAGTAGACAACAGGTAGCAAAATAATGTTTTTTTTTCGTTTGCTTTTTTGCAGCGGAGAGAGAACAAGTGGAAAACCACAATAAGGAAGCTAGCGGCAGTCCAAGTTTTCTAAGGTCCGACCTCAACACGGCATGTGTTGAAGAACTGATCCAAGGGGGTCGACGAGATGAATTGAACGAAAATTGGCTGGACAAGGGGACTGAAGAAACATTTATCCGGGACAAGGTTCACTTTGAGACGGTGATGTTTAAACAGCTGCCGAGAGCTGGCCCTATTGTCAGGAACCTGATTATTACCAAGACAAGTTAAGAAAATTGGTCCAACTGTCCGATAAATACCTGAACAAGTCTGGGGATTATGCAGGAAAGTGAAAGCCACACATGTTGCTTTATTCCCATTTGTATATTGTACTTGTTGTTAATAAATAATTTTTTTACTTGCTTTGTAAACTTTTTTTTGGATCACCCCTTGCATATTAAGGCTTAGATTCAATGGCACATATTAGAAAGTTACATGATATATGTACCATTACATGAAGTGCATATAATTATTCTTGAGGCTACAACCCCTCAATACTTGGCAGGAGGCTCAATTGTCGAATCTTACAATGCTTAGTAAGAGTGATCCTAGTGACAGACGAACAAGTATAATCTCCAAAAGTCACTAAGTCACCGAATTTGGCAAATAAATATTTACTCCTAGAAAATTCTGGGAGATGTCTTCGAAGAATATTAGGTGAAATTATTTTAGAAGCACCTAAAAGACTTTCCCACATATATAAGGATTAAGCAGGGAAGCAACATGTAAGTCAAATATTTGATAGCGACTATGTGTCTCAAAACTGAATACGGATTTAAATTGTTGTGTTGTATATTTTTGTGAACTTTAAATTCATACTATTATGGATTTACGCGAATGTATTAAATTCTAGAAAAAAAATATAGAAGAAAATCATCTACAATTACTTGAATTCTAGGATAAATTGAGATTTACTCTAAAAGATACTGATTGATATTCGGGCGGACTTTCTATATTTAAAAACCATCCAACCAGGTAACGATATATATTTTTAAATAGAAAATGTTTTTTGTACCTTTTTATACATTGTAAAAACTTTAAATTCTTTTATTTAAGTGATGAGAAAATACTTTCATCCGTACACAACAATTTTTTGTCTACTTCTTAAAATAAAAATACCTAGATTGTTATAAATTCCATACGACCTCTTAAATTAATACTCTATAAAATTATGCAACACTTTAATCACAGGGGAGTAATATTTCTTCATCTAAATCTATTTAACGCTGCAATTTTCTTCACTTCATCTTTTTTTTTATTACTCACACTCAACATAATTCTTCTTTACACAACTTCGTTCTTTTTCGAAGCATTTTTTAGTTTCTAATTAAGTGTGAAATTTCAGCCAAGAAAAAGAAATTAAATCTCCAATTAGAAGGAAGACATATTAATTAAGAATGATTTTTTCTTCAGAATTAAACTGTAATTTTTTGCCAGTAAATTTAATTTCTTCTTTCGTTAACGCTGTAGGGCTTATAAAAGGGATTATTAATCATTGAGAAATATATATGAGTTAAGTAATTTGTCATTGTGAAGATATATGGAGGAGATAATTTAACTCATACATTTTTAGCGTATAAATTTTCTCAAAAAATAAAAATAACTAATATTAACTTTACTATTTTTTATTAGAAAAAGTTTTTAAGGCTTGTTTAAACACCATTTTTCTTGCCATACTTCGTTTAATTTTTATTCAATTTATTTAAGAGTTATTATATTATTTAAGAGTAACTACGGTAAATCGTGTGCTCGTTGGCGATGATTTGCAATCAGGTTACATAACCTTGTACAATTTTCACCTAAGACCTGTCCTGCAGGAATGCGGACACATGTTAAATTTGCAAGGTCTCACAATGTTTCAATTTTGTTTCATGTGGATTTGAGATTAGTAGAGAAATCTAGCTCAAGAGTTGTCCTTGTCGGTTGACTTTGTTTAAAAGTTGCGACACCCATTCCCAATAACTCTCATGCTATTCCTGAAATGTGATATTAAGTATAAATGAATCAATAAATAAGTATTGTACAGCTTTTAATAATTTGTTACAGAGTTGATAAAATGCGTTTGCTTTCCTATTATTCCGCCTTATATTTCTTACAATGTTTCAAGATGTGCGTTGCACCTAATGTATTTTAATCCCTTATCTATCGACGGTACATATAAGTACCACTCCCTTTAAAATAACATATAATAAACAATTTTAGCAGGAATATTCTTTGAAATCCACTCTTACAAGATATATGGCAGCACGGGTTCTATGATGAGTATTTTAGCGGAGAAGGGGAATAGTTTTATAGCAGAAATTGTGTTTTCAGCTGACGGCGTTTTCAGCGGATTGCAAAGATTAACATTTTTGTTCCGAAAAAATAGTTAATGTCAAAATATAAGTGTCTTATTTTTTTTATTTTTTTTGTATGTTAATGAGGACCTTAGAAAACGATTTGACTCTTTATTTTAAGTGAACAGTGTATATAATTAGTTTTACAGTGGAACATCTCTTTAATTAATTAGCTCTAACGGATTAAATTTCCCCACAGTTGAGTGTTTTGTTTATGTATATCCCTTAATTTTCAATGCAGTGATCCAAAAGAAAAAATATTGCATCAAAAATATTTCATCACAGGACTCTTAACAGATATCCGTGCACTCGAAAAAAGCATCCTTCTTCAAACCAATGTAACTTAGCAATAAAACGAAACAATAATTCGAAATTTTTTCCACAAGATAATCATATATATATACATTATTTCTAAGAATTTCAGAGAATTTGAGAAGAAATTTAAAAAATTATAAAGAAATAAAATTAGACAATTTTTCAAAAATATGAAAATTAGTATTTTACACCGCGCAGGATTCTGAAGTACAACATACATCAAAATGTACAAAATTAACATTACTTGGTACAAAAATGTTTACTTTTGAAGTTATACTCGCTTTTAAGAAAAAAAAAATTAGAGAAAAAAAATATTTCTTAAATACAATTATAACGAAAATTTTAAAATTTTAGGAAAAAAATTAATTAAAATTAAAATAAAAATGATTCTATTAATTTTTTTTTTTTGAAAATTGTTGTATAAGTTATGAAGAGCCTTATTTTTAACACGTGTATAAAATTTCAAATTGATACCATAAATAGTTTCTGAGAAATCCTGCACGGAAGCTAAAATTTTTTGTTTTGAGAAAAATGAAGTTAAAGAGATAAGAAAGAGATAAGGTTTTCATTTAAGTTTTACTATTTATTTCTCAATAACTTTGGAAGTTTTCATAGTAGCAACACAATTTTTGTACCAAAATGCTCAGAAATTCTGAAACTTTAATATATTTTTTTCAAAAAATTGAAAAAATTTGCAATTTAAGAGTCCAATGAGCCCATAAAGGGTTAAGTTGTTTTTCCGTTCATCGCACGGGTCAGCGAAAAATGGCCACAACCAGTTTGCCTTGATTTGCACTTATTTTTTAATTCTTGCAGTGAAGGTATTCGTGCTAGTGGGTTTTCAAGAGATGTAGTTATAGTCCATGCTACTGAAATACATCTTATCCAGGATTTTATATACCGTGAAGGCCGGAGTTTCTCATCGAAGGTAGGAATTTAGATTCTTGAAAATATTCGAAAAAGAACAGGGAAGGGCAATGCAATATGTATTTTGTTGCTTGAGAAGAAATGAAAATGAAAAGATAATAAAAAACCCCGATATTATGTCTGTCCCCCCATTGTAATGTAAAACTTAGTATTACATCATTCTTCAAATTGTATGTACATATATATATGCACACACACACACAATCATCAACCGTTTGAAGAAAGGGGCACGAACATGATTTTTTTTGTAAGAGAAATTATTTAAGATATATGGAACACTCCTCATAGCAAAAAGAGGAGTATATTTATATAAAAAACAAACATCTAAGGCATTTTATGTTCTACAATTATAAAATAAAAATAGCGTGAAAACTTTAAATTTGGAAAATTAAAATAAAATTCTTCCATTTTAGCGTTCTCTTAAGTATTATGCTTAGTTATATGCAATATAAAAATGTGTTTTTTTTTAACCTTTTGGACAAACAAATTGACCGCTTAAGCAGTAAAGTCCATGATGTATATTTCATGTGATGTCATTTTGAAAAAAATGGTTCTACCTCACAGTGTTGTTTATATTTGCGTACCTTTGCTACTTTTTTAGGATTTAATTACACATAAAAATACTAACAGATATAACAATTAATTTCTAATTTCATTTTTTTTCAATTAATTGTTTACTTTATCTGTCTTTTTAGTCCCTGTATATTACTATAAATTTTTAACAATTAAAAGAGATCCCACAGTTTCAGAATACATTGTATCATTCTTATCTCACTCGTACTGACTAATGATCTCTGAAACAAAAATTTTCGTCGCCATATAGCAAAAGAAATACAAGAACCAGATTCGATCAATTCATCGTAATCAAATACTTGCAGAGAAGGCATCCTTGTATAAACATTTACCCTTATATAGATCAGCGCTCTCT
The DNA here is from genome assembly GCA_019973955.1 of Trichonephila inaurata madagascariensis. Lineage (NCBI taxonomy): Eukaryota > Metazoa > Arthropoda > Arachnida > Araneae > Nephilidae > Trichonephila > Trichonephila inaurata. The sequence goes on from BMAV01003600.1 coordinate 263,456, forward strand.
AGCTCTTATTGCACTTGTTCTTGCTGAAATACACTAAGTAGATACTTTCCAGCTTCATTCCCATACTCCAGCGCTTCTCAAACTGCGGAACGCCCCCCCAGGGGGACATAATTATACGAGAGGGGGCGCGAGAATTTTGAAAAGTAGATAACAAAATAATTTTTTTTTTTAAAAAAAGTGTGTGTGCTTATATCTACACGATAGAAGTGATAACTTCAAATTTTGTAATGTTATTTTAGGGTTTAGTTATGAATAAAAAACAAAAAAATGTTAGTATTGTCCTATAAAATTATTTATTCATATGTCTGTACTCATAAAGTAATATTTTAGTGCGAAATGTACAATTATATTTGGGAATTAATTGTATCCTAAGAAGGAAACAATTGGTTTATGGTAGCTGAAATAGGTTATAAATCCCTTAGATTCAAAATTTTATTTAAATATCTATCAGAAAAAACTGCGTCAAGCGTTGCTCCGTACTTCCTCGTGCTTCATTTAGATCCCTTGACATAATTAAATTGAATTTTGATTTTAAAAAATCAACTAACGGTTTTGATTTGTCTTTTGAAAACTCTACTTTAATATTCTTACTTAAAATCATGGGTAATTTGTTCAGAAGACCTGATCCGGCTTTGAGAATTTTGGTTATCATTTAGCAATATTCAATTCTACCCATAAATTAATTTAGGCAAAGGGAATGTAAGACAGGTAGTTGATTGAGAAGAGAGGAATCTAGGTCAAAACCTTTAAAAAGGGATTTAATTGGAAGATTTATATTACCTAATCTCTGGTTTACACTAGCTCTTTTGACATTGTATGGCAGTTTTGTACAAATATATCCGGTGCTGCTGCAAGGAAAGTCTTCTTAATTATATTTTGTTTTCTTGTATTTAAATTGTTTAGTGTAACTTTTTCTTAATACCTGTATACTTAATTTTGTTATTTTAAATTTTTAATCGTTTTAATTTTCTTTCTAGACTCAAAGTATATTTAAGTAATGTAATTAATAGAACTATTTGTTTATTGCTATTCTGATTCGCTTACAAAAATAGATTTTTATTCTTAAGATAACTGCAATATTCTTAAAGATAATAATACTATTTACTTAGTTCTATAAAAAATTATCCTTTTTCTACATTTTATGTTTAATTTTAGTGTAAGACCTTTTTGTCTCTAAGCCTATTTTTTAAAAATATTACGTTCCATTTTCAAGCTTCATCTAGGATTAGAAAGAATCCCGCATTCATTACCCTGGAACAGGAGTGCCCAACCTGCTGCTTGGGCACCGCATGCGGCCAGCCTTGAATAATTTTGCGGCCCACGAGGTTCTTTACAACTTTACAAAATTCGACTATTTTGTACAATATTATTTGTTTAAAAAGTGTCTTATTATTTTTTTTTGTAAAAAATAAATCCCATATAACTGTTATTATTTTATCACACTGCTTCTCTCTGTTACTGAGAATCTCTTGTTTTTGATGCGTAACATTTTTCCCCTCTCTGTTGCTGGATATTTGTGGGAGTGATTTTGTGAAAAGGGCCTGATGAGTGTAACAGGATGTGACGTAAGCGCGCGCTACTTGATTTGACCAATGAGCTGTGTCTTTTCGCTACCCTCGTATGGGGGTCCAACTCTAGTAGCCATCAAGCATTCGAGCGCTTGACTCAAAATCCGTTAGTCACGATATTGGGGGATATAAGTGGGGCAGAATGCTTATTTGAAAATTTACAAACAGGGATTTGGTTATTGTATACATTTCTTCGAATTAACAGGTTAAAAAAAATTAAAGATTTCCTGCATTTTGAACTTTTACCATATAACGAAGGTGGTTCGGCTCTTTTATGAATGATGAACTTAAGCTTGAAATGAACACAAATCAAAATGTTTAACTGCTAACATTGGTACTGTTATTGACGTTGTTTTTCAACGGTTTTTAAATCCTTTGAAATCACAAGTATATGAGTCATATTTTAGTTATCATAAGTCTATTGTCTCCGCACTTCCCCAAACTGAACAAGAATAATTTTTTTTGATAAAATATTGCACATTACACCTTTTGTTAATTAAATACAATTTTCATTAAAGACATAATTATTCGATAGAAATTTTTTTCCAATCATACCAGATTCATATTTTTTTAGGAAAAAAGTTAATATTGCTTATTTACCACGATAACATGTCAGATGTTACACATCATATGCGACTACTGTAAGACTCGTTTCTTTTTTTTTTCTAAATTGAAATTTATCAAACATAAATCGTGCTCAAACTTAACGCATGAAAATCTGCAACATCAATTACGATACGCAAACACTGGACTTGCAAAAACTAAGTGAAAGAGTTGAGAAACAGATATTTCACTAATTAAATAAACTAAACATTATTTGACCATTGCATTATTATTATTTTTCTATTTATGTTTGTATACACGAAAAACAATGAAAACAATAATAATATATCATTCTGTTTTAAATTTTCACTCCAAAAATATTTGTAATTGATCCAAATTTTATATAAAGATATATATTTTTATATGCGGCCCTCGGGATTGTAAAAATCTTCCGAAGTAGCCCGCGAGATCATTTGGGTTGGCCACCCCTGCCCCAGAAAGAGGTGAGGGGGGGGGGGGGGGGGGCCCGGGGTTGGGCGAAGCGATGAAATTTTTTTTTACTTTCTTGGTGGGGGTACAAAATACCGGTTTCAGAGTGGCGGGGGGAAACGTCCCTCCTTTTATTTTTATGTCCGATTGAAGACGAAAAGAGCCGAATCAGCATTACATTCCCGAGCGTGACGTTCGTTCAAGTTCACTCTCAAGCAAATCGCACCAATAGAAGTTATCACTTCAAAAATTATTAGTTTACTGAAAATATACAATCAAAATACATACTGATATAATAAAAAATAAAATACACATTTACCTTGATATAATACTCATATAAATGTGTCAGTACTGCTTAGTGTATTTTATAATGAATTTAGCAGTACTAAAGTAGGAACAACATTAATAATAACCAATGAACCCATGGGCTTGTCATGCATAAAATTATATAAAAATTAACTCTTACTTGATAATTTCTGTGATTTGTAATTAATCTCTTTTCTGGCGGATTAAAAGCTACGTGATTCACTCTCCAATACCACCGTTTTCCACGTAGGTGCAAGAGTGTGATGTATTGGGGGGGGGGAAGAGAAGTAATAAAAGAACGAAAATCCTCTGAAATAAGAAAACCCTGAGAAAAATTGTCAAGGTCCTTTTATTGCGTTCCAAAGCCTTCGGAATAATTTTACGGATAGCAGTCCTTGGAAAAGATCGTACTTCGGAAAGACGTACATATACGTCCGGGGCAACTGACGTTTTGGCTGAGCGAGACGTTTACATATACCGGTGGCACTTAAGAGGTTATAGTAGTATTGCAGCTTTATAGCGTCATAGTATTATTGATTTAAATACATTGCATGTATGGAGGGGGTGCGATGAAAATTGTGTGATTTAATATTTGGGTCGCAAATATTGAAACTTTGAGAAGCACTGTCGTACTCAGAATAAGAGAAAAAATATCTCCCAATATTATTAGTAACCAATATTTCAGATTAAAATAAAGAAAAGGAGAAGGGGGGAGAATTTTCAAATCTTTTTCTCAAAAAATGGAGGGGGAGTATAATTTAAACCATTTACCTTTATTCTGCCAATATCAGCAGCCGCTTATATGGACGTTACATTTTACCGAATTTTAGTACCCCACCCCTCTTCATCCCAATAGTGCCGTATGTTTTATAACCGATCCCTACATTTCAATAGCTTCTTCGTACGTTTTTAACAAATTTTTTTAATGGCAAACTTTTTGTGTCAAGTTACCTTGAAATCTCTGAAACAACATACTTATGGAAACATTTTCAAGAATGAAGTACATGAAGAACAACTTAGAAATAAACTTGTCTGATGTCAATCTCAGGAAGATGTTAGGGTTGTCATGTTGTTGAGAAATCAAGATGTTAGGGAAATCAAATCTAACGTCAGAAATGTTTGTTATTTTGGCACCCAGGAAACAATTTAATTAATCCCTCTAATATAAGTGCTAATGTAAATAATAACTGAATAAAATAATATTAAATAAAAATAAAAAACAACATCGATGCTTTGATTCTTTGAAAACGCTAACTTTAAAAATAAAAAACTTATTTTTAAAAAAAAATTCTCAATACATTCTAAGTTGTATTCCAAATATTAAAAAAACTTGCATATCGTAAAACACCAAGTAGACAGTAATTTATTATTAATAAAAGACACCCTCCCCCTGAAAAAAAAAAGGAATTCAGAACTAATGTAAGAGAGATACGCTTTTATATATAAAAAAAACATTCCATAATTTTTAACTAGAACAAGCATGCGCATTTACTAAAAATCTGATAAATATGCATCGTACAACACAAAAGAAAGTGTACTTCATACAATTTGCATATTTTGCTAAGGGCCTCCGGAGGAACAGAAAACGAGTTTAGAATCTTGAGCGAGAGTCCGTTTAAATTCTATTTACAGCGATTTAATTTTACGACTTCATAAATAACCTTGGTGGTTTTGCAAGGAGAGGTGGTTTTACATAAGCTCCTGCCACATGACGAGATTCAAACAACTGGGGAGAAAACTCGAAACAAGAGTACCGTATTTTTCTAAAAGTAGTGTTCCATACTGCAGAATTTGGTACTAAGGATTTGTTTTGAATGATAATGTATGTGGTCCGCCTTTAACTGAATTTAAATATTTCATAAATAGCAAATCCAGGGGAAAAAAGGTAGTCTCAGCATTTTATTTGGTTCGTACTTCGGATTTTATTCCTTTCTATTCTTGATATGTGAATAAGATAAGTATAATCCAATCACATAAATAAATACGTTTAAGGTATCAGACTACGTTCTGAACCGTGATTTTAAAAAAGGGCATAAATGGATAATTTTCATGATATTTAGTGTCACTTAGATTAGAATACATGTATAAAATTGTTTAAAGGACATTTGGACAAAAGGAATTATTTAAATACAATATTTTAACAAGAAATTAACTTAGAATAATTTTTTTCAAAATGCTCTCCTTTTATAAAAATGCTTCAAAAATAATAATATTTTGCTTATATAAAGTAAAGACTTCTCCAGAGAGTCTGGACTATTTTTCTTTTGACATATTCATATTATTTTCAGAATTACCACCAACTGAAATAATTATCGGCGTTTTTTTTCATAAAATTGCTCCCCTCTAATGTCGTAAAATATGGATAAACCCACTTCTAAGTTATATATTTCAAAAATTCTAGTTCAGCCTCTGTAGAGAGGTCTGAGTATAGCTTTATACAGGCAAAATATTATTATAATAGAAGAATTTTTCACAAAAGGAGAATATTTTGAAAATGGGTCATTCTATGTTCATTTTTTGTCATTATATTTTGTCAAAATATAATTTTTTATTGTAACACAAAATAATTTTATATACATTTTCTAATCTAAGTGACACTAAATATCATAAATATTATCCATTTATACGCTTATGCAAATTCACGGTTCCGAACGTAGTCGGATACCTTAAATGTGATAAATATAACTGAGTTTTACAGACTTAAAAGTAAAATCAAGTAAGGAAGTTATAGGGCTCCATTTAATGTCTGTCAATGCTGTCTTCGTTATTTTTATTGTATGTAAACGTGCACGGGAATGTTCTCCACTATTGGCTGTATATCGTGGCATTTGGCAAAGTTTTTTTTAATTTGACCGGATAGGTCAGCTGTATAATATTAAGTGCGGTTGAAGTTTATGTATATTAAATATTTCACCATTTTAACTTAATATGTAGCTACTCTGGAAATATTCCTTTTTTACAAAGATATCGATCGACTACGACGAGAAGAGCCTTTGCTTGAACGTTTCGTAACAAGTTCATTTCCTGTTAAGGTTAGCCAGGTGCACGCAGAGGCGGAATAAGGTTGTTGGAGGCCCCTAGCGGTAAGAAATTTGAGGTCCATGAGCTAAAGAGCCGAAAAACTAAAATAGTGTAAGGATTCGCTGACTTCAAATTCTTAAAATAGAATGTAATTCTTCTGTGTAATTCTTAAAACAGACTTTAAATTCTTAATAATAAAACTCAATGGCTAACGAAAAATCTTAACAGTATTTAAAAAAATTAAAAACCTTACAAAAGAGCTTATATATACAATTTTGCTATACAACTTTACTCCTTAAAATTTATCTTGGGCAAATTAATCAATTATTTTTGTTCAAAACATCTTGTTCTATATACATTGACGGTAAAATAATTCCAACACCAAGAAAGACTTGTGTTACATAAACGAAATTTGGCCGTCGCGTTTATAAATCTGAAAGATGACATTGATTCAAATTTCGCGCAAGTGTGGTACAAGTTGCTCCACTCAGGACATGCACATATCACTTTTTCTTTAAATACTGGCTGTAAAGATTGTGAGCGTCATTTGTCTGTGAAATTTGATGAATTGAGTTGATGTTAGTCAAGAATGCCATTAAAAAGATGAAAAAGTCATTATCAACAGCTCAAAGAGTTTGAACGAGGTCGGATAATAAGGGTGCGAAAACGTGGATTTCCTTTCCAAGATATTGCAAAAAGATTTGGTCGGAATGTATACACTGTGCATGATTGCTGGGAGCAGTGGTCAAGGAATGGTACTGCCTAAAGAAGACCTGGTTCCTGGCGGCCACATGCAAATACTGAGAGGGAAGACTGCCGCATTTGGCGTACTGCTACAGCTCATCGTATTGCGTCTGGGGCAGAAATTCAAGCTGCAGTTGGTACTACAATGACACAACGAGCTGTGAGAAATCGATTACTTCAAAGATGTCTCCGAGCCAGGCACCGTGTAGCGCGTATTCCACTGGCTCCAAATCTTCGCCATTGGTGTCAAGTCAGTGCTCATTGGAGGACAGGGTGGAAATCTGTTGTGTTTTCTGATGAAAGCAGGTCTTGCCTTGGAGCCAGTGATGGCTGTGTGTTCGTCAGAAGGAGTCCAGGGGAACGCCAGTTTAAAAAAAGTTGGATTTTCTTTCCTTGATGTTGTAGAAAGACATGGGAAAAATTTATCCAGTGTGCGTGGTTTTTGGCAGCAGTGGTTCTGAGAAGGCACTACATCAAAAAAGGTATGGTCCAATCACACATGGATTACTACAGACAGAAAAGACCTCTGTATTTACCACATGTTTGTGTGTGTGTGAAACATCCCAATGCATTTTGTTTCGTTTATCTTCATTAGTAAAAAACACTGATGGAAAAAGCATCATCGCCAAGATGGAGTTGTCCTATAGCAACGAAATTATGTGGACGCGTTTGTACATCTGAAAGATGACTTTGAAATTTCGCATTAGGTACACAAGTGGGGTGCTAGTTTCGTCACTTTGAAGATACGAATCAAGTGTACTTTAAATACGCACTATAAAGTTCGTGAGTGTTACTTATCGTTGAGATTTCACATAGCAAGTTGATGTTAGTCCAGAATGACATTAAGAAGACAAAGAAGCCATTATCAATAGCTCGCTAAGTTTGAGAAAGGTAGTATAGTAAGTTTAAAAAAAGTTGGATTTTCTTTCCTTGATGTTAAAGAAAGACATGGGAAAAAACTTATCCAGCGTGCGTGGTTTTTGGAAGCAGTGATTCTGAGAAGGGACTATACATCAATAAAGGTACGATCCAATCACACATGGATTACTACCGACAGAAAAGACCTTTGTATTCACCACATGTTTGTGAAACATCCCAATGCATCTACAGCAGAAATTACAGTTTTTTAGGCACCAAAGTTCCACAGGGAGCTGTAACAAATAAATCGCTTCAGAAATAACCTCCAGCCAGACGCCCTGCAGCTTTCATATCCAAATCGCTGACATGTGCGACTTCAATGAATGTCACGCTAGAAACCATTGGAAAGCGGAGTGGGAGATGTGTTGTGTTCACGGATCAAAGTTGTTTCTGTCTTGGTGCCAATTACGGATTGCAATATCGGAGCAAAAGTTCGATACCGGTATTCGGTATTTTTTAGATCTTAATACCGGGATACCGGTTTTAATACCGGTATTAGAAATTTTAGAAAAAAGAAAAGAAACGCAAGTGTTTCTTTGTTTTATTTGCGTTTTATATTAGAGAGGGTAAATACCGCAAAAAATGTGTAACTTATAAATTATAACAGTATATACAGTATCACAAAAAAGTTAAGGAACATCTTATGTATTTAAATCACAAAAAAGTGCAAATATCACTATTCAGTCTGTGTTCTGCGGTTTTCATCATATAATTAATGAAACCAAACCGAAGTATTATCAACTAATTTATTTATGTTCTTTAAAATTATTCCAGCTCATTATTATACATAATTATCTTATTCATTATTTATTATATATTATTTGTGAATACATATATAATAAATCTGAAAAGTATTTTGAACCTTAAAGTATGATTTGCAAATACAATGTGAATTGTGCAAACTCATCAATTTATAAAATATCGAAATATTACGCACGTTCTTTACAAATCAACCTTGTTTTCATAGATACGTATATCAGACTACGTGAGCAGTATCGCTCTGAACTGTAATAGAATAGTTTTGGCCCGCCTCCTTGAATGCTTACATATTTTATCACTTTTCTTGAATGTACGATGCAACTTTATATTCACAGTCGAATTAATTTCACCCGTTAAAGTGACAAAAAAAAATGTATACTATTTTGCTATGTTGGCGCTTATTGATGAGATCATACAGTAGAGACGATTTAAAAAAGAATAAAAATTTCTAGTAAATACCGAAAAACCGGTATTTAAACTTGTGAATACCGGTATTACGAAATTGTACAAATGGCTCAAAATACCAGTATTCGGTATCCCGGTATTCCGCTACTGCAATCCCTAGTACCAATGATGTATGTATATTGATTAGAAGAAGGTCACACAGGTCAGCTCTTTCAAACAGTTTTTCTGCGGCCTAGGCTCACTGGGCCTACATCTAGA
>BMAV01003600.1:272476-286111 GCA_019973955.1 Trichonephila inaurata madagascariensis
TTCAAACAGTTTTTCTGCGGCCTAGGCTCACTGGGCCTACATCTAGAGCTATGGTCTAGTGGGAGAAATTTTCTTTGATTGCAGGGACACTCTTGAGGCTATTTCACACACCTTGACTGCAAACTTGTACTTCAGTCTGGTGATTTAAGTTGTTGTACTGCGATTTATAAACATCATTCAAGGCGTGTTTTCTAGCAGGATAACGTGCTCCCTCATACTCTGTTGTAACCCAACATGCTCTATAAGGGGCAACGTGTTACTATGGCCTGCTAGATCACTAGATCTTTCTGCAATCGAGCAAGAATGGGACATCATTGGACGGAAACGACAGCGTCATCCCCAACTAGAATTAATAAACCATATGGTGTACAACCAAAAGAAACCGGCATTCTATTTCATTCCACAAAATGATATCCGGCACTTGTACGACACATTGCATGCTTGAATTTAAAATTCTAGGGGTTGCACCGATTTTTAATGTACCATCATTTCACATTTGAAGTGACACTTCTCGCGCTTACATTAACCTGTGATCTTGAATTTTTAACCAAATAAATATGTTACCCAGACTAATGTATTGTCGAATTTTCATTAATCTACAATAATTTTTCCTAGGTGTTGGGATTCCCCCCCCCCCCCATCAGTGTAAGATATATCCGAGAGTAACTCAGCACGGTTGTGACTATAAAACAAACTTGTTTGAATTGAATAATATTCGTTTGTTCGAAATAAAATATGTGCAAAAAATGCATGAGAAAATTTTGTACAGATTGCAACGATACAGATATACGGAAGAAAGAAAGCTAGGGCGACTGAAATCCGTGAAAATAATCGGGGTTGCAATATCGGTTCAAGATGTTGTTTTTTTTTTGTTGTTGTTGCACGTTTAATATATAACTGGAATACATCAAGCTTGGGGCCCCTACTGGTGTTGGGGGACCCCTTGCAGCCGCCAGCCGCTTAACCCACCTCTGGGTGCACGCGATAAATTAAAAAATGTTGCCTTTGGCCACACACGAATTATCACCAACTGTAATAAATCCTCGCCTTTCTCCCCGTTCAGTATGTTTGGTCTTTTAATCCAGTGAAATTAATAATAATTAAATTAAAGCAGCTTTTATTTGTGCATAATCTGTGTGTTGTTTTCAAAAATTTGACCGCATTTGTAAATGACCAACCAAACTATGGACGAGTATAAATCTAAGAAAATTTATTTATATTGTAGGGTTGGATATGTGCACTGTCACATCCCTTCCCCCTTTTACTTGGAGTGAAGCAGTCCACACTGACGTCACACATCGCCAGGAATGTCTGACTAAAGGACTATACAGGAAATGGCGCAGGTGGAGGTAAGAGACGCTAAGCTATAGACATAGGGTAAAGACGTTCTCCTTTAGTGTTTAATACAGCTTTAAATATTTAACACTTCATTTTGTTAATAAATGATTATTCATACTAAGGACTGTAGTCATTTTCCCATAATATGCTGTCTGAAATTTAATTTTTATTCATGTTTTTATGGCTTCAGTAAAGTTAAGAAACGCGCGCGCGATAAACCGTGTAAAATGGCAACGTTCTAAACTAGTACATCATTCCATTTTCACTAAAAATGAAATAAATGTCGAATACCCGGTTACATAGAAGCGGCCAATGGACATCTAGATAGGTGGTTAACCTGTGTCAGAGTTCAATTTGTATTCGGTTGACTTAAAAATCACTATTCACAATATATTCTACATGTTGGAATATTCAATACATATTATTTTTCATTTAATAAAAATAGAAGAAAAAAAATCATGTTTTTGATTAAAATGACATTAGAAACTACTTTTTCAAAAATACCCATTCATAAATATGTGAATATTTTAAAAAATTTTCAGAATAAATTAAAAGTAAACAACTATCCATATATTTTTTGTTCATCTGACATGGATTGAGACACGTTTTCTCTCATAAATATTGAAATATTCAAAATTCTGTTTGCAAATTGGGAATTGAATTGAATACGGTATGCCAATTTCCAAATGAAAATACATCACATAATTATGAGGTATTATTGAAATTGTATGTCGGGATGTTTTGTGTTGGAACTTCAAAATCGAAAAAGTTCATTTTTTCTTTTTGTATTTCATTATTTTTGAGGCATCGAGAAAATTATTCTTTTGTTAACATACTTTCCTATTGATATTATATATAATTAAAGTTCCTACATAGTCAGAAATTGAGGTGCTTTCTCTTTTATATACAGTGTACTCCTACATAGTCAGAAATTGAGGTGCTTTCTCTTTTATATACAGTGTACGCAAATAAAGTTTAATTTCCATACCAGTTTCTTAAAAAATACAGCTTTTGGTTATTATTTTTTATTTCTTTTTCCTGTTGTGTATTTCGTTGCTGAAAACTTCCTTAATATCATTGAATAGTTCTTTGTTGAAATATTTTTTTAAATATTGGTTGCTCGATTATATAATAATACTAAATATAGAATGCTAGAAGATAAGTATTACGTGTAAGAGCTTTAGAGCCAAATTAACAATCAACGTTTTCATTTAAACTCTTGGATCGTAATTTGCGATGATACGAAACATTTACTCTCACAAGTTTCGACATACTGTACATTAATGGAGAATATGGTTTCCTTAAATGTGCTGTTTAAATTATCGTAAAATCCGGCGTATAATGCGCACTTTTAACCCAAAGAATAAGATCGACATTTATGGGTGCGCATAATACCCGATCACTTTTAAATATATATACAAGAAATCTAGGCTTAAAGTATGCAAAAGTAAAGACTTATTATTACGGAAATACTCACCAGAATGTAATAAACTGTTTAGAAAAACCCTCTGAGTTTTTTTGGGTTTAGTCCGATCGGCCGCGCGTGCGTGCATTATTCGGCATTCACCGACGATAAACATTTTACACTGAATTCATTAGTAAAGATGTGGAAGCCACAGTAAAAGGTGCAGTGCGTACTTTGGTTAACGGAATTTAAATCACTCACGCTTGTACAGCGACGTGTTCGAACAGAATGCAATGTCGTTACTGCTTTGCCTAATAGACTTATTAGAACTCCTACAAAATGAATCATGCACACGATCAGCAGTGTCTTCTACCACGAAAACTTAAGAATACCTGCCAGTTTGAGGTACCAAAGTTCCTGTCTCCTTTAAAGTTCTTTCCCATTGGTGGATAGATTTTGATGTCGGAGGATCGACATTCCATTCTGTTCGAACACATCGCTGTACGCGCGTGACTGATTTAAATTCCGTTAACCAAAGTACGCACTGCACCTTTTGCTGTGGCGTCCATCTTTACTAATGAAGTCAGCGTAACAAGTTTATCGTCTGTGATTGCCGAATAATGCGTGTACGAGCAGCCGATCCGACTAGACCCAAAACATCTTGGAGGGTTTTCCAATCCACTGATGAACAGTGTGTAGCATTCTGATTTGTAGTTCCGTAATCTTAAGCCGTAACATTTGCCTGTATATATAAACGATAACTTCATAAATAAAAAAAAATGTGATTAGCAAAAAAAAAAAAAAAAGAAAGAAAAGACTTTTACATGTATCGAAATTCTGCTTATTTAAAACGAACGAAATACCTTATGAAAAAGAATTGTAGCTCTTGAACTACACTATTTTTTCAAAAAATGCCAGAGATACTTCGAATAACTGAATTCAAAATTTAAGGTTATAGAGATAGAGGTTTCTCTCTCTCTCTTCGTGAAAAAAGGGTGTGAGTTATACGGCAAATAAAAAGTAAAATATGCAGCTTGAAAATATAGGTGCGTGTTATACGCCAGATTTTACGGTAAAAGATTTAATAATAAGTATTATCGGATTTTGATAAGTAATTATAGATATTTATTTAACAATTGCATTCATAAAATTATTTGATTGCCCAAGATTAAGCCAATCAGAATCTTAAATTTAATTTCAGCATGAAGACTAATTTATATCCTTTATTAAATAAATTACAGGTTTTGGTGTTATAATGATAATACACTGTGGTCTATATAAATTGTATAAAAAATTAGAGAGAAGAACCAAGATTAAAAGAGAAAAAAAACTTGAGTTTATTACAAATTCTTTTTGAAATGAAACATAAGAATCATAGGAGGAAAATATAAAATTCATTATAAATATGGCGTGATGAGAAGTATGAAAGAGAAATACAGATTGAGAAACCTTGCTTTTATATAATATGAAGATTCAGATAGTTGGGAAATTAAGGACCATAATCAATAATTTATTACAACATTAAAGAAGCAATTTAAAGTGATTTTATAATGTAAATTTGTTAATTAAACGTTAATATGACGAATTTTTAAATAAATAAATCTTTGAAAGAAAAAATTGAATGAATGGAGATTAAACTAATTTTGTTTCAGTATAATACTAAATTTAAATTAACAAAAACTATTATTTAATGATCGGAATAGAGCTTTGTATACGATATTCCAGTTTCTGCCTCACTTTAGTCAACATGGTACTACCAACGTTACTAAAAGCACGTGTAATCCTTCCCTTTTTTTATCCGTGCTTTCTAAGCACTTAGTCTTTTTCATAAGACCCAAATTTTCGTACCTCCTTTACCGGATGGTTTAACAACTCCCTTAAGTCCAGCAGTCAGCTTCAAAGTGGCGAGGGGCTGCACCTGGGTGAAACTATTTATTTTATTTATCCAATGCACTTGCTTGGCTTCTTGATTATTTGACGTCGAGCCTCCTAGTACCGATGACGTCGTAAGTCGGGTATTCATCGAGTCCAGTGCATTTGAGCAGGTGTTCGCCATCCATTCTGGCACGACCGCGTCAGCAGCCAGGCCAAAACACTGGTGGTATACCCGCAAAAAGTCATGTCAGGTGATTAGGCAAAAGCGGATAACAGCCTCTGCTCCCTCCATTGCCTCGGGATTGGACCCACAATGGCCAGAGTTTCCCATATCTTTCCAAGGCTATTTTTTGGGGGTCACGACAGTATATTTGCCAATGCATGTGAAATAATGCTCGCTCTTTTCATGGTCGAGGGGACTACCGGTTGAGACTACGCGGCTCCCTGCTTGGCTTTTTGGTCGGCTATCTCATTGTCAGGGATCCCAACATGACTTGGGACTCACTGTAAGGCCACATTCCAGCCATATGAAATTAGCTCTACAATTTGAGTTCAACACTGAAATGTGTTAAGACAGTCAGTTGGTGTATTACTGCTTAAAGTTAAAATTGCAGCTTAGGAGTCTATGAAGAAGGCAACTTTTGCGGAAGCAAGGACCTGGGCGGAAAGGGTGAATTACGTCGGGAGAGTATTCTCCTGTCAGGTCTACCCAAGACGTGAAGGCCATCCCATTATGTCTGCAGGCGTACACTGAGGTTCAGTCAGTCTTAAGCCCAAGTGGTTCCTAATCCAAATGAAGCTGTATATTTCCCTTAGTCATGGACCACTGTCCTCCGGAGGCATTTGATGGCTGAGCAGGAAAGGATTTCCGAACTACTTGTGTGACGAGATATTTTGGACCTGGTGTAGGCTTTCCTGCAACAGGGGGATAAGCAACAACAACATGGTTTAAAAAAACTGTATGAAAGGATAACTCATGCTGTCATTTACGTTGATAGTAAGGCAGGTATTGGACTATTGCAGTGCTTCTCAAACTTGCAAAATTTACGACCCCATTTTAAATCATAATTATCTCCACGCCCCCCCCTATAGAATAACAATGTACTGAATGCAGTAATAATGTACTTCGACGCTAAAGCCTACCGCGCGTAGATCTTAATTATAAACCATACAAATCATCAAGATAAGTATTAAATTTTATATGTTACTTTTAAGTAGCAGATATTTTAAGTGAATAATGTAGAATAAATATTATGCTGATTTTCCAAATTTTTAAATTAGAACAGATTGCGATAAACATGCAAAGTGTATTTTTATAAACTCAGAATGCATTTTGTTTTACTTCCTTAACATTTTTATTTTCGACTTTTCGATATGCTCGCGTCTTTCATTTAGGGTTTTCACACCCCTCTAGGGGGCGTGCACCACAGTTTGAGAATCTCTGGGCTATTGCTTTGATGTATGCCGCGTGACCAAGGTTCCATAAATAGAGCACCCGTAAAATGTATAAAGAAAACTTGAATTTGTACGGTATTCTTTTATCTGTTATTTTTCGCTGTATTTAACTTATTTTTCTTACTCCACTTCTCCGAACCCTTGGAGGGAATTATGAATAACCCTGTATTCATTAATGAACATATTGCTTAAATAAAATTAAAACATAAACTGAGATGGAAGAAATTACAATAAAATAAAAACGAATAGCTTATTCTAAGTAAAAAATCATACCTTCTCTTAGCACAATATCTGAAATATATTTAATAATATTATTAAAACAAGTTTGGACATTTTAAGTACATCATTAATTATACTTTATAAACAATAAAGGTATTTGTATAAGGGTAATTATATAAATGTTATTGCTTATCAAGATGGAGCATGATCCGGAAATTGTAACGAGAGTTTAATAACGTTAGAACAAACACAGCTGGAATAACAAATTACTGAGTTAAGTGAAAGATATGACATAGATATTGTCAAACGTGACATGTAATTAACGTACTCTTGCGAACAAAAGTTTCAGATGAATACATATAAAATAATATGCATAAAAAAGTGGATTTACTTCAAAATATATTCGACTTTAATTAGATTTTTATTCTTCTACCGTGTTGGTTATATTTACGAAAGTGATTTCTTTCGTTATAATCAGGAACGTAAAAGCAAATAAGTTATGATACAAAAATATGCAGTTAATAAATTTAAATTAACATGCATGTGTGTAATACGTTTTAATGTTGATTTTTTTGCTGAGAATGATATCCGTATGAGAATAAAACAAACCACTTTTTCACAAGTGGTCAACTTATAAATGACGCATTAATAAGATTGTATTCTAAGTATTTAGTCTAGAGTTTAGTTACAATCTGTTGACTATAATCCGAATTTTTTAATGAGTTCAATGGAAAAAAATATTTTGCTTTTTGAACTATTGGTCTGAGAATAACCGTATTTACTCGAATCTAAGCCGGCATCGATTCTAAGCCGTGCCCTAAATTCTCAATATGATTCTGCGAAAAAATGTTGTCATCAATTCTAAACCTCACCCTCAATTCTATACACGTTTTTGATAGGAAATAAAAAAAAAAATGTCTAAAAGGTTCATCAATATCCGACACTTAAGAAAATTTTTTAAAAAACTTTAATGAGTAATAATAAGAAATTGATAATTAATTTATGTAACCAGTATTAAAAACTGTCAAAAACATACATGAGCCTATAATTATTTTAACCGTTAGTATCATATGTTTCGAAACAGATTCGTCACTCCCATTGTCACACCTAACTTCGGAATTGGTGCCTGCGTCGCCATTTTCCCACTAGGTGTCGTCGTCTTCCATGCAACGTTATTTAAAAGAATGCATTACAGAAGAATGTAGAAAGAATTGCTAAAGACTGTTGAGCATTTACAAGCAAAAATCGTGTCATTTTGTTTGTGCCTTCGATGTATTATTTGTTTCATCCATGTCAAATTTTCTATAGCCGCTGTTCTGTTTCCGTGTTTTTCCCCCTGCATACAAAATTACCCCCCCCCCTTTTCATGCTTGCATCATAGTAAACTCATCTGGATACTATTACCGATATATTTGACGTTTAGGTGATTAAAAGAAAGCATACACAAAGAAATTTCAGAAATACGAGCTAACAACGATGTTCAGGATAGACTAAATCTGGAGATAAGCCACGGCATGGAATATGTCATGGATGCAAGTGGCATAAAATAGACGGTTACATTTTTTCCTCTTGAAAGGGATGGAAATTTAATTTCCCCCCATCAAACAAATGTTTTGCTTTCGATTGTAAATCGCACCTGATTTTTAGTAGCATTGGCACTGGTAAAATAGTGTGACTTAGATTCGAGTAAATACATACGGTAATTCAAATATTATAAATCATTGCTGTTTTTACCTCAAAAAGATCTTTTATTTTTCAGTATAACTGGTGCCTTGTAGGTAATCTGTTGATTATTTAAGCCATCTATAAATCCAGTATGTGAATGTGAGTGAAAAAAATTACGAGCTTTGATGAATCTTTTTCATTAAAATTTGCATATTACCTTGGTAGTCTAGTGGTTATGGTCGCGAACTCGAGGACAGCATATCGCAGGGGCGAGTCCTGTAGATCCTCCGTGTAGAGGGACTGATGAACGTTAAATCCGTTTAAATCTAAAGTCCTCCCGTTGGTGTGATGTTAAATTTGGAAAGAGGAATACCAGCTGAGTCGTCATCGTTTGATTGATGAAAGCTCAAAATTACGAGATCCGTCGCCAATAGTCCTTACGTTGCCTTATAGTTCGACATAAATGGACATTTATTCATTCACTCAGATTTCATTAGACATTGTAATATAACAGCGGTAACATATATATCATACAGAAAGCACATACTTTTATATTAATATTTCAAACATGTATTTTTTTAAATTCTACTCGGCAAACTAATTTTAGACTCCAACAAATTAATTAATATTATTGGGCGATTCGTGACGGGAAAAAAAAATATTTAATTTTTTAATGCAATTCCGCGTTCCAGACACAATTTTCCGAGGTCAGGACTTGCTTAAACGAGTAACTGGAGCTTGTTTAATTAAGTGATTTCATATGTTCACCGGTGTATACAGAGCGTATTATAATTTAATTATAATCATACGGTTTTCCTCTCATGTGAATTCGTCGAGCAGAATGAATGCCAAGTTAGATAATTCAACCGTATAATGTTAATTTATATTATAAATTCAGATTCTGTTAAGAAAAATATTAGCGGTGGTTTGTTTTTACATTCATGTACTACGCGGAATTTTTTTTGTGGTGCTTCTTTCTCGTTTAATTCATTTTTTTTTGTTGAAAATATTGAAGAACAAATATTTATTTCGTCAAATATTAATGGAATGTTTTATGTGTGCTTATATATATCCAGACATACATTTTAAATGATTTTTATACTATCATCAAATCATGCTCAGAATATTTTTACTACCGCAACGTTTTTTTGTTGTCTATGCTTTTAGGGGTTTTGTCTGCATTTTTGTTTTGGCATACCATACCTTTGTTCTTTTTTATGGAAGTGGTACACGTATTTATAAACAAGTTACATTTTTGAACAGATTCAGATTAGATGTTCTATTCAGAAAAAAAATCAATGTACTAATATTTGCTTTCATGTTTCTTGTTCTATACATTCTATTCTTCATGGGTGAGTTTAAATTAATTTCTGTTACGCATGAATGTCAGTTTTATTGTGTATATTCGATAAATAGTACTTCTAGACTCTCTTTGACGGCCTGTTTTTTAAGCATTCTTATGGAATTTTTTTTTTATGACCAGCAAAAAGATGGAACTTTTAGTTTTTTTTTCATTTATTTATATGTATTTTAAGAGAAAGTATGTAAATGTTTAGCCAAAAATATCCAATAGAACGTGACTTACAGCGATATGAACACACCCTCCTCGATAAAACGGACGATTATTTCCTCTACATTTCCGGCTGATTGGCTTATCTGAAATAAAAAAAAATAAGCTTAAATAAGCTGAATCTATAAGCTTAAATGCACAGTATGGACTATACTCAATTGAAAATATCAAAAATTGGATTTTTGGTAGACCTCCGAAGAAAAAGTTTCGAATTTCTTGTTTTTTATTTGTTTAAGTTTTTGTTATAAAAAATATAAATATTTTGAATTTTGGAATGATCGCAATCCATTTGTTGCTTATATTTGTGCTGAGTCTACCCTATAAATTTGAAGTAATTTGGTCAAACCGTTCTTGAGATATGATGGAGGAAAGTTGAAAAACACAGTTTTGGGAAAAACGCGTTTAAAGTTTCAAGTCAGATTAAAACTATGAAAGTCTTAACTTAGCGCTCCAAACAGATTCTCTTCTAACACCAGCTTCTTTATAACGACTTCTAATGTTAAAGAAATCACTTTACCACCTTATTCTAGACATGATAAGAAAGCAATTTAAGAAAAAAAAGGTTTTTGATTTTTTCAAGTCCATTACATGGGCGAACCTCCTTAAAAGTTATAAGGTAAACCCTGGATTGTTCTCAATTAAAAAAAAAAACATTATTGTTCCCCAGTGACTTTCTTTTTACTGTGATAAATATGGAAATGAAACGGATGATTTTCTTAAGAAAAAATAAACAAACATATCGTTATTTTCTCAGAGGAAGACCCTTTATATTTTAATAAAAATAATTGCAAATTCTGCGAAAGAGAACTATCAGATATAAAGCTTTTTTAATAAATTAAAGATAACATTTCGGGAGAAACTCTCAAAAAGATGCCACAATTTTCAAGATGGCATGCAGAGGTAGCATTCAGGCCTAAATCTTTTCCTATGCAAAAGTGACCGAAAGTAATCGGTGCTAAGCATTTTGGAGCATGCTCAGTGGTCACCGGAAGTCTTTACGACATCTATTGGAAGTCTACAGAATAGCTACAGAGACTCTTCTATCCGATTGACCAATTTAATTTTTTTCAAGATCCTGTTTTATTCTTAGCTGTTTGTGTTTCTCCTTGTATTTTTGTACAGTGTGTTTTCTCTCTGGCAAATGATGTATGTCAAATGCTCCAGCTAAACATAAAAAAAATAGGCAAAACTTAAAGGAATAAATACCGTAACATACGGCGTATAACGTGAAACCATACTTTCAAGATATATTTTTTTAATTTTTAGGCATATTCGTTGTTTAACTTGTACTCCCCCCCCCCGCTCTTTTTTACAAAAGAACCTGGAATGTATGTGTGCTGTGCTCTTATGATTTAAGTCATTAATTTGAAGTATTATCCCAGACTTTTAAAAAAATATAGTATACGTCTCAAAGAACTCTTTAGTTCTGTAGGTGTGTCATTTCTTGTATATAAACAGTATTTCAATGTATATAAAAGTCTACGCGCACCTGTAAATTTCGATCATATTTTTTTATGTTTTAAGTGCGCGTTATACGCCGTATTTTACAGTAAGAAAATTCCAGTCTAATTATAAGCGCACGCACATATATTCCGTCACATCTCATATTGTTCAAATTGATATAAGTTGTACAATAAATCACACAATGTTCGCGGTGGACTTGAAAAGTTTGAACAATGAACCATATAGTATGAACAAAAAGGTCTAAACCTAAATTCCTCTCATAACTCCATAACGCGTGGTAGGTAACTAATCGTGAATTCGTGGAAGTCTGCATCGAGCACCGGCTTCGAATCTGTGCTAGAGTCGGGTTGATATACGGTAAATCTTTTGAAGCGTAAAGTGTCATCCTCGTCACTTGACCGTATTTTAATATCACGAATTCCATTGTCATTAGTTATCGTAATACTTCTGAGTACAACAAAAATGAACAAGTCCGAAACATATCTGTGGCGGTGGTTTCTATATAAGAAAGTAACAGACTCCTTACTTTGGTGATCGTCTTGGTATAGTGGTTAAGTTACTCGGTTTACGGAACAGCAAGTACCAGGTTCTAACCTTCATTGGTGACCCTGGCTGAACTTTGAAAAAACGCAACCTTCACTGAGCAGACGTGGCGCCATCTATCCGCCACCAGAGCAACCAAAAGCCGTCAAACCCGCATGACGCAGCACAACAAAGCCATCAATTCCATGTGACGCAGCACTCAAGCCGTCAAACACAAATGACGCAACAACAACTTACACGCTCGGTATAACTATGGTATTGTTCATTCGCCTATTCGCCGACTCACTGTCAGAGAAATGTGTGGCGGTGGTATCTCTATAAGCCAGTAACAGTCTCCGTACTACGATGATCATTTTAGTATAATGGATAAGTTATGTGCTTAAAGATCAGAAGGTTGCGAGTTCTAATCTTCTTCATATCCATGGGAGATTTTGAGATATACTACATTTTTATATGTAGTAGCTTTCATTATTTCACATGGAGATTTTTCAATGACAAGAATACTCGAACGCGTGGCTTGATTGGTTTGTATAAGCTTCAAAACAATTAACACTTAGAAAGTAACATTTAGAGAGCAGTCCTTAATTTAAATGAATTTCATACAATTATGCGAATCTATTATTAGTTACGAACATTAGGACAGTAGCTGTAGTAGTGGATACTTCCGGTTGTCCGACTACCATTTGCATATCTGCATTATTTTATTATTAAGTAATTTTACTTATCCAATTGACATTTTTAAATTGTTTTGCAGTCATTTTTAATTCACTGCGTAACTACATAAAATAAAATATGTTTCAAGGTTTCACAGTTTCTGGAGTGAAGGTGTTATATTAACGTCGCAATGTAAAGCAACACGAGAGCTGTTGGCGTCGGAACTCGTAATTTTGAGCCTCAGCCAAGTGACGAGAACGAAACCTGAGCTGGTACCAACCTCTCCATACTACTGGGGAGGGGAGGGGGTGCTGGAATTTACTGTTTTGAACATGTTGCAGTGATGTTCGTAGGGAGAGGATGGGCGTGGGGAGGGGCTCGGTGGAAGGGACAGAGTGGGATATCTGAGTTCCCACCAGTCTGAGTCTTTCTTGTGGTCGAAGCATCAGCGTGCTTTCGCCTTGGAGGCGTATTTCTCTAACGGTCGGTCGATGATTGTAGTGCAACGTGTTTTTTGTTGTCGCTTCTATATTCCACCACGAGGTCGTATTCCTGAACGGAAATGTGTTATAATGTTCATAGATACCTTACGAGCAATGGGGAATATCTCCAAAGAGAGGAAAGGACCTCCGAAGACATTTATAACACCTGAAAATGTGGAACGAGTTCGTGTGTCAATTCAAACCGGTATATGGCAATGATTCAACAAATCTTCTTAATTTGTGACGGGACTTGAATCGTGATTTCAGCTAACAGTCCTCTTGGGTTCTTTGGTGTCAGAATGACAATTCTTTCCAACCAACTCAAGAAGAACGTGGTTATGTAAATTAGGAATCAAATATGTATTGAAAGTTAGCAGTAGAGCGGAGTCTGTCTATATGCAGAAGTGAGTGCTAAGTGGAAAGTGAAGTCGCTAAGTAGAGAGATAGCTGTAAAGTGATTTGAGATAAAGTTAGAAGAATCCTAAGTCCGAGAATTAACCTAGCCTTGCCGGTACAGACGAACCAAAAGTGGGTTCGAGACCAAAAGGAACACTGTCGGATTAAAGCCACTACAGAAGTGCTAAGGACGTAGCTGTTTACCTAGGACATTGCAGTAAGCGAATTTACACTGCTGGCCACCGTAAATGCAACACCCAGAAGGAAGCATACAAATAACATGAATTTTACAACATGCATTAGCGGAGGTGAGATATGCAAATGATTAGAATTTCAGCCTTAGACACACATCACGCGCGCCTGTGGCGCCAGCTCAAAGCGTTTTTTAAGGCTTGGAGATTTCAACGATTTCAAGTTCGGCAATTGTGTTTTTCTTGTGGTTTTTTCAAAAAACGATCAGTTATGTCTCGTAGAAAACAGCGATCAGCTTTTCATCAAGCATCTGAGTTCGACAGAGGAAGAATAGTGGACTACCGAGATTGTGGATTATCTTTCAGGGAAATCGGTAG
>BMAV01003600.1:290932-322693 GCA_019973955.1 Trichonephila inaurata madagascariensis
AATTACTGAAAGTATACAAACAAATTTCTTCTGAGATAATAAAAAATAAAATACGCGTTTACATTGAGAACATACACTTATAAATGTATCAGTACTGCACAATGTATTTTACAATTAATTTAACAATCCTATGTTAAGAACAAGCTTAATAATTACCAGTGACCCCATGGGCTTGTCATATATAAAATTTTATACAAGATTTAACACTTCTTGATAATTTGTACGGTTTATAACCAGTCCCTTAACTACCAATTAAAAGTTATGAGACTCGCTCCCCAATGTCACCGTTTTCCACAGAGGCACGCATATGTGATGTATTGATGGGGGAGTTGTGAAAGAAAAGGAATAAATAAAAAAAAATCCTCTGAAATAAGTAAATCCTTCGAAGACATTGTCTGGGTCCTTTTATTGCATTCCAAATCCTTCGGAATAATTTTATGGATAGTAGTGCACAGAAAAAATAGTACTTCGCGTGGAAAGACGTATACATACAACCTAGGCAGTTAACACTTTGACTGAGCGAGACGTATATATCCGCTGGTGACACTTGAGAAGTTAAAATCGTATTGTAGCTTCTGCGTCAACGTATAGTTTTCTTGAGTTCAATACATTGTTATTGTAATTGGGACGATGAAAGTTTTGATTGTGAACATTGGGTCTCAAATATTGAAAGTTTGAGAAGCACTGCTGTAGACACAGCCATCTTCAAATGATTCTTCACATGTCAAGCTTACAATTGCTTAGGTCACTTCTTGCAGGGTCTAGATACAAGCTTTAAGAGTACATCTATTCACGTTTGGCTGAGGTGGTGCCCGTCATTAAGTATTACTACAATTATTTTACATTATTTGGTATGTGTATACTTCCTTATGGATCGCCTTGTATTCAAGAACATTAAATATATATATGAGCATGTATGCATCAGTTCAGCGTTTCTAAAACTGTGGTTCGCGGAGCCCCAGGGCACCCCAGCACCTTTCTAGGGGGTGCGCAAAAAGGTGTCACTTCCCCTCACAAGACTTCCCTCTTATGAAGACTCAGAAAAGTCTTGTGGAAAAACATATAAATAGGTCCCTACCTTCATGGAAAAAACTACAAGAACATGAATTTCGATCAATAACATTAAGATATCCAACTACGTTCGGAACCGTGATTTTGCAAAAGCGTATAAATGGATAATATTTATGATATTTAGTGTCACTTAGATTATAAAATGTACATAAAAATTGTTTTAAGAATAGTATTACAATAAAAAATTATTTAAGTACAATATTTTAACAAAAAAGGAATATATAGAATGAATCCATTTTCAAAATATTCTCTTTTTGTGAAAAACGCTTCTATTATAATAATATTTTGCCTTTCTATAGCTCAGACCTCTGTACAGAGGCTCCACTAGAATTTTTGAAATATATAACTTAGAAGTGGGTTTATCCATGTTTTACGACAACAGAGGGGAGAAATTTTAAGAAAAAAAATGACGATAATTATTTCAATGGGTTGTAACTCTGAAAATAATGTGAGGTTTTCAAAACTCATAGTTGAGCCTCTGTAAAGAGGTCTGAGCTATTTATAGGCAAATTATTATTATAATAGAAGCATTTTTTCCAAAAGGAGAACATTTTGAAAAAAGGTTATTCTAAGTTAATTTTTTGCCGAAATATTGTATTTAAATAAATTTTTTTTTGTCAGAATGTCCTTAAAACAATTTTATACTTGTATTCTAATCGAAGTGACACTAAATATCGTGAAAAGTATCCATTTATGCGCTTTTTAAAAAATCACGGTTCCCAACGTAGTCGGATACCTTAATTAAGCTTTTTTATTGTTTGAAACTACATTGTCATTACTATAACGTATTATTCATCAATTAGATGTTTACTGTTTTCTTAAAGGGAAAAAAAGGAGCGTTAAGAATGAATGAAAAGTAGATGCAGTCTTGAGGTTATTGAAGAATCTTTAAATCACTCAGTCACTTATTAGGAGTCATGGAAGGGTGTTGAAAATCTTGGAAGGAAGAGATGTCAAGCTGATACATGAAGGGGTACCGCGGCTATCGAAAGATTAAGAGCCACTGCATTAATTGATTAAGTGCTCATGCATTCAAGTCGCATTTTGTAGTTGCGAGATGGCTACTGGCAACAAGTCTCGTGATTTTAAAACATGGCCAAGTGAACAGGATGGTATCTGAGTTTGCATTCGACTCTCTAAACTTATTCACTGTACCTACGTGAGAATTTTGTGTGTCATCAGATTTAACGAGTATCCTTTCGTCTACATAGTGAGTCTTCATTGACACCAGTACTCAAACATATGATTTATATAGGCACTTGAAATGCTAATTTGGGAACTTTAATAATTTTTGATAGAACTGTGAACCATTTTAGGCTTATGTTTATTATCACTTATTGTAGATGAAGATTGCTTTTCCAAGTTAAAAAGGGAAAAAGGCTGGCTACTGTAGTATAAATTAACATTCATGACACTATTTAAACAAAAACATTCTATCCCACTATACCTGTAATACTCGTTTTAATGTTCTGCGATAGCCTAGTGGTCAAGGTAACGGTCTCGGGGCTGGCGTGTCAGGAGTTCGAGTCTAGTACCACTGAAGACCCTCCACGCAGAGGGGGACGATGCACGTTAAATATGTCAATGCTCAAACGTCCTCCCGTCTGTAGGGTGTGAAAGTTAGGAAGGGGGTGCCAGTTCATGTGCCGTCCTCGTCACTTGACCATGGCTCAAAATTACGAGGTCCGTTTCCAAAATTCCTCGAGTAGCTGAATAGCGTGACGTTAATATTCATTCACTCACTGAATGATATTGAGAAAGAAGACGAGTTACAATTGCTCTCTGAAATACACGCTTGAACTTAAGATGGCTGGCCGATCCATTCAGAGAATATCCGCTCTCTCAAGAAATTCTTTTACCAAATGTCCGATTTATTGATTGTACATTAAACTGGCTAGCATGTGTAGAGCTATTTGAAGACGAACTTCGTAATTTTCAACCTCGATCAAATAATGAAAACAATATCTGAAATGGCACCCCTCTCTCCAAACTTCCACATCAACGTGAGGGCTTTTACCCTCAACAGATTAAACGTGCATCAACCCGTCTGCTCGATGGTTTCTTAGTGGCACTATGAATCGAAACCAGGACTCGGCAAAATGCCACCGACTTGAGTTCACGATCATGTACCAGATGAGAGAACTGTATGTACACTAAAATTGTATATATATGCGCTTCTTTTTTTTATCTCTTTAATTTTCATTACGTATTTGGTAAGTATGTTTCATTATTTTATAACAAGTAATATATATATATATATATATACAAAACGTAATCAGTCTTTATTAGAAAATAAGTTTTTTTACATAAAATTACAAATGTCATTTCCAATTTTTATATAAAGTTATACTTGTTATAAATCAGTTATCATTTTTTTAATGATTACAGCTACAAATTACAGTACAATTCTTAGAAGATGTTTGATTTTGGTTTTCTCAGAAAATTTTTTTGCTCTCTTCGTAAGTAATTGTTTCATTCGATCTCATCCAGCAATTTTTTAATGAAAGAATTTGATTTATTGTTTCATCAAAGTACTTTGAATCATCATTATTTCGTCTAGACTTGTTAATGGTTATTGGAATACGAAACAATCTTTATCTCTTTTTTTTGGACAAAAATAAATCGAAGTTCAGTACCGGATTAAATATCGACAATCTCAAAAGTTTTAAGGAATACTGCCATAGAATAAATACCTTCTAACAATGAGTTTTCTTAAATGATGATTAAAAATCTGTGTTCATTTCACAAATATGTACCACTTAAAGCAGAGGTGAGCGGACTTTTCGAGGGTACCGGATACTTTTAACGTTTTTAAGATATTACAGTCCATCCAGTGGCGCAAGTGTGCCTATTCTGTATTAAAATTGTATGTTTTTTTTAACACTTGTTTTCGACATTGTACCCATCTTTTAACCCTTTGCTTCTCGCTCCCGTCAATATCACGGGGTGAAATTTCCACCTCTATTTCTCGTTCCCGTGATATTTCCGGGATGGAGTGTTCAATAGTAACACGCTAAAAAAAAGATTTAAACTACCTATTTCTTATCTCCGGAATCTTGTTTCTATCTCACCAGATGGCAGTACCGGATTATTACTAACGTGTTTAGAGATAGTTATTTTATTTTATACTAATTGTTAAGGTATCCGCGACTACGTTCGGAACCATGATTTTAAAAAAGCGCATAAATGTATAATTTTCATGATATTTAGTGTCACTTAGATTAGAATACATGTATAAAATTGTTTTAAGAACATTATGACAAAAAAATTATTTAAATACAATATTTTGGCAAAAAATTAACTTAGAATAACCTTTTTTCCAAATGTTCTCCTTTTGTAAAAAATGCTTCTATTTATTAATATTTTGCCTGTATATAGCTTAGACCTCTGTTCAGAGGCTCAACTATGATTTTTGAAAAATTCATATTATTTTCAGAGTTACAACTATTTGAAATATAATTATCGACGTATTTTCTTAAAACTTCTTCCTTCTGTTTTTGTAAAACATGGATAAACCAACTTCCAAGTTATGCGTTTCAAAAATTCTAGTTGAGCATTTGTACAGAGATCTGAGCTATATACAGGCAAAATATTAATACAATAGAAGCATTTTTTACAAAAGGAAAACATTTGGAAAAAAGATTATTCTAAGTTAATTTACTGTCAAAATATTGTACTTAAATAATTTTTTACTGTAATACTATTCTTAACCCAATTTTATATACATTGTCTAATCTAAGTTATGCTAAATATCATAAATATTATCCATTTACACGCTTTTACAAAATCACGGTTCCGAACGTAGTCGGATACCTTAATACAATTAAACATATGTATTCACCATATGTTTTTGTAACCTTTGCTTACTTCTGCTTTTTCTGAATACACGTGGCTTGCGTTCTGTGATAAAATATATATATTTTTTAATACTGTATATTCATCATGGAGTTAGTCAGGAAATAAATCGGACTCTACTTTAACTATTAATTGATCTGAGATTGATTCTGAAATAAATGTTTATTTTGAAAGTTCGGTTAGGGAATCTGAGAGCAGTGATGATGGATCTGTATTGTTAAATGTGATTTTTATCTTATGCTTTGAAATTTATCTCACAAGAAAAAAATTACTATAATGTGTTTTTACATTGTACATAAGTGTAATAAAATTCTCCTTTTAATGCTTGTAACACATGTTTTTTAAATTTTTTTTCCTTTGCCGGAAAACCAATGTTCAGTCAAAATACCCCTACATGTTAGCTTTTTTTTTTTTTAAAAAAAAATTAATTATTGTAGCTGAAAATTTACCCAAAATTTAGAAATAAATACATTTATTGAACATATATTTAGTTTTACATAATTTTTTTGAATAAAAAAATAGGCACTTTTATGACAGTTTTCTTGAAAACTATGTGACCATTAAGGGGTTAAAATATGAAAAATTACTCTTTTTACTACAAAATCACTAGTAACACAAAATTGTGAAGATAGATGCTCAAACAACTATGAGCGACCGCAAGACCGTGGAGCGTGGACATATTCAATGCAGCGAGCAGAGAACATACGTAGACTGATGAATCTGAAATCGGCGTATGCAATTAAATTTGTTCGCTGCCGAGTCCCGCGCCATCACGGGACATATCATCAACACGACAACCTAATCCCATTAACGAGCGGGATGTGGGATATCTCAATAGCCAATCCCGTGCTATCGAAGGGAGGGTTGTTCATCAACATTTATTTTCCCCTTCAATCGGCGTGTAGAGAAAAATTCATTTATGCGGCTAGCATCTCATTGATCGCCTTTTCCCTCTACAGTAGCAGTAAACGTACTAAGCGTCATCGTGTTTTTCCAATGAAGGTACAAGCGTTGTTTACACTTTTTAAAAAATTATTTGCTTAAAAAAGCACATTTTTGTGCTTCAATTGTGAAAAGTCGATTCTCCTCACTAGCTGGCATCTGTGTTCCAAAAAATGTTTATTTTCGTATGCACGTCTTTGATCTTAGTAAAGTCAGTTAGCCCAAAATGTATTGGCAGTCCACTGGTCGATCGCCATCGACTTAACGCTCATCTCCAACTTAAAGCATAACATCGCGGCACTAGGGCTATTGGCGAAGGACCTCGTAATTTTAAACTACCGTTGAAAAATAAGAATGACCTATAGCTAGCATTCCACACCACATGAACATGAGGATTTTGAGGCTCGACAGATTTAACGGGCATTTGCCTTTCTACATTTTTGGTCTCTAGTAGAATCATTTTTTGAACGTACACTATGTAACGGGTTCTTTTCGGATTTCTACTAATCCTCTTGGGTAAATAATCTTTTTAACTGTGATTTCTGTAGTAAACCGCTTTCCGTGAAGAAAATTTGGTTTTATGTAAATTAGAATTTCTATTTAAGTGTTAGTCGTAGTGTAGGTATAATGATGGTTGAAATAGATGAAAGCATAACGTTAACGACAGGTGGTCGTATAGTTAGTTCAGGTGGAATATTATTCAAGTATTGAAGCAAGAGCGCTCTCGAAAATACAGCTAAAAACTAAAATACAGTACTAAGAACCATGTATAGGATAAAGTTAATTTCTATTTTATTAGTTTTGGTGGTTAATCTAATGACTTAATTTTTATTGTAGGAAGACTTAAATATTTTGTTTATTAGATAACTTTTTCAGCGTACGTGGTTTTTTTTAAAATAAAGTGTACAATTCTTCTAATTCTTCGCCAATCTTTTTGTCGGCGAAGTTATACTAAAGGAACCATTCATGAGAATATGTTTCCGCGCATTAGCGGAAAGATTGGCAGCATTTGGCGATGTCTTTTGGCTTATAGAATTTAGTTGACCGTGTTAATATATGAGCAGCAAGATTATACTAACTTCTCAGAAACAATGATGCATGAAAATTGGATTTTAAATAATCGTGCAATGTGCAGGTATTCTAAATATTCAACACATAGTTAACTATTCAAAATATTTTTTCTAAAGAAATTCTGGATATTAGCTTAACTGTAGTTAGCTATTGTATTGTGGATTAATTGTTACAACGTTTACACTATCAAAAATCAGCTTGACCCTTTTTTTATTTGCTTCAACTCTTTTTATATAATCATTAGAACGTGGATAGAGTTTTTTTTTGTTCCTTTTAAAATTTCAAAACCTATCTATACGCAAAAGATGACCTCTGGTATTTCGATGAAAACGAAAATAAAACATAAACTTAATTTTTCTATTAAATATTACCTTAAGGGGAATTAAGTTCAGGTAATAGTGCTTTTTTGTATGGTAAAAAGTCAAAGTAATTTTAGTGAAAGAAAAAGAGGCATTTTAGTACTTATTAATATTTACTGTGTCAGGAAGGTAAGACTTACTTAATACTTACAAGAAAAAACACGTTAGGTACATTTAATAGTTTCTTTAGTATTGAATTTTTTTAAAAAAACAAATTTTGAAATTAAAATGCACGATATATGAATAGTAAAAAAAGCTTAGATCGGACTGATTCACGGCTTTGGATCTATGAAATGTTGCTATGTACATTATATTATTCAATCTACTCTACACTTACTTAGTGTTATAATTGTCTAGTTAAATTATAGAAAAATAATTTTGAGTCAAAAATCATATATATCTAACAGAAATTAAGTATTTTTACACTTTTTTCAAAAATTCAACTCCTTTGTGTCTATATTAAATTTTGTAATAATATGTTTAATTATTTTTCTCTTAATCTCTCCATACCATGCATCATCTTTTTCTCATAGGTAGGTTCTGATTAATAAGAATTATTTTTTCCACATAATCACTTTCCACCTTAATGATAATCACCTCATCAACATATCCCGTTTTTTTTTATTTAAGAAGGCGGAAATTTAAACTTGCAATAACATAAAAAAAAAAAACCACTGGTTATTTTCAAGAATCAAAAGTTTCGCTAGATAGCCATTACAAGCTAAACGCTTCAATGGATACAATAAATAAATACATAAATAAAAGAAATATGCATGTAATTACTTCTGAAAAGAAAAAAAAATTCTGAAAAAAATCTAAAAACACAAAGTTAAAACAAAATAGGCAGAAGAGATTATTCGAAATCTAAAGTTTTTGCTTGAAATATTCTCGAAGCTTCGGAGCACTGCCCACAAATATATTAAATTTCATGCATGCTTAAACCGTACTTGCGACTTAAAGTGGTTTCAAATTCAAATTAATTGCGCGTGTTCAACTTCTTCCGATAAAAATTGTTCTTCGGTCTTAAACCTCGCGAAATAATATTTCAGAAACGTACGATAAACAGCAGAGACAGAAATAGTTTCGTTGAAAATGTTACGGCGAAAAGCTTTTAGCTGCAAAGAAACGTATTCACCGCGGAGTGTGATTATTCAAAGCAGAATTCTTCGCTAATTTCGTCGGACACTTTTGCATTTTGTAACAATTTATTCTTGAATACTACTGAGCATTTTGAAGGTACGTGTTAAAACGGAAAAAATATTTTTGTAGTCGGAACGATAAAAAAGAAAACATTCCACTTGGAAATGCATGAAATATGGAAAATTTACATGGCACATAAATATAACTCCTTTTTCATTGTAAAAATGTATTAAGAAATAAAAACCATCTGTAATATTTTGAGTTAAGGCTTTGGGGAGTCGAGTTCTTTTTAATATATAGTGAAACTTATATTTATGGTTAGTTATTCAAGTGAATATTTGGAAAAATTATGTCAGCGTACAGTTATGCATTTTTGCTTCGTGCATTGTGGTGTATACGAATACAATTTATTGTAAATATCCAATACAATGGTTGAAGATCTATTAGAAGTCTAAAATACTTTTTGATAAAGGGATGAATATCTGCTGGAAATTTATAGTTGTTTCATGAAAAGTTTATTTCCCCGCGTCTACTAATCATTTGGATTCGTAAGTGTTGTGTAAATTGTATTGCAATTTTGAGTACCTTTTGAATCGAGATTATTGTAATTATTTAATTTCAATAACGTGCATTGGGAACATTAAAACTAAATATATATATATTTCCGTCTGATTGTAATTTTCTTATGATTTAGCAAAATTATAAATACACCTATCAATCTTAAAGTCTATAACTGAACTTATAAACACGTGCACTTATATAAGGTGGAGCAAATAGAAGTCGTCCAGAGAACAGAGTTCCAGATTATGAAGAGAAACTGCAAAGAAAAGGTAACAGTTCACTAATTTGCTTAAGGGGAGTTTGAAACCCCTCTCGGCACCATAAATATCATTCACAATTTCATCCACCAGGCTTGCATTTTTGCCTTTATCAAAGAGAAACTGTAAAAAGAACCGAATTTTCCCATTTTTAACAACCTGTAACTCTCAACTCAATGGACCAAACAAAAAAATGCAAAATAATTTTTTTAGTGCGAAATGTCTTTGTGTGACAACGCGCATAAATTTGAAATTGTTTGATGGATACTTTACGAGATATTGACACTACAGCCATCTACAGAAAAAATAATGGATTTCTTTTTCCCCAACCTAATATTTAAGTTATCATAGATTATTTAAGGATTCGAAAAGCTGATTAAAAAAATTGAACCCCTTAACTTCCACCGGCGTATATATACGTCTCGCTTAACTGTTATGTTTAATGCCCCGGACGTATATATACGTCTTTCAGAATTACGATCCTTTTTTTTGTGCTGCTATCAGTAAAACCGTTCCAAAGACTTTGTGGGATGCAATAAAATAATCTTCACAGTGTGAAGGATTTAATTATTTAAGAGAAAAAATGGTTTACTTATGTCTATAATTTTTCATTCAATACACCGCATACGTGCGCCAATGGGAAAAACGGTGACACTGGAGAGCGAATTGCATAACTTTTAATCGACAGTTAAAGGGTTAAAACCTATTTTTATTATGTAAATATGTCCTTCATTATCAACGAATCAATTTCATCACATTTGTTATAAAAGTACATCTAGCACCCTGTATTTTTAACGCTGCCCTTTTGCTTTATTATTACATACAAATATATCTGTCACTTACTCTAAAACAAATATGTATATTTTATACTTCTAGATATGACATTTAGTTCAGATAGAGAGATTCTCCGTAACGTTAATAACTACTTAAAGCATATGAAAATATTTGCAATAAGAGATAATGATAAATGATAACTGGAATTATAATGTTTCATTTTTGAATCGAAAGTTTAATTATGGTACAGCAAATACAGGTGAAATAACAAGTAGCTCAACTGAGTTAGAGATTCATCGGAGATACTGTCAAATGTTGCATCTCACTTATGTATTTAAAGTTACATTCAGTAAGTTAGTAAACATGTGAAAGCTAAGTGAAATTTGTAATTGAACTATTTTGAAACATTTATTTATCATTATAACTGTATTCAGAAATTGTATTTGTTGATTTGGTATTTGTCGTGTTATATAATTGATAAAATATTCATTATCTTTTGAAATATTTTAATACGTAGCCTTCTTCAAATTTCTAAACAAATTCTAAAATATTTTGACACGGTTACAGTCCAAATATTACTGTGTTGCTACACGAATTTGAAATTGACTTTTTTATTCGAATTTTGTTCTTTTTTATGGGTTTCTTTTTAGCTAGTATTTTCTAACTTAACCTTCTATTAAGATTTTTAATGTATTGTATTTCAAATAAAAGGATTACTCATAATACAAATAAAAACGGGTAAAGAAACATTCTACACATGCTCTAGTTAGATATTACACATTATTAAAACAGTTGATTTAAAAAAATAATTCTTAAAAGCATAAACTATACAAAATGTATCTGTGATTAATGTGGATCGAAAATACAAGCTGAATTAAAATAAATATAAAATGCATGAAGCCTCTAAACGTATCCCAGATTATGCGATATGATACCCAAACATTAATAACATCTTATTTAATTGTAAAATAATTTTAAAAACCTAAACAAAAATTCTCATTGAAATTAAATTATAAAAACCTGAGAGATGAAATGCTTTAAAACGCATTTCCTAACATTATTAAAAAACCAGAAAATTTCTTGTTTCTTCTTTTTTGTGATTTATAATTACCTCATATGAAATAAAGGTCCAATCTCAGCATTAATTAATAACTCCTTTGTTCTACAAACGCTATACGCAAAAAGATATTGAGTTGTCTACAACAAGATAAATTTCCGTACGGGGTAGAGTTATTTTTTTCACAAATCCTATCTTTAATGAGTTACAGATACTTTACTGTAGTGAGCTTCTCAAACTTTCAATGTTGGTGACCCAATATTCTATCATAATTTTCACCGCGCCCTCAGAACAATGACAATGTATTGAATCCAATCGTTCTATACTTTGATACTATAGCTACAATACGACTTTAAGCTCTTAAGTGCCACCGGCGTATATAAACATCTCACACAGTCAGTGCGTTAATTGCTCCAGATGTATATGTACGTTTTTCCGAAGTACGATTATTCAGAACCCTTTTGAATGCCATAAAAGAACCTTGACAGAGTTTGTGACAGATTTACTTATTTCAGAGGATTTACTTATTTTTTCCTATTCTATTTCCCCCCTCCTTACCTCAATATATCGCATACGCTCACCTATGTGTTAAAAAACGGTGGGATTGAGGAGCGAATCTCGTGATTTTTAATCGGCATTAAAGGAATTAATTATAAACCGTACAAAAATTATGAAGATAAAAAGTAATTTTTGTGTATAATTTTGTATAGGACAAGCCCATGGGGTCACTGGTAATTATTAAACTTGTTCTTAACATAGTAGTTAACTTAGTTCTTAAATTATTTATAAAATACATTGCGCAGTACTGATATATTTATATATAAGTGTATTATATCACTGTAAATTTGTGATTTTTTTTTATTATATCAGAATATATTTTATTTGTTTATTTTGAGTAAACTAATAAATATCTTAAATAATCTTCTGTTTTCGATTTCCCAATATGCTCGAATCCCTTTCTATGGTTATCACGTTCCTCTAGGGCGACACACTTCACAGTTTG
Organism: Trichonephila inaurata madagascariensis; assembly: GCA_019973955.1. Taxonomy (NCBI): domain Eukaryota; kingdom Metazoa; phylum Arthropoda; class Arachnida; order Araneae; family Nephilidae; genus Trichonephila; species Trichonephila inaurata. The sequence goes on from BMAV01003600.1 coordinate 303,023, forward strand.
AGAAACGCTGCATTACGGTGAAGGATTTATGTATTCAAACAAATGTAGTATTATACCTTCCGCATGTCAACATTTTTAATCAGCCTGTCCCCTGTGTTACTAAATTTAAGTACCTAGGTTTAATACTTGACACTAAATTAAACTTTTCTAAACACATCCATTCCGCCCACCAAAAGGCGGCTGGAATGAGAAGCACTCTAAATCGCTTGATTTCTTCCAAGAGCAAGCTCGCATTAAGGCACAAGGTTCTATTATACAAAGCCATTCTTCGCCCCATAATACTGTACGCTTCTCCCATCTGGGCAGGGGCGGCAGTTACTCACCTGAAAATATTGCACACTTTTCAAAACATTCAACTGCGTAGGGGCATAAAACGCCCCGTTTACCCCAGGAACGAAGTTTTGCAAAAAAGATCTTAATGTTCAGCCGCTTTTTGATTTCATAAAAAAATCAGAAAATTTTTGAACCGGTTACGACAGATTTAAAAATGAATCTATCAGGGAAATCTGGGTTTACGCCCAAATTCTATTCCAAAGCTTTTTAAGAGCCCTAAAAGCAGTTTTTAACCACTTGTATCAACATTTCCCCAGCCCCTAAAAAAGGATGGGGAATTTTTGATACGAAAAAAAAAATTATGAACTTTACTGTTACACTAGTTTTTTTTCTTTTGCAAGACTTCCCCTCCTTTTAATTACCCCCCCTCGCGCCATGCAAGTTTTTGATCCCCGTTTAATGTGGAAAACTTCCCCCTCATGACCCTTTTTAAAACTCCTCTATCTTTGTTTACTTTCTTCAAAGTGGTTATTTAAATTTTCCCTTTCAATAACCGCACGCAATTATGTTAGAGGTATCGTGTAACGGATTTAAAAAATATCATTCTTTTTAATCCTTGTTATTAAAGAAATATCCCATCTCTCCCTCGCCCCCGGAAAAAGGCGGCAGACGGTTAAAAAAGACGGGCTTTGCTGTCATGGAATGTGACGTCATTTTCATCTTTTTTCCTAAAAAAGCGAAACAGAAAAAATCATCGGGGAAGTGGTTTCCCCTCATCCCTCCCCCAAACCCCGTTGGGCTGCATTTAATTTGGACTGTTTTTCTATTTTATATTTTTCCCAAAAAATTCCCTTTCCCCTTTTTCCCAATTTATTCGATGAGGGATAATAGAACTTTCTCTAAGGCTCCACGTAAATGTATAACCGTTACCGTTACCAAATGTAATATTATTACTAAGTAATTATGTAGCTAACATACTATTTATAAGAATACATAAAATAAATTCACAACCCAAAATTCTAACACTAGCTATGTGAAAAAAAGTTACTAGAAATATAAAATTAATGGAAATAGAATTAAATATGTGGAAATAAGGTACTTCCTAAAATATATTACATTCTCTGCAGCCAAGACAACCTAACGCAATTACCTAAATCATGGAATATACACACACTCCTTCTCGACTGTGCTTCAAATATTTTTCATTTTTCGGGGTTTGGGGGGGATGAAAAATTTTAAAAAATTAAAATTTTAAAAACCCCCCAAAAGGGGGTTTAAAAACCAAACTCTGGTGTCTGAAGTATACGACTTTATAAATTACAAGAGTTTCTAACCTTCCGTTTGAAATATCTATTAAATTGTCCCATGTTTCGCGGTTTGAAATATTATGCCTGAAGTCTTGAAAAAAGTATATTAAACGATTTCAAACGTGTTGTTTTGCGATGTACATTTTGGTTTGAAAGCTTTTTTTTGTGAAGAGTATATTAAAGTTTCACTTTTTTCCTAGTTTGAGAGCTTTATATATCACTTTAAGGTATCCGACTACATTCGGAACCGTGATTTTGCAAAAGCGAAATAAATGGATATTTTTTATGATATTTAGTGTCACTTAGATTAGAATACAAGTATACAACTGTTTTAAAGACATTTTGACAAAAAAAAGTTATTTAAATATACACTGGTGTGCAAAATTTAAAACAACAGGTGGGTTTTTGCCACAATTTAAAGAAAAATCATCTGAGAGACATAAATTTTTGCAATGGGGGGAAGTATTATGTACGAAGGATGACGGCATCGGTGCTGAAAAGGAATACAACGCATACGGTATGGAATAAAAACAAAAAAAGCTTTATTGAACGCATAGTATCGTGACCCATGATTGCTACCCAACGGGAAGAAAAACAAGCAGATGTGCCTTAATATGGTATATCCCTCCCACTACAATGGTTGCTTTGCACCCCCGCATACTCAGAACCAGCTAGTGCAACATTTTTTGGGAAATAAAGTGCCCATTCCTCAATCAACATCGCGGTTTTTTGGTTGCTCTCCGGTGATGTGCGTGTGGCAATACGTCTCCCAAAAGCTTCCTACACATGTTCGAGGGGATTTAAATCGGGGGAGCACGCGGGCCGTCCATTCAGTGATATCTTCATTTTCCCACAGCTCCTCAACAGCAAGAAGTGCGATTGGCCCGTGCATTTTCATCCAAAAAAAGGGTCTGGGCCAAGGCACCTCGGAAAGATACATGGGGGGGAAATACCTCCCAGCGATCCCCGGTTACGCCCCCGTAAAATGTGAAGCTCAGTTCCGCCGTTCAAAACTTTCCACCCCGACAAGAACTCCCCGGACCACCGTAACGTGTCTTTCCTTTATGTTTCGGGGGTAAAACCGGGTCCCCATCTATCTCCAAATAAAACGCGTTGAAATTGTTTGGTACTGAACCGACTCTCATCCGTAAAGAGGACACGACTCCTTTGATCAGTTGTCCAGTTTTGTGCTTTTGGCCCACTGTAAACGGTGGCTTCGGTGGCCATTCTTTTCAACGGGAGGCACTGTTCAGGAGGCGGGCGAACGGGCCCCCTTTGGGTGAAGGCGCGGCCACAGTAAACCGCTACACTTGTCGACCTGTTGCTGACAGGGGTTTCTGAACAATGGCGCTTGCTGACTTCTGTCGATTTTTTTTTCCCCCGCAGGATGATATTTTCGGTCATCCCCCGCGGTTGTCGTCCTCGGGTGGCCACATAAACCCTTTTCTAACACCCTGTACCTTTTGGTTTTTAAAACCCCTTTTCCGCCGCGAAACGACACTTTTGTTGTTTCCGAACTCTGCAGCTACACTGGTGAAAATTACGCCCCTCCCCCAGCTTTCCGATCATTCTTCCACGGGGAAGTTGCCCAGGTGATTTTTCTAGCCATATTTCACGAACTGCCCTCACTGGCATTTTGCAGAAAATATGGTGAATTGCGTCTCCGCCCTTCATTTCCCCATTCTCCCTTTGAGAAAGGGGGGAACTTTCCCCTTTTTGGCCCCAAAGGTTTGCGTTTTGTTTCCGATATTTGCATACCCCTTGACGTTTCTCCCGGATTTTACGTTTTCCCCTTTACTGATCCCCAGACCTCCTTTTTCAACCATGGCTATCTGCAAAATTTTTTTACATTGTTGCTTAAGTTTTGCACACCATTTAATTTTTTTGGAAAAAATTATCTTAGAAAAATTTTTTTCAAAATTTCAAATTCCCCAAAAAATATTTTATTATAAAAAATATTTTGCCTGTATATAGTTTTCAGACTCTCACAGGGGGCTCAACTAAAATTTTTTTGAAATATATAAATTAGGGGTGGTTTTTTCCCATATTTTACGACAACAGAGGGGAGAAATTTTTAAAAAAAAAAAATAGAACATTATTTCAATGGGTTTTGTTTTAACTCCATAGTTGAGCCCCCCTGTTAAGAGATCTGAGCTATACCCAGGCAAACTATTATTATCATAGAAGCATTTTTTTTCAAAAGGAAATATTTTGAAAATGGGTCATTCTATGTTTCAAATTTTTTTCCAAAAAATTTGTATTTTTAAAAAATTTTTTTTTCAAAATGTCCTTAAAACAATTTTATACATGTAGTCAAACTAAATGACACGAAATATCATGAAAATTATCCATTTTAAACCTTTTTTTAAAATCACGGTTCCGAACGTAGTCGGATACCTTAAGAGATAAAGCTGGAGAACAGAGTTTTATTTATAAATGTAATTTTACGGAATCAGATTTTTGGTATTCGCAATCTATGTGAATATATCTATATGTATATAAGAGCAAAGCAACTCACTCAATCATTCACTCACTTATAACGAGATCTCCGGAACTATTAGACCTACAGACTTCAAACTTATCAGGCATGTTTCTGTTGCTGATTAGAGATCCACTAAGTAAGGGTTTTACGTGAAATTGACACTGAAGGGAGGAATTTGTGAATGCATCATAAATAAAAACTTTTTTTGTATTTCTTAGACTTACAGAACTAAAATTTGGAAGCTATGCCTCTTTTGTTGAGTAAATATATGCTAAGTCATTTTTCTGTGTAAATGGGAGTCCATTTCCTCAGAAACAAGATACATTCAGTGGTTACAAGGGCGCATTTATATAAAATATATATCTCTATAGATATATATCTCTTATCTCTTTATATATTTAAGAGAATAAAATAATAAATGCAGACACAAACTTTGAGAAGCATGTTTTTTTGTTGAGTAAAGTTCCACTAAAAATGGATTTTGCTGAAATCGTCTCTCACAATGATTGAAACATAATATTTAAATACTTGTTTTTCAGATAGTATTTCATGTGAAATTATGGAATGCTAGATTATTCAGCTGTGCTACTTTATTTCGCTACTATATTTGATTTGCTAAATAGTTCTTTTCTTAGAGCTTAACTTGCAAAGTTCTAACATTAGTCAAAATAATAATTAAAATATAAGCCCATTTAAGGTATTCCGACTATTTTTTGGAACCGTTTTAAAAAAGGCATAAATGTAAAATTTTCATGTTTTATGTTTTTTTGAAATTAAATAAAATTTTTTAGGGAATTATGAAAAAAACAAATATTTGACAATTTTTTTGGAAAAAAAATTAACTTAGTTTTTTTTCCAAGTTTTTAAAAAAGGGGCCCTATTGTTTTAATATTTTGCCTTATTTGTGACCTTGTACAGAGGCTAAACAATGATTTTAAAAATTACATTTTTTTTCAGAGTTAAACCCGTGAAAATAATTATCGGCTTTTTTCTTAAAATTTCTCCCTTTTTTCGAAAAACATGGATAAAACGACCAAGTTAATTTCAAAATTTAGTTGAGCCTCTGCAAAGGTCTGAGCAATATAGCAAAATATTAATACAATAGAAGCAAAAAAAGGTCTTTGGAAAAAAGGGATGCTGATTTAAAGTATTAAAACATTGTATTTAAAAAATTTTTTTTGCATAATGCCAAAACCCAATACCAACGTGAACTAAATATCAAAAATATTACCCATTTAACGTTTTTTGAAAAATCACGGTTCCGAACCTAGTCGTCCTTAATTTTTTTTCCTTTTCTCGGTTGATATATTTTTCAGTTCAAACATGGGAGGAATGGGTATACTGTCAGTAAATTTGTATTGTAATATATTTTTAAAAAGATTAATACGTATTTAAACTTGTATGATTGTTGGAAAAAACCAATAATTTAAAAAAATCCTTACCAATACATTTTGAGTTTGAACTGAGAAATATTACATACGGATATGAAAAATTTGAATCGGAATCTGAAAGCTTCAATTAATACTTCATTATGAATATATCAGCTTCGTGCTTTTATTATATAAAGATCCGAAATAATAACTATAAAAAAAAGAATCGATTTTTCTGGTGAGCAAATTCATTTTTAATGTTGCATACAAAATATGGTAATAAATTCAGAAAAATAGGATTACTTTTTATTTAAAAAAATATCAGTCTTTAAAGGGTTTAAAAAGAAAATTTATTGAGTGAAATACTATAACTGAGTCTGGAATAACGAATTTTAAAAGCATATTCTTTACATTAACATACGGCATATCTTTAAGACATACGATTATATTTTATAGTATTAAAAAGCTTTTTACGTCATTTTTTCGAGCAATTTCAATCGTCGTTGATATTCATAAACTTTGAAATTGAAAGTTTTTAAGTGAAGTGATGCGATATTTGATGGGTTATCTTATGAATATTAATTACAATATTTCTCATTTTGTAATTCAAGTGAAAAGTAGAGCTTCACTTATGATTAATGAAATGCACACATATGCATCTCCTTTTAAAATAAAAATTAAATTTATTACGAGATTGATCATCCTTCAAATGGGGGAAAGGTCCTCATATTCAAAAGGCAATTAATTTCTTTCGGATTAAATCTTATTCTAGACTTAATAAACTTTAACCTTTTTATTATTGGAGAATTTCAGAACTAGTAGGTTTTCTTCTACAGAGGAAGTAAATAACACACACATATAAATCTTACACACACGTGAAAATAGTAAAAATTAAAAAATCTCATTCATATTAAACGCAGTAATCATAATTTCGCAAAAGGGAAAAAAACGCATAGATGTTGTCAAATGTTTGACTTCAGTGTTGCTTCCATGCATTAATCTGGGGCTGGAAAAAAAATCAGGCTGGAAAATAGGCTCGAAAAAATCATCTAGGAGTTTCTTAAGCTTTCTTCTCAAATAATCATCCCAAAATATTTGGGACTTTTGAAGATATAGTTTGTGTGTGAGAGAAAGAGAGAGTTATATTAAACTCACCCTGTAAAACAACCCTATGTCTATTGGCGTTGTAGCCCTAGTAATTTTAAACCTCGGTCAAGTGATAAGGACAACATCAGAGCTGGCACCTTCCTCTCTAAACTATCACACCACACCAGTGGGGGGACTTTAAGCTTGATAATTTGGAGACTCGCGGAATTTAGAGACTTGATCACATTTGGCAATCAAGCCTGTTGAAAAAATCCCTTCTAGCCACTGAGCAGTACAGAGAAGTATAACCAACATTTTATTAAATAATAAAATATATACCGTAAACTCCGGCGTATAACGCGTAACCATACTTTCAAGCTGCATTTTCTTAATTTTTAGATATATTCACCGTATAACGCGCACCCTCTTTTTTACGAAGGAGCCTGAAATGTACGTGTGCAATTCTTTTGTTTTGAAGTCATTTATTGGAGGTATTATACCAATATTTTTTTAAAAAAAAATAGTATACTTCTACAATTACAACCTTTTGAATTCTTTAACCATGTCATTCCTTTTAAATAAATAATGTTTTGATCTATGTTGAAGAATAGTTTTTTTTTATGCTCATCTCTTTTTTTAAAGCTATCATTTTTATACCCAGCGTATAACGCGCACCCGTTAATTTTTCGATCTTATTTTTTGTATTAAAGGTGTGCGTTATACGTTGAATTTTTCGGTAATAGTGATAGATATGTTATAAAGGGTGTCGATGTAATGCAAATTACTTCTATTATTTTTCTTTTAATAATAAGTCGAGTGTCGTACTCAGAAAGCTGATTCATACAATAAACTAAGTCAAATTTACTAAATGAGTAGATATAGCATCCTTATTATGGAAAATCTACTGTTTGTATGCCTTCAAAATTATATATTCTAGAGCCGGGATGGTCATTACGTCGATCGCGATCAACCGGTGGACCGCTAAGACATTTTGGGGTGCCCCCCTGAAGATTTTAGCAGGTTGTAATTATATACGGAAAATTCAAGATTGAATGGCAGTAAGTCTTCTACTGACTATAACAACGAAAACTAACTTTAGATAAAAATGTTTTATTTTTTAATGTGTATTTGTAACTGTGTCATAATAAATGCATCATTTGATATTATTGTATTTGTGGCTATTATTATTATATTTGTATCTTGCGTTTTGGTTTAAGCGCGGTTTTAAAAGAGTTGTGTTACAAAAGGTAAGTACATATTCCGTAAAGGTAATAACATTTTCCTGTACTCCCCACACCTACGACATTGGGCAAGGACGCACACAAGAATTTTTCAAGAAGGGGAAGGTCGGGGTCGAAGGTTTTACCATTTCATCATACCCCCCAAAACGTTTAAAACCCATATTTTTTTCATTTTGTCGATTGTTGGGGACAAAAAACAGCAAATAATAAATTACTGATTAAATAATTAATATTAATTAATAAAAAAATACTGATGTATATATGTCAGGTTTGAAAAGTTTAGCTTCAAAATTAAGTAAGTAATAAATAAAAAAAACAGGCGAACTTTTTTCCATTGCGTAAAGGGTTTATGGGTAAATAAGCCTATTTAAAGGTGGAGCGAGCCTGACGGGGAAAAACGCATACTGAAGAGCTGGTGACTCCCCGCCAATTTGGGTTTTCTATTGTTCTCTCGGTTGCGCGCCAAAAGGGGGCCCCCTGTTGGGTTTTATGTGATTGAAGCAAAAAAAAGAAGTTGTTATAGAGATGATGCCCTTCTCATTTTACCAACAGGCCTGGGGCCTGACATATATATATATAACAAATACTTAACTACATTTTATGTTTTTTTTTACATGGGATTTTTATCAATCGGGAAATAAATAAAGGATATGAAGGAGGGTCAGGACCCATGGACCACTCCCTCCACCCTTGCGTGTGCCACTAACGCTGGGTAGACCGATTAATTAGAAGTAGCCCGTACCCTGGAAAAGTCGCCCCCCCCCCCTGTTCTAGAGCTAATCGCGTAATATCATAATTTGTTCAATCATTTCATGTATGATTAATGACAGACATAATATTTAATCAGTAAATAATATTTATTTTGAAATCAAGAGACTCTTTCTCTCTCTCTTTCACTTTCTCCCTCTCTCTTTCTCTTTCTCTCTCTTTTAAGCATCAAGGCTCTCACTTTCCAGCTATTTGACTTTTTTGAATGTAATATTGATCCCATTGAAAGTATGCTTTCATTTTCAAATGTATCCTAGAATATCATTTTAAATACAATAAAGTGCAACCGGAAGAACAGAAAATAAGGATGTTTTTCTGGGGTTGTATTTCTGTGTTATTCCTGAAAATATTTTTATGTAAAACATTTTCAACTAATGGAACCAGGAAATCATGAACATTAAAAAAATCGAGTTTTCAATTTTAGTATTCAAAAATAGTGCATATTTTTCTGAATCTAAAAATGTATAATACTTCTATGTTCGTTGATACAATAATTGGTAATTGATAAAAATGCAAACAAATAATTACAAATGTTTAGTTTTTTCTCTTTTATTCAAAAGAATAAATTTTTTCTTTAAGGTACAATTTTAAAAAATAAATATTGCCCTATATATGGTTCAAATTTTTTATACTTCTGTGCAAGGTTTATGTGCTTATAGGGAACCTATTTTTTAGTTAAAGTAGTACATATTTTTTAAAAAATTAGTTTTATGTATGAAAAAGGGGAAAAAATAGAAATTTTCAAAATTATACAATATTTCATAATATTTTTAAAGAAACTATCTAAATATTTGACTTAAAAAATAGATTCACTATATTTTGTATATTGTTTTATATGTGTGCAAAAATACTTTACATATTTAAGAGGTACTTTATAAAAAAATTGGTATACCTAGACGTAAGCATGTGTTATGAGATCTCAAAAATTATACATAAATTAAACAGAAAGAAAAAAAAAATTAAGTATAAAAAATATTTTTGTATTTTTACAAAATAATTAAAATAAATGTATTAGGATCACAAAAAATCTAAGCTCTATTGGAAATTATTAAGGTATCCGACTAAGTTCAGAGAATCGTGATTTTAAAAAGCGCATAAATGGATAATTTTCATGGTATATAGTGTTACTTAGATTAGAATACATATATAAAATTGTTTTAAGGACATTTTGACAAAAACAGATTACTTAAATACAATATTTCGGCAAAAAATTAACTTAGAAAAAATAACCTTTTTTTTTCAAAATCTTCTGCTTTTGTGAAAAATGCTTCTATTATATAATAATATTTTGCCTCAGACCTCTGTACAGAAGCTCAACTATGATTGTTGAAAAATTTCCATTATTTCTAGAGTTTCAAGCAATTAAAATAATTATCCACGTTTTTTTCTTAAAATTTCTCCCCTCTGTTGTCGTAAAACAGGGATAAACCCACTTCTAAGTTATATATTTCAAAAATTCTAGTTGAGCCTCTGTACAGAGGTCTAAACTATAATACAGGCAAAATATTATTATAATAGAAGCATTTTTTGCAAAAGGAGACTATTTTGAAAATGGGTCATTCTATGTTCATTTTTTTTGTCAAAATATTGTACTTAAATCATTTTTTGTTGTAATACTATTCTTAAAACAATTTTATACACATTTTCTAATCTAAGTGACACTAAATATCATAAACATTATCTATTTATACGCTTTTGCAAAATCATGGTTCCGAACGTAGTCGGATACCTTAAAGATACATGTCCCATAAACAAAGAGTCTTAATTTTGGTATTTTACTCTTTCCAGCAAGTCATGTAACCCTTAATCAAGGTGATATGACTAAGGATTTGAACTGCATACCATTTAAATAGATAACTCTAATCTTCTGATAAATATCTCAGCCCATTTTATAATTTTGTAGAACAGAATAGTGCTAAAAAAATTGTAGCTCTTCTAGCATAACGCTTACGTGGTATGAAATCACGCCAGGTACAGGGTAACGATGCCGTAATAAAATTTAGCGTTGACAGTACTTGAATAAAAATAGCGTAGCATATCAAATTTTGCACGTACTTATTGAAAAGCTATTTTTCCGTCGTCAAGCAGATGTCAACTTGTGGAATTAATTCTTCACGCGAGCGTTGACATGAGGCATTCGTGACCGGTTATGCTTCATTCAAGCCGTGGACTTAAGGTTTGGTTCAATGAAACACTTGTCACGTAGAATAATAGGGCCGTTGAAAGATTAAGAAGAGTTAATTTCCGATATTCTTACGGATTGTATTGAAAAAACCCAGAAATAAATTACCAGCTAACGTCACACATCTTTGTCATACTGTCGTTATTATTCACAAGTTTGTTGCTGACGCTAATTGAATCCACATGCAGTAATGATTTTTTTGTTGTTAATAATTCACTAAACGTTGGTAATAAAACTCTTGTTGCAAAGCGCAATTTGTGTGAAATGTTGATGGTTTTGTATTAAGTTCGCGACCTCAAAGTTTACAATTTTTCGGTACATTAGTCTGAGTTGGTCAGAGTTTAGGGCAGTGCTTCTCAAAGTTTCAATATTCGCGACCCAATATTCAATCTTAATTTTCATCGCGCCCCCTCACACAATAACAATGTATTGAATTCAATAGTATTATATTTTAATGCTTAAACTACGATACGACTTTAACCTTTTAATTGCCACAGGGGCATATATAAACATCTCCCTCAAGTGCGCTAATTTCACCGGACGTATATATACGTCTTTTCGAAGCATGATCTTTTCTGTGCACTGCTATCCATAAAACTATTCCGAAAGCTTTAGAAATGAATAAAAGTACCTTGACAGTGTTTGCATTGAATTTACTCATTTGAGAGGTACTTTTTATTGCTTTTATTTATTCCTTTTCTCCCCATAACTTTTAATCGATTGTTAACAGATTTATTATTAACAGTACGAATTATCAAAATAAGTGTTAATTTTTGCACATAATTTTATATATAATTTTATATATGACAATCCCATGGGTCACTGGTAATTATTAAACTTGTTCTTAACTTAGTATTCATAAACTAATTATAAAATACCTTGTGTAGCACTGATATATTTATAAGTGTAATACTCAGTGTAAATGTGTATTTTATTTTTTATGTCAGAATGTATTTTGCTTGCTTACTTTAAGCAAATTAGTATTTTTTTTAACTAGTCTTTTGTTTTTGACTTTTCAATATGCTCGCCTTGTAAAATTGTTACGCTCCCAAGGGGGTGCTCCCCACAATTTGAGAAATACTGGTTTATGGCAGTGCTTTTAAAAGTTTCCATATTTGCGACCCAATTTTCAATCGTAATTTTCATCACCCTCCACCTACAATAAAAGTGAATTGAATGCAATAATAATGTAATTTGACGTAAAACTACAATATAGGACTATAATTATAAACCGCACAAATCGTCAACATAAGTATTCATTTTGTATTTAATTTTCTGTATAGCAAGCCCATGGGAAACATACTAGTAACTATTAAACTTGTTTTTAGTTTAGTATTGACAAGTTATTTATCAAATATACATTGTGCAGTAATGATGCATTTATAATTATATCAGTGTAAATGTGTATTTTATTTTTTATTATGTTAAAATGTTTTTTGTTTTGCTTCCTTTCAATAAGATTATTATTATTTTAAATCTTTTATTTTCGTGTTTTCGATATACCCATGCCCCCTACGCTAGATTTTCATGCCTCCTTATAGGGTATCTTACCCCACAGTTTGAGACGTGCTAGTTTAGGGCATTTTTATTAATCCTGAAGTGGAGAAGATAATTTTGAAACAATCGAATTATGAGTACAAGTCTTGTATTTTAGCGTAGAATAAATTGCGAAAGAATAGAAAGTGAGAGTTGGAAAAAAACCCTTAAACTTTCTTGGTAGGGTTGTTGGTTAGTTAATGATAGAAGTAAACTGTGTTGTCATCGGAATTTTGTGTCGTTCAAAATTTCGAGGTCAATAGCTATTACATCTTGTGTAGCTTCACATGGGAGATAAATTTAGATAATATATATCAAATTCAGGACCTACTATTCAGAAAAAAAAATTTCGTTGAATCAGTGGAGGCTCAAATGTAAATAAAAATAAAAATTTTACTAATTTTTCTTTCATATCTTTTTTCCCAGGTACAGAGATGGTCATCGTCGTGGTCAGTGTTATCCAGTCACGGGTTCGATACCTAATACCCCTGAGAACTCATCGTATAAAGGAGCTGATGCACGTTAAATCCGTCGAGACTAAGAATACTTCTATTGAGGTGGTGTGGAAGCTCGGAAGGGGGGTATCAGCATAGGATTCTTCCTCGTATTTGAACGTGGCTAAAAATTTCTAGTTCCCCATCGTCAATACTCTGTTGTTGTTGTTGTTACTAATGCCACCTGCCTGATGTAGTCAGATCGAGGTCCACGAAATTCATCATGGCAAGGAGCTAGATGTACGCCTGTCATTGGCCGTAGCCTTGAGCACCTTACAGGTGACAGTATGATTTAGCTTGGTTCCACCCCTATTTTGAGGGAGAACACCCTGGGAAGAGAGCGTCAGGGGCCTCCCACATCTCTTCCCCATCCACCAACCTCACGAGAGGACTTGCCGCTCGACGGCTGCTTAGAGTACCACCATGCCGCAAAGGCACTATATATTTCATTTACAAACATCCATGTCTTCTCCGGGATTCGAGCCCAGATCCTACAGCGCAGCAGTCAGCGTTGTTAGCCCCTCTACCGTATGGGCGACGTCAACACTCTTGTTGCATCATAGTGCGACACAAATGAAATCAAGATATCGAGACACCTTATGGTCTCTATAATAGCTGAATTTATCAAGTTGTTCTCTGTTTTTCGAAAAATTATCGTAAGAGTATGGTATATTGTACATATAACTCAGGGTGAGTGAATATTAACGTCGTACTGTTCAGCTACACAAGGGCTTTTGGCAACTCATCTCGTAATTTTGAAACAGGGTCAAGTGATGAAGACGACATCTGAGCTCCCACTCCTTCTCCTAACTATCACACCACACCAACGGAAGGACGTTTGAGCTCTAGACAGATTTAACGTACATCGCTGCCATAAACGGCAGATCTTAAGTAGTATTGGGCTGGAACTCATGAAACACCAACCACGATCCGATACCTTGACCATTTGGCTTCCGCGACCATATATCACTCTGGAGCTAAGGTATCAGGTATAGAGTGTCAGGTTTTAGATTGTGTATAATTTTTAGCAAAGACTAGCTAAAGGTACTTTTTAAGGTACAATTAGGGGAATTTTGGAATGATTTGAAAGTATATTTTTCCTGAATATATGTATTGTGTTTTTGCAAAACTTTCGAATTTGTTTCGTAGAATCTGCAAAAATCTGCATTATGTAGTTCAGCATTTTTAATTTTCCCTTAATATTTTAAAAGAAAATTTATAATTTAATGACAAGCTAACAGTGCTCCTTTTATTTATATTTAAAATGATGCTAGAGTAATAAATCATGTTATTACATATTACAGTGGATAGTACATTGTTCAAATTTAATTGTGAGGCATTAGACAGATTAATTAAAAAGCTATTTACATCATGGACAACCATAATGCTACATGAACACATATATGAATAAGAAATATTTTGAACGAAACATAAATATCTTTAATTATAACGAGGTATTAAAGAGAGTGATTAAAAAAGTAGGAGCAGACATAAATGCACGTGTGGTCTTCAAAAATTGCTTGTAGTAACAGGCAATATTGGCGTTAGTTATATCTATGTGTTTTGGCGTGTATTTTTTGCCATCAAAAGGGAAATACGAGGTTTGACTAAAAAAAAAAAAATGAGACTGGTCCAATAAATCATTGTACTTACATAATCAGTTCTCCATGACATTATCACCTTAGTATTCGGTGCTGCTTTTGCTGGTAACAGTTCTGGAATGAGGTTTTTTGAAGACCCTTCAGGAGATTTTCCGTTTTTGACTGAATCTTTTCAACTGAGGTAAAATAGGTTCTCATTAAGCACGATTTAACTGTAAGAAATAAAAGAAGTCCCATGGAGCTAAATCAGGTGAATAAGTAGGATGCCCCATCACAGTAATCTTTTGCTGGTCAAAAACTGCTTGACGGATAGGGCCATGGGAGCGGATGCAATGTCTTGGTGCAGCAATCATCCATCACTCCCCATTTCTGGCCTTTTTTTCCCTAATTTTTTCACGAAGTCTTTTGAGTACTTCAATGAGTTAAAGTGTAGTATGGGGGAGGGGCACTTGGCGCAGTCCTTTTTTTTGCGACTAAAAGTGGTCGCCAAGGTACTTTTTTCGGAATTATTTATTATTTATTTTAGAATGAATTCGATATCTCACCATGACATTTAGGTAAAAATCGCCAAATCTGAGGAAAAATCGCTAAATCCGATGTGCCCCCCTATACGATACTTGAGCCACTTGAATGTAGTAGTGACGATTAATAATCTGACCACTTATGTGAGTAGGTACCCTCTCATATGACGAATTTTTGATATATATTAGTCTGTAATCGCTGACCTTGGGCGTCCAGCAGGTTCATCATCTTCCACACAGACATTTTCCTTTGAAATCTTCTCATACCATTCAAACACATGTACACTAGATAAAATTTAATTTTTATAAATATTAAAATATTGTTGATATTTGAAATTTTTTTCGGGGCTGATTTCCGAAGTTTCACAAGAAGCTTGATGTTGATTCGACATTTTTTCCGGCAGAATGCCGTCTTAAGTGTTTACTCAATGACGTAGTACTCCCAAATGGCGATTTCGATGCAAGTGAAACTGGCCACATGAATAAAGGAGGTGTGGGGGATGATGTCACAAAAACAGTTTTTGCCAAATCCCCTCTTTTTTTCAAGCTACACACTTAGTCTCGTTTTCTTATGTCACACCACGTATGACTATCTCTTTTTGTAAAAATCGCAGGTACAATTAACTCTAATTTCTAACAAAATTTTTTGCACTTACTCAGTAATTTTTCTCTATTTAAAGAGTCAATTCCCAATCCAAAAAGGGTTGCTTCCATGTTTGAATTAGATCTCCCTTTCTCCTTTGCAATAAGAGCTTTTTTTCAGTTAAAAACTCGACTCATAATTGAGCAGCTCCATCAATACAATTTTGTATGCGCGATGATCATTGGATTCATGAACAAACAATTCCCCATTTTTAGTAAAAAAAAATTCTGTATTGTTTTTTTTTAAAAAATAAATATGGTAAACATTTTTGTTTATTCCATGCTATAAAAAACAATTATATTTAAGGTATCCGACTAAGTACGGAACCGTGATTTTGCAAAAGCGTATAAATGGATAATATTTAGAATATTTAGTGTCACTTAGATTAGAAAATGTATATAAAATTGTTTTAAGAATAGTATTATAAAAAAAAATTATTTAAGTACAATATTTTGACAAAAAAGGAACATAGAATGACCCATTTTCAAAATATTCTCCTTTTGCGAAAAATGCTTCTATTATATTAATATTTTGCCTGTCTATGGCTCAGACCTCTGTACAGAGGCCCAACTAGAATTTTTGAAATATATAACTTAGAAGTGGGTTTATCCTTGTTTTACGACAACAGAGGGGAGAAATATTAAGAAAAAAGCGCCGATAATTATTTCACTGGATTGTAACTCTGAAAATAATGTGAGCTTTTCAAAATTCATAGTTGAGCCTCTGTACAGAGATTTGAGCTATATACAGGCAAAATATTATTATAATAGAAGCATTTTTCACAAAAGGAGAACATTTTGAAAAAAGTTTATTCTAAGTTAATTTTTTACCGAAATATTGTATTTAAATAATCTTTTTTTGTCAAAATGTCCTTAAAACAATTTTATGCATATGTTCTAATCTGAGTGACACTAAATATCAGGAAAATTATCCATTTATGCGCTTTTTTAAAATCTTGGTTCCGAACGTAGTCGGATACCTTAAATAAAAAAAAATTTAAGAAATCCTTAAAATATAGAAAAATAATTTTTGAAATATATGTAACAGTAAAAGTTTAATAATGATTGACTAACATATGGGTAGAAAGTAAAAGTATATGTCTTCATTAAATCTTGTATTAAATGTAAGTAGTATAAGTATTGGAATTCACAAAAAATGAATATATGTAGTAGTCCCATCCCCCTTTATTGAATTTTTATTTAAAATAGTAAAATACCGATATGATAAGGTATATTTATAAAGAAGTAAAAAAAAAATCATTACCGGGAAAATTGAATTTTTTTTCATTGAAAAATATTTATTATAAAAATAAAAATAAATATTAGCATTTAGTTTGTGATAATAATTTTACATCAAATTTTCATGAATAAATACATTAGATACGGGAGTCAGTCAATATACACTTAAAATTACTAGCCTTTTTCATATTTTTTTTTTAATGAAAGTGTTAGTCTTTTGCATTTCAATAAATGAAATTTAATATTGAAATACAAAAATAACTATTTTTGAATAAAAAAGGGAAAAAATATACATTTTGTTATTCTTTTTTATCTCTTGGGGAAATTTTTTTATACAAATCAAAATTTTTTTTTTTTGATGAATTTCCGAAGTCTTACAAATAATCCACAGAATATATTTTTGCTTTTATTTAAAAACATATTTATTTATTCTGTAAATAATCTTCAAGTTTTTTAAAATTTTAAAAAATTGTAATCACTTTTGTTTTTTCGGATTAAAAAAATAAATAAGCATAAATTTTATTTCTTTTACAAATCAATTTCACTTTGTTTATACATTTTATAGCGAAAAAATTTAAAATGTATAAATACTGAAGAAGTTAATTTATATGCATATTGAAATTTATTTTCTTTTTCAAATATTTGATTGTATTCAGGGAGAAATAAGTTTACAAATTACGTTTGGAAAAAAATTTAAAATTTATCCTGAAGTTTATAAAGAGTTTAATTTTTTTTTTCCCCAATTTTTTTCATATTTAAAAAATATCTTACGAATCTAAAAAAATTTTCATTTTAAAAAAAAAATTTTTTTACTTGAAATTTTTAAAAAAAATAAATCAAATATACAGAAGAAAAACGATTTACCTATTCACTTATCAAGAAATGCCAGACCAACAACAGACTTGAAAATTTTGGTGGGAAAATTTTTTCCCCCTAATAAAGAGATTTACTAAGAAAATTTTAAAAAACCTTCGGGATTGCATTTCAAAATTTCCGTTTTTAAACGATTTTAAATTTTTTAAATGTGTTTCATTCATTGATTGGATTCACTAAGAAGAATTTTTGTGGAAATTGTCCCTCAAAGGGTTTAGGGTTATGAGGATACTATAGATAAAAAATTCTCTTTTAAAAATTTTTAATTTCTTGACTCAAACTAAGAAAACATGTTTCTTTTGTTGATAGAGTTTCATTAAGAATGGATTTTGTGTGAAAATAGACACTCAAGAGGGTTGTAAATGCGTTACAAATAAAAAAAAAATATACCTTTTTTGAACCATAAGTCTTGCCGACTTTAAATTTGGCAAACATATTCCTTTTTTTATTAGAATCCCCAAAAAATGGTTTTTTGGAAAATCAACTACCCAAAGGGGGTTTATAAGAGGTTCGGAATGTAAAAATTTCCGTTTTTGAGCAATTGACCTACAGACTTAGAAATTAGTAAGAATGTTTCTTTTTTTAAAATATATATACACTAAAAAAAATTGTTTAACTCCTTAACTGCCGTTCAAATTTTTGCGATTCCCTTTACAGTGCTGCCGTTTTTCATATACAAGCGCTTGAGCAGTGTTTTTGGGGAGAAGAAAAAGGGATTTAAAAAACAAATTTTTTTCTGAAATAAGTAAATCCTTAAATCTGTCCCTATCATTATATTGTATTCCAAATACTTCGGAATAGTTTAATGATAACAGCGGAAAAAAGGTTCTTTTCAAATACGTATATATATGTGGGGGCATTTAAAAATCGGTTGAGTGAGACGTTAGGGCGACAGTGGCCCCGGGGGGGTTAAGGCAGTGTTTCTAAAACTGGGGGCGGCCCCGGGCGATAACTTACGAGGTGGCGAGCATATCGAAAAAAAAAAGATTTAAAAAAAAATTAATTTTACCCGGGAATGAATTAAATCAAAATACTTTCAGACATAATAAAATACACTTATACTCTGATATAATTTATAGGCGATATTAAGTCAATCTCCCCCAAAAAAAAAACTTCTTCAATCCTAATTAATTTTGAATAACCAAATGAAAAAAACTTTTATTTGATTTGTATAATCCCCTGATGAGAGATTTTTTTTTTTAAGTTTTCTTTTTAAATCTAACATACTACTCTTTCAGAGAAAAACAAACCCAAAAGAATCGAAAAATTTAGGAACATAAAAATTATCACTGTGTTATTTTGAAATACTGCACATTTTAGCTGTAATCTGTTTTTGCTGATAATCTGTTTTACCTTCTAAATTTTGGTAAGTTAATTATGACCCCCCCTCTTTGTGTTTGTTTCTCATTGGAAATTGTGGGGAATGTATTTCTGTTGCGCTCTTTTTTCCCTGCAAAAAAAGTTTTATGATATTTGGAAAACCACGGAAAGCACTTTGAAGGATTGCTTGGCCAAAACTTTTTTTTATAGGTATTCTCGAACATATAAAGCATAAGAAAAACGTTTTTAACAGTAACATACATAATGAATACCTTTTGATCCGGGAGTGGTCACGCAGGACACACAGATCACGAAATAGTTAATTCTGGAAAAATGTTTATTTGTTCAAAAAAAAATTGAAAAAATCCTTGGGAAAATAGGTAAGTTTACTTTTTTTAGTTAAATTAATCACTGGAACACAATTTTCAAAAAAAAATTATATATAAAAAAAAGGGTTGGGGCAGTGGGCGCCAAGGGGGGCCCGGGGTCCGGACCCCCTCCCCAAAACCCCGCTATTTTTTTCCCATTGATTTTAATTTAATATATAGTACATAAAATTTAATTAAGTATTTGTTTTTGATTAATTTATTTAAATTTAAAGCTAATTAATTATTCAATAATTAGTTTTTTTCTGTGTTTTTTTCCCCAAAATTGACAAAAACAAAAGGGGCGACACAAAAATGGTGAATTTTTACCCCGCCCCCTTGAAAAACCCCGGTGCGCTACTGGATTGGGG
>BMAV01003601.1:0-45149 GCA_019973955.1 Trichonephila inaurata madagascariensis
TTCAAAAAAATAGATTCAAATTCATTGATAGATCCTATATTCAAAAAACACAGATTTCCTATTTAATGTTTTAAAGACAATTGAGCCCAGTCCAGTAGCATGTGAATGAGTCTAATTTTTCTTCTATTTCTAGTAATACTGCTTCAAAAATAGTGACACAACTAAGCAACAAATTCAATGACGTTCTCTGCAGTTCGCATTTATATTTTATTAAACAAACAAAAAAGTTAAATAATATTTTACATTAATTTGCAGCATTTGTTAATTTTTTTGTTTATTTAAGTATATTATTTTTTTTTAATACTTTTTTAGTAATTTCATGAAAGTTATGTTTTTTTTCCTTGTATTTTTTAAGTATTCTGAATAAAAAATTTAAAACTTCTATTTGAATTTGTAGTTATATCTTATTTTATATCTGTAAATATCGGGAACAAATTTAAGCCAATTTCATGGAAAAGATAAAACTCGAAAACCAGCTTTTTTAAAGTATCAGTTTTTGTATTATTGTCATTTAAAATTGTTTTAGTAATGAGAAATCCGTTTATGAATGAGGCTTCATGATAAATAATATTCTTTATTGTTCGATATCAGAGCAAAAGTATTAAAAAATTAACGAAGATAAAAAAGAAAACTTCACGCGAATATTTACTTGAAGTATCCCGCATAGTATTAGTTGATAACCTCACAAAGCAAACAGTGACGATGACGTCATTTACAAGCCAATCAGAGAAGCTGACGTCATCGGGAATGCAAAAGAAAGTTAGCATTTTCAACTTACTAAATGGATGAATATATAAGTATTGAGAAAAATTATTTAAAAAAAATATAATTACATACAGGGGACACATGAACTAATGTGCATAGTGAGTTTTTCCAACATGTTTAAACCCTAATTATTAGGGGTGGCCAACCCGCGGCATCACTGATTTTCAACAATAGCACGCGAATATTTATTGATAAATTTAAAATATTAAAGTTATATTAAAATGATTATCTCAGACAAAAGCCATCAAAATTTATTTTAATTCCAATTGAAAATTATTATGCAGAAAATGCTTCTTCATTGTTGTGTGCGCTGGTTTTCCAAAGGAAGTGCATTTATGAGATTTTGAAATTTGAGGGTGAGTTTAAAAATATCTGGAAGAAAACACAATGAAATGCCTTGTGTTTGCTATTGAAAGAATGAAGATGAGCATTTCTTACCGATACTATGAGACGTTTAAGCAATTTAAATTTATTATTTCAACGAAAACCCTATCTTACCCTAATTAATCATATATCTTCTTTTATAAACCAACTTTTCCTTTTTTTCCCCTCAATTTTGGAGAAAAAAGATTGAACAAACTTCACATTAATACAAGGACTATCTACCTAAGTTATTGATAATGCTCAGCGCAATGATAGATTTAAAGTTTTAATATCTATTTTACAGGATTCATTCAGTGCTATGTTTGATGATAAAAAAGTGCTAAGTTTTTCATATATAATCCTTTTCTATACTTTCTCTGCAAGACATTAATTGTTATCAACCTGAAATCCAAAAATGGGAAATTATTAACCGAGACCATCTAAACTTAACAGCAAAATAAAGGGGAATTTGTTTCAACTGAAAAGGATCGAATTATGTTGAACTTTTGAAAGTTTACTAACAAGCAATATCCCCAATTTAAGCGATTTGGCTGTCAGATATTATCGTTGGTTTGGATCAACATTTTTATGAACAAATGTTTTGGATTATGAACATAATAAAATCAAAATATAGCAAAAATTAACTGATACACACCTAAAAAAATGATTTGGTTAGCATCTTCGAGAATTAATTCTAATATAGATAGATGACTTGGTAAAGTAGAAACTACAAATTCAAAAATCGCATTTAGTAAGTACTGACTGTTTAATAGTTAATAAGAATAAAATATTTCAAGATATTCCTTTTTATTTTATACCGAACCTGACTGATTGTGAACTCGTAAAAAAATTATTAACAATAGAATTTAGGTTTGTACTTTTGTCTTACATTTATTATATTATTTTTAAATTTAAACTACTAAGACTTGTATAAAAATATGCTATTTGCTTAAAAATCAATTAACCTACAAGTAGCATTTTTTTAGCTTTTCATATTTTTTTTGTTTGTTGGAAAAGTTGGAAGTGGCACGTAAAATTATTTTTTTATCGGATAGTGGCACTCTTCCGAAAAAGGTTGGACAACCTTGCCCTAATATATAATATGATAGTTGTGAATGTTTAATATATGTTAATTACACATCTATAAAAATACTTAAGCTTTGAATGAAAGTATATATAGTGATTGAAATGAAATTTGAAAATTTCGTACTGAGTTTTTTGCAAAAACAAATAAAAGTAAATAACTAGAAAGAGAGAAAATTTAAATATATGTATATATCGTATAATAATTAATCTCATGCAACCATGAAAAGAATATAAAAGATAACAAAGATTCAAAAAAAATTTTAAACATTATTTTACAGTGGCTTACAAAAATTCAAATACTTAAACCTCATTATCATCAAATTCTCCTTTTAGAATATGAATTTGCCACAATATTTATAGAAAATCTTCTAAAATTCCATACATAATACTTTTTAATAAAATTCATCCACAAAATGCTCTATTTTCATTTGAAGTTATAATGTTTTTCAGCAGGCGTGTACATCTGAAATAAATAATTAACTGAATTGAAATTAAACAATAAATAATAATCCTATAAGTGCCAATGTCTGTCTATGAAGAGCAGTATTTATTTACTTTTAAATTCCTTTTCTAGAAAATAAAAATTTAGTTTTGTAAAAAGCAAAAATTTGAAAAGAATTTAATTATGAAAATAAATTTTTCTTTGAAATTCAGCGAGGAAAACTCTTTTTGATAAATTATTTCTCCATACACTATTTCTTTATATATATTATAGTGGATATATCTCGGTTACATGAAGGAGAAAATATTATTAATCTGAAATTGCTAGTGCAGAAAAGATGTCCTGTGGTATATAGATCAGGAGAAAAAGTAATTAAAAAAATAATTTTAATAAGATTTAATTTTTAAAAAGAAAAAATAAATAAAAAGGGGGGGGGGTTAATTTTGATAAAATGGTTTTACTCAAAATAGTTATTTTAAACAATATAAATAACCAAAAGCGATGATTACTGATTAGTGAGTTCTGTGTTAGAGTAGTGGGTAATGTAACGTACAGGTAGTTACGAAAATAATGGAAACTCCTGTTAATAAAATTGATACTTTTTAATGCATTTCGTAAACATTAAAATATAATAAAAGCTACTAGTTTTACACTGGTGTAAAACATTAAGATAATTTGCAGACTTGGTTGATTATCTTTAGAACTACTAGACCGATTTTAATGAAATTTGATACGTACATACATTGATACAATACAAAACAAATAATCATTCAACAATTGCAATACACATGCAACATCATGCGTAACACTCTTTGGAGTTGGAAGGTACGCAACAGAAGTTGCAGAATAAACAAAAAAATGGGTTAATAGGGGGTATGGTCCCTTCTTACTGCTATACAAGCCTCGCAGAGTGATATCATACTTGAAATAAGGCAGTTCAGCAATTCTTGTGGTAATTGGTCCCACTCATTCAGCAATGCTGTTTTCATTTTCTGGATGGTTCTCGAAGGGGGGTTGCGAGAGAGAGATCCCTAGAGCGTCCCAGATATACTCTATAGAGTTGAGGTCTGGAGACTTGGCTGACCAATACATACGAAGAATATCTTCACTCTCTAGAAATTCGTTGACCAGAAGAGCTCTATGAAGCTTCGCATTATCGTCCATTAAATGAAGCCGGGGCTACATTGCGACATAGCCATCCTGTGATGACTATGTCGTTCCGGATCCGCGTAAGCTAGGGTGTGTGGGATTATCAAAATGATGAGACATGTTGATTTCTTAATGCAACTTTTATTAGAATAACTTATATTACTTAATTCTAATTGACAACTTTAATTAAAGTGAGAGTTAACATAACCTTATATTCAAAGTCAGATCACGCAACTAGAACATTTTATCCTAGTATAATAAATTAACAGATTCGTCTAACTTCCCTGTATATAATATATTACCTTTTGCAGATCTCCTTCCTTCAACGCTTCAGTAATATCTATACTGTAATTAAATATACGAGCTTTCCAACTTCTTTTAAAATTTACTTCTTCTTCCAAAGCTATCGTACAGCTAACTCTTGATCTTCTATCCTTTTAAAGTATATCTCATTTTACACATATTATCTTCGTTTATCTTCTTGGTATTGGGTTGGAAAGGTTTGCCATTAATCGTGGCCGTCAAAGAACATAGGGTTATGTTAGCAGAAGGACGCGAGGGTTGTCTAACCCTTACTCAAGAAGAAGCAGTGATTTACTTAAGGGTTCTCAATGCCCTTAATAAATTACGTGTCTAAATCTCTACTTTTGAATTTCTTCGCTTTCTGATTTTTATTGAAATTTTAATCTTAAATCTTCATTTTAACTTTTATAATTTCCAATATTTATCTTGACTTTAATTTTCATTACTCATCTTAGAATTAAATTTAATATTCAATTTAAATTTAAACTCGTGACAATAAATTTTACTCCAATAACTAGGCCAACATTAATAATTACTGTTTAATTCATGCTCACTCTCACTTTTAACATCCAATCACTTAAAATAACTATACACTTAAATTTTCTAAAAAAAATTTTCTGGGTGCGCAGACCCAATCTTTGCATCTTTATCAACACTGCATATGGAGCTGGAATTTCCGCTCCCTTTCTTGTTGAAGTTATAATTTTCATAATTTTCAGGGTCAGTCTCCCTGAAATGAAAACTTTTTGAGTCATTGTTTCCAATTTATGTTTTCACAATTATTCATTATATATTATTTGTATATCACAATAAATTTTCATCTCCATCCCCACATCTGGTTCCAAAAACTCCCAATGAGCCGCGCAGCGCCGTTATTATTATTGTTAGTGCCCTGACTACGCCGCGTTTCCCTGAACCAGATGCCTCATAATACGTAACAATACAACAACATATATATATATATACACATATTATACAATTACAAACATTTTTCAATAAACTATTATAACAAATAACCAAAGGAATTTTCGCATCTCACGAAGTCATACATCGGCAAACAAATGTGCGATTACAAATGTTTTCTCCAGAAAAAAATTTTAACAAGTCAAAAGTTCAAAGTAAATAAACACTCATTGTATGAGTGTTTGACTTTTGCTGCAACATAACTTTTAAGCACTGCCCGAGACTTCTTTCTTTGCAATAATTCTTCCGACCACTTGTTGGAAGATCATAAAAATGAAACAATACAACCCTGATTTTTATATGTGTTCTCAACCATTACGTCAACGATGAGGTGCTACCACTTTCTTTCCTCGGTTGTACTGCTGGAATTTCTTGTTTTGCTTGTTGTGGGGCTTGTAATCTCCTTGTAGTCCCTTTCTTGATTCCCTGTTGTCTCCCTTGGCTGGTCAGGGTTCTTTTCCTGTTCTCCGTCGGCCAAGCGCTTAGGTTGTAGTTTGATTCATTTGGAACTTCTGTGCATTCTCTTCTGTTCTTTTTCCTGCTTCTAGAAATAGTACTGGATGACATTTGTCTTTTATTTATATTATTGTGTCCCTTTCTCTGCCACTTTCTTTGTGGTCCACTTGCCCCTGACATTGCTGATCTTTTAATACCCCTATTATTCCTTATCTTTTTGCTTTTATTTTCACTCCCAAATGAACTAGGAAGCGATCTGACCAGTGATCTGCGTTTATGGGTCCTCTCTGTATTTTTATATTGATTTGATTGGCGACCAATCCCCTTTGCCTCTAACTTACGTTTCTTTCCCATATTGTGACTCATTTAATCTTTGATCTACTTTTTCCGAAGTACGAGTTTCCTGACTTGATCTTATACTATTTGGGATACCTGTTCCTAATTCGACCTCGTCACATTTCCTATGACGATATATTCTTATTATTGATCTACGTTAGCATTAATCTTTTTTCCTGATTTCCATATTACAATATTATTGTTGTTTTAACTATATTACTCTATAAGGTCCTTCAAATTTTTGTTTTAAATTTAGCACATACTTTGTTGGCTACTTTGCTGAACTTGGGGGTGTGTTTCTAATAAGACCCAATCATTTACCTTTATTTTATGTCTTTTCTACGTCTATTATAATATTTTCCACCTTTTCCTGTTTTAATTTCGTACTTAGTCTAGCTTCCTTAAAGCTCTTTTTCAATATTTTGAATTTGAACTTTCGGAAATATCTAACTAGTTTTGAAATGGTGTAATCAATTTTCGACTAAAAAATAATTCAGCGGGTATTTCCCCGTTGTTTCATTCACCGCCGTACGAATAGCGTAAAGCAAACTCACGTAAATTGATCCAGTATCCTGTTGATCATTACTTGCATGGTTTGCAATCATTTGCACTATATCTCGATTAACTCTTTCAGTCCGATTTGCTTGTGGTCGATATGCAACAGTCTTCACATGCCTTATGCCTAATCTTTCCTTAAGTGCTCAAAATTTCGGATATAAATTGGGGACCATTATCACTTATTAATTTTATTGGAGCGCATAACGCGATATAAAGTTATCAAAAAATATCACTATTATACGAGATGTAGAGGCCTTTTTTAGAGGTATAATTTCCAGCCCATTTGCTGAAATGATCGGTTAATACTAAAATATAGCGGTTACGTCTTATTCTCGATATAGGATACGGGCCTAACAAATCTAACGTCACTATCTCATTCCGGATAATTCGATATAGTGGATTTAATCGACCAGCTGGTAACGCGTTTTATAGTTATTAACTTGGCACATATGGCATGTAGAGAACGTGATCAATGAATTTTCTCATGTACGGGAAATAACAAACGTCAGGTACATGATACGTTTTAAATCTGCCTAGGAGTGTCCAGCAATTGGCACGTCATGAAATTCTCTCATTATTTCATTCCTTAAAGATTTTTGGAATGTATACACGCATTTCACCTAATGACGGTGCGTGTTTCGCATAAAATAACAATCCTTCAATTAAACGGAAATCGTGGGACCAATTCTCACATATCGTTTGCATTAACCGGGATTATCTTCCGGGTTTTCTAAATATCTATAGATATGACCCACAATTCTGGTCATTTTGTTCTGTTATTAATTGTTCCGCAGTAAGTACTAAATCCCTGATTATGGCACAATTAATTTTATCTCCAATTATACTTTGCACATGTTTTTTCGGTAAAACATTAGCCCCATATTTAACTTCATTTCTGACGAAGTAACGGTGGCAATTCCCTTTATCTGCCTTATTATCTTCAACCAGCGAATTTTGAATTTTCAGTTTCTGATCAAAATCTATTACGATTCATGACCCCCTTATAAAATCCATACCTAGAATACATGGGTGATTCTAAATCTGTCAGCATGAAATGACCAATTTCTTTCGAATTGTCTGATGCGAATATTCAATTTACTACGATCCCCATGTTTTGGCATTTCGCACCCTGTGCTTTCTGTTATTACCTGGGCTCGCGATTTTTAATTTGCTTATAGAAAAATATTTTCTATATACTTCTTCCGATATAAATGATTTATCTGCTCCGGTGTCCCATAGCGCTTTCAAAAATGTGTTATTTAATAAAATAGGAACGTGTGGAAGTTCTACGGGTGATATACATATCGGAGAAAGCTTATTGTTTCTCTTGTCGACACTATGATGTTGATCTTTAACCTTTACAATATTTAATCGTCCCCTTTGCATCCCTATCGCCTCGACTGGAAATTTTCCTCGAACCCCTATTTCTACGGTCCCCTGTATTAAAATTATCGTTTCGCTCATTTCGAAATGAGTAACTATTGTTTAATCTCTGATCATTATTCTGAAACCTATTCCTCTCGAACCCTCTATTACTTTGACGGCTATTCTCGTAAAAATCATTTCTACTGTTATTTGGTCTACGTCCTACTTCAGAATTCCTTCAGTTTCTACCATTAGCATCAAAATTAGGCATCCTATGCGCATTTTGACCTCGTCTTTCTATATTATTATCGTTCTGTGAACCCCTTTTTTTAATTGCAAGAATATCTCTCTTCGAATTTAGCCAAGACTTCAAAAGTTGTATCGTGTTTTGTGGATTTCTCACTTCCACGTAATCTTGGATCTGTGGTTCGAGTCGAACTAAAATATGATCCACTAACTCTGCTTGGGACATTCTAATTCTAAACTTCTTTCGATTTTTAACAAGTTGTAAACGAAATCAGTAGGTTCCTGATTTCTTCCTGCTGGGACGCGTAGAATTGCGATTGTAGTTCTTCTTATTTTTGACCGCGGGAAAAGCCTTCGCCAATTCAGCCTTGAGCTGCGCGAAATCCGTGGCTGTATTTTTGCACTAACACCGATCCAAATATCGAATACCAATCTTGAGCCCCTTCCCCTGAATGACTTTTTAAGTAAGCACACTTGACAGATTACTTGGGATTTCAAGTAACTGCTTGTGGTACATTCTCTATAGATTCGATAAACTCTGTGTTCTCTGACCCTGAAAAGTACATTTCAGGTAGTACGTTATCCTGCATTACCTAACCCAGAATTATATACACGTTCGGGCGCCATTGCGACATAGCGATATGATGACTAAGTCGTTCCGGATCCGCAGCGTAAGCTAGGGTGTGGGACTATCAAAATGATGAGACATGTTGGTTTGCTTAATACAACTTTTATTAAGAATAACTTATATTACTTAATTCTAATTGACAGCACTTTAATTAAAGTGAGAGTTAACACCCAATTAAACCTTATATTCAAGTCAGATCACGTAACTAGAACATTTATCCTAATTATAATAAATTAACAGATTCGTCTAACTTCCTATATAATATATTACCTTTTGAGATCCCCTTCCTTCAAGCTTCAGTAATATCTATAATGAAATTAAATATGCGAGCTTTCCAACTTCTTTTTTTAATTTTCTTCCCATTTCCCCCAAAAGCTATCTAAACTAACTTTCCTTTACGAAAGATTCCCCACAAGTTTCTCTAAACTTTCCGCGCTTATCATCAAAGCTTCTATCCTTTTTTAAATATATCTCATTTACATATTATCTTCGTTTTCTTCTTGGTATTGGGGGGGAAAGGTTTTTTTTGTGGCCGTCAAGAAATAGGAGTTATGTTTGCAGAAGGACGCGAGAAAGTCCAAACCCTCCGAAAAAAAAAATGATTTCAAAGGGTTCTCATGCCCTTTAAAAATTCCCAAAAACTCTATTTCTGAATTTTTTTCCCTTTTGATTTTTTTTAAATTTTTAACAAATCCTCATTTTAACTTTTATAATTTCAATATTTATCTTGCTTTAATTTATTCTTCTTGAATTAAATTTAATATTCTTTAAAAATTTTAAAATGGCAATAAATTTTACTCCCAAAAACTAGGCCAAACATTTAACTGTTTAATTCATGCCCCCTCACTTTTAACATCCCAAACCTAAAAAAAACTATACACTTAAATTTTTTAAAAAAATTTTTTGGGGCCGGACCCAATTTTGATCTTTATCAAACTGATTGGAGCAATTTCCACTCCCTTTCTTGTTGAAGTTATAATTTTCATAATTTTGGTCAGTCTCCTGAAATGAAAAATTTTTGAGTCATTGTTTCTATAATATCAATCACTTTCACAATTTTTATTCATTATATATTATTTGTATATCACAATAAATTTTTCATCTCCATCCCCACACATCTGGTTCAAAAACTCCCAATGAGCCGCGCAGCTCGACATGTGTTAGTGCCCACGGCTGCGCCGCGTTTCCCTGAACCAGATGCCTCATATTGTAACAATACAACAACATATATATATATATACACATATTATATACAATTACAAACATTTTCAATAAACTATTATAACAAATAGCCAAAGGAATTTTCGCATCTCACGAAGTCATACATCCGAAGCAAACAAATGTGCGATTACAAATGTTTTCTCAGAAAAAAATTGCAACAAGTCAAAAGTTCCAAAATTAAATAAACACTCATTGTAGTGTTTGACTTTTTCTTGGCTTATAACACAAGCACTGCCAGAACTTCTTTTCTTTGCAATAATTCTTCCACCGACCACTTGTTGGAAGATCATAAAAATGAAACAATACAACCTGATTTTTATATGTGTTCTCCAACCATTACGTCCAACGATGAGGGTGCTACCACTTTTTCTTCTTTCACTCGGTTTGTGCTGGAATTTCTTGTTTTGCTTGTTGTGGGGCTTGTAATCTCCCTTGTCGTCCTTTCTTGAATTTCCTGTTGTCTCCTTGGCTGGTCGGGGTTCTTTTTCTGTTCTCCGTCGTCCTTGGGTTGTAGTTTGATTCATTTGAAACTTCTGTGCATTCTCTTCCTGTTCTTTTCCTGCTTCTAAAATAGTACGGGATGACATTTGTCTTTTATTTATATTATTGTGCCCCTTTTTTGCCACTTTCTTTGTGGTCCCCCCCTAAACACCTGTCTTTTTTCTATATCCTTTTTTTTTTGTTTTTTTCCTCCCAAATGAACAGGCGATCTGACCAGTGTTTGGGTTTTTATGGGTCCTCTCTGTATTTTTATATTGATTTGTTTGGGGACCAACCCTTTTGCCTCTAACACGTTTTTTTTCTTTCCCATATTGTGACTTTTAATCTTGATTATTTTTTCCAATACGATTTTCCCCGACGATCTTATACTTTTTGGGATACCTGTTCCTAATTCGACCTCGTCACATTTCTATGAGATATATTTTTTTTGATCAACGTTAACTGTTAATTTTTTTCCCGTTTTCCCTTTTAACATATTATTTTTTAACTTAAAATTACCTATAAGGCCCCTCAAATTTTTTTAAAAATTTTGCAATACTTTGTTGGCTGCTGAACTTAAAAATTGTGTTTCTAATAAGCCCAATCTTTTCCCCCTTTATTTTTATGTTTTTCTAGTCTATTATAATATTTTCCCCCCTTTTCCTGTTTAATTTTCTACTTAGTCAGTTTCCCTTTAAAAGCTCTTTTCAATATTTTAAATTTTTTTTAACTTTCCGATATCTAACTATTTTTTGAAATGGTGAAATAAATTTTTCGACCTAAAAAATTCAGCGGGTGTTTTTCCCCGTTGTTTCATTCACCGCCTACGAATAGCGTAAAAACTCACGAAAAAATTGATCCCAAGCTGTTGATCTTTAAACATAGTTTCTCATTTCTTTTTCTCGATTAACCTTTCAGTCCGATTTGTTTTGTGGTCGATATGCACAGTTTCACATCCTTATGCAAACTTTCATTTAAATGTAAAAAATTTCGGATAAAAATTTGGGGGACCATTATCACTTTTTTTTTTTAGACCCCAAACGCGATATAAAGTTATCAAAAAAATATCCCTATTATACGAGAGTGGGGCCCTTTTTTAAGGTATAATTTCAGCCCATTTGCAAAATTCGGTTTTTAAATATAGCGGTTACGTCTTATTCTCGATATAATACGGGCCTAAAAACTAACGTCACTATCTCATTCGGATAATTCGATATTTGGATTTAATCGACCAGCTGGTAAGGGTTTTTATGAAACGGCACATATGGCATGTAGAGACATTTTGATCAATGTTTTCTCATGTACGGGAAATAAAAAACGCCCCGGGTAATGATACTTTTTAAATCTGCCTAAGTGTCCAGCAATTGGCTTGTCATGAAATTCTCTCTTTTTCATTCAAAGATTTTGGGAAATTTAACACGTTTTCCCCTTAATGACGTTGCGTTTTTCGCATAAAAAAATCCTTCAATTAAACGGAAATCGTGGGAAATTCTCAATATCGTTGCATTAACCAAGGTTATCTTCCGGGTTTTCTAAATATCATAGATATGACCTAATTTTGGGGCATTTTTTTTGTTCTGTTATTAATTGTTCCGGGTAATACCAAATCCTGATTATGGGCCCAATTTAAATTTTTTCTCCAATTATACTTTTCACATGTTTTTTGGAAAACTTTCCCCCTTTTAACCTTTTTGACCCATTAACGTGTAAATTCCCCTTTTTTTCCTTATTATCTTCAACCAGCAATTTTTTAATTTTCAAGATTTCTGATCAAAATCAAAACGATTCTTTACCCCCTTTTAAAAAAATACCAGAATACATGGGTATTCTAAATCCGTCAAACATGAAATGACCAATTTCTTTCAATTGTCGATGCGAATATTCAATTCACAAACCCATGTTTTACGCACCGTTGTTAAGGGCCCATTTTTAATTTGCAAAAAAAAAATATTTTCTATATCTTTGATATAAATGTTTATCTGCTCCGGTGTCCCATAGCGCTTTCAAAAAAGTGTTATTTAATAAAATAGGAAGTGGGGGCTACGGGGGGATATACATATCGGAGAAAGCCTTTAAATTTTTTTCTCTTGTCGACACCCCGTGTTGATCTTTAACCTTTACAATATTTAATCGTCCCCCTTTTTCCTATCGCCCGACTGAAATTTTTCCCCGAACCCCTATTTCTACGGTCCCCCCTTTTTAAAATTATCATTTCGCTATTTCGAAATGGAACCCCTTTTTTTAATCTCTGATCATTATTCTGAAACTATTCCCCGAACCCTCTTTCTTTGACGGTATTCTCGTAAAAAAATTTCTATTTTTATTTGGGCTCGTCCCACTTCGAATTTCCCGTTTCTACCATTAGCATAAAAATTTGGCATCCTATGCCAGACCTGTCTTTTTATTATCGTTCTGTGAACCCCTTTTAATTTGCAAAAATTTTTTCGAATTTACCAAGACCAAAAATTGTACCCTGTTTTTTGGATTCCCCTCACTAATCTTGGATCTGTGGTTCGAGTCGAACTAAAATATGATCCACTCCTGCTTTGGGGCATTCTAATTCTAAACTTTTTTCGATTTTTTAAAATTGTAAAGAAAACAGTAGGTTCCTGATTTCCCCCCTGCTGGGGCGCGAGAATTGCGATTGTGTTCTTTTCTTATTTTTGACCGCGGGGAAAAACCTTCGCTAATTTAGCCTTGAGCTGGGGAAATCCGTGGCTGTATTTTGCACTAACACCGATCCCAAAAATCGAATACCAATCTTGAGCCCTTCCCCAGATGACTTTTTAAAAAAGCACATGACGATTACTTGGGATTTCAATATGTAGTTATTCTCTATAGATTCGATAAACTCTGAATGTTCTCTGACCCTGAAAAGTACATTTCAGGTGACGTTGTATCCACCCATTTCCTAACCCAGAATTTTAACGTTGGGGCGACATGCCATCTGTGATGACTTAATGTTCCGGGTCCCTAAGCTAGGGGGTGGGATTATCAAAAGATAAAAGTTGGTTCTTAATACAACTTTTATTAAGAATAACTTATATTACTTAATTCTAATTTACAAACTTTTTTTTAAAGTGGGGTTAACACCCCCTTAAACCTTTTATTCAAGTCAGATCACGAACCAGAACATTTTTCTAATTATAAAAATTAAAAATTCGTCTAACTTCCCTTTTAATATATTACCTTTTGCAGATCTCCTTCCTTCAACGCTTCAGTAATATCATACTGTAATTAAATATGCGAGCTTTCCAACTTTTTTTATAATTTACTTCTATTTTTTCCCAAAAAGCTATCGTACAGCTAACTCTTGACCTGAAAGTTTCCCACACTAAGCTATTTTTTAAACTTGCCGCGCTCTCACTTATCATCAAAGCTTCTATCCTTTTAAAGTATATCTATTTACATATTATCTTCGTTTATCTTCTTGGTATTGGGTTGGAAAGGTTTTGCCATTAATCGTGGCCGTCAAAGAACATAGGAGTTATGTTAGCAGAAGGACGCGAGAGACGTCACAGAGTTTGATATTTGGAACCGGAATTAGTCTTGCTCATCAATGGATATTAATTAACGTGTCTGAAGTGTATTTATTCTCTGCGCTTACGGGGTCTCGGATGAGTCCCATATCGTTATATTTTAAAGATTCCGTCTCTATAGGTACAGGTGTAACTAATAAAAGTGTGTCAAAAAGAAATATTAAATGTCAATCGTATTATCCCCTTTTAAATGTATTACTATAATGTTAATTCATATTATCACTTTTAAACATATTGCTTTATCAAAATAAAAAATATATATTTAGCAGTTAGAACATAAATTTATCACCTTTTAAACGTATTGCTATTATGTTAATTCGTATCATCACTTCTAAGCTTCTCAACGCATAAATATTTTTTATAAAAATAAAAAATATTTAGCAGTAAGAACATAAATTATTTTTATTCACATGCACGAGTTTTTTTTTTTTTATTTCCATTTTCAGAAAAACTACGAACCTACCCTACCCTTTTTCACATAAAGAACACTTTTATTTTTGTTTTATTTGTATTAACCAGAAGCCTATTTGTGGTTTTAGGGTTGCTTCTTAATCTTTTAGTCGCCAAATATGGAAATGGCGTATGGAATTAGTCGCCAAATCTGAAAATGGTTTATGCAATTAGTCACCAAATCTGGAAACGATATAATGAATTAATCGCCAAATCTCGAAATCCTAAAAGTTTTAATTCATGAGGATCAACAAACAAATGAAATAAAATTATGAAATTATTATATTGTCTTCGGTCCTTGGCAAGTGTACAAAATTTCGAATTAATCTGACCTTTTAAGGTGGGTAAAAATCGAGTTCAAAGATTACACCTACAGAATTTAACAATCAAATTAGATGTCGACATCAAGAATACGAACAAGCGATAACCACCGTGAACATGAATGGCAAAAAACGTTTGAAGTTACCTTATTACGCAAATTGAGAGAGTTTTAGTGATAGTAGAATGTATCTACTAGCTTCCCATCAACTTTTAAAGGTAAAGAAGCATCCTTTTCTGATGCCAAATGTATTAAATAGCACGAGTAACTCCTAGTTTATTTTTTCTTTAAATAGGTAACAATTCCTTTTCAGCTCTAACACAGCCGCAGAATAATTTTCTATAAATAAAACTAAATGTTCAAAGGATATCCCCATTTTTTAAATTCATCCATAAGTTGGCCGATATTTTCTCCAGTGGAATTCCCAATCAAATCTGGAATCTCATAAAGGTCTCTTTGTGAAATAGACATTTTACAAGATAAAAGTGACAACAATAGGATACAATTAGTAATTTGTATTATTACTGCCATCATATGCTGCTGCAAAAGGATCTCGTTTTATGTATTGCCTCATATGTTATATTTTCGATTAGAAGCTAGTTCCCTAATCGTAGCAGATGTTTGAGGGCCTGTTTAGATGGTAAACTTGTGCTGCATATAACTGAAGGAGCAGAAAATCGAGAAATGTTGAATAGAAATCGCCAGAGCTCCTTTACCCGTTGTCAATCAGCACACCCTCAAGCACTTGAAAACCATGTTCACCTCCCCACTAATTGCCTCGACTAAAAGGATTTTGTGAAAGCTACACTCTTCACATTCAACTACTTGTGTTTTAAAAATGGTAAAAGCTTTTTACTTCTTTTGGACTCAATAATTGTACCGATGAATCCGGACTTCCTTTCACCCTACGGCACTATCCTTTCAATCAACTTTGTGTCTGCGTGTGAAAGGAATTCTCTCCCCTCTTCACAATAGAGTGGTGACAGAAAACGAGTTGACTGGCACTGGCTGGCCTCGTGTGAAACCAGCCTTAGTCCTTCCATGTCCGTACTGCTTGGCAATATTTTCTGATAAGAGAGCCAGCATGATCAGCTCAAATGAAAGTTACAAGAAAAGATATAAACAGTGCTTCAGCCCTTGTTGAAAAAACGATCCAAATTACAGCAACTGCTATTTGATTTCTTATACGAAGTGTTTTGGAGTTCTCACATGACGGGCGATATCATATCAGCCAACGTGAGAAATGCAAATGTCATTACGAAAAACATCGCAAAAAACTTTTGGGATGCGGAAATACAATCCTCTCCTTTGGGGATACGGTAATATAATCGAATTCCTTTTTATAATATTTTTCATACGTTTGAAAGTATATTTTGCCTTCATAGACACCCTAGAAAACAGAAAAATCGAAGAAAACACAAATCTTTCAGGCATATGAAACTTTAAGAATGTAAACATGTGCGAAGCACAATATGAGTTGTTATAGAAAGTTGCTACAGAGGAAGGGGAAAAAAAGCTTTACTTAAAGGAAATGCGTTTACGAATCATATGCAGGAGGAATTACAAACTTTATTATTATTTTTTTTAATTTAATGGAAACGAGGATTACGGTTTTCATCAAATATTTTTTTGTCATAGTGAAAAAAAAATGATAAGAGCTGTACGGGAGAAAATAGCAGATGACAGAAACTATAATGCATAAAATAAATGCTTCAGTATTTGGCAGAAGGGAGTTTAATTATATACCGATATTGTTCGTCAAGCCGGAGTCGAACCAGATATCATAAAGTATTAAACTGATTTTTTTTATTACAATACATATTTAGTTTGGTTACTTTTTAAGAAAGAACTGAAAAGGCAAAAAATATTATTGCATACAAAACTCGTAATTTCTCTTTCACAGATACTTTGGTTATATGAAAAGTATTAACAGAGAGAACCAGAATCAATCCATATACAGAAATGTGTTTATCTCAGAGTTAATGCTTATCGATAACCTCTCTGTTAGACAAAATATATTTGTTACTTTTCATCTTCTCCTGGATAGTTGTAATTATTTAATGAATAGAGTTTCTAATGGAGATTCAAAATGAGTCCATTACCTAATTAAACACAGAAATGGTGGAATTAAATATAGCCGACAGACACCTCAAATGGAAAAAAATATCTTTGCAACACTAAAATATATTGCCTCCAGTATTTTTAAAGTGAACGGATAAAGGGCGTGTTTTTTTTAATATTTTCAGTTAAGACTAAATTTCTTTTTTTTTTTTGGGGGGGGGGACCACATTTTAGTTACATATCTAAAAATATAAAAAAAACTTTTAGTGCTTCTTTTACTTTGTTATGAATGAAGCTTACAAAATAAACAAATAAAATTGCTAAGAAAATTGTATCATGCAATACGAAATTTATATACAAATAAAATGAAAAAATTAATTCAATGACAGAATTGCAAGTAAATCAGTATAATATCCCAAATGAAAAGTATAAAATTGATTTTATTACATCCGTCATAAAATTACAAGATTAATGACAGAGTGTAAAAATAAATCGATGGCTTCAAATTTCACTACATTTTCTTGTTAGTTTTTTTGCAAACACTAACTGTTCAATGGCATGCAATTTGTTTCTCATAAACACTATTTCTAATATTCTCAAATTATTATTAAATCAAATAAGACTATTTTCATTAGGCTTTTTAAACTAGATTGAAGTTGGGATAAACTGTAAGAAAATGACACAAAATCAATGTTTCCGGGCTGATTTAATCCCATTAATCTTTTCCTAATTGTACAAAATATTAAATCAATACAGGTCACAAAAAATATTCTTTACATTTATTATCATTTTTTCAAGGATTTTGAAGTCTTACAGCTTAAAAAAGCTGCAATTTCGACTATAGCTTTACAAATCAATTACCCCCTCCAACAGTAGCGTAGCTAGGTATCCAAAGGCCCTGGTGCAATAAAAAAAATGAAGGAGTTATCTTGGTTATGCTTTATAAAGTAAAAATATGTGAATATTTTAAATAAAGAAAACTACTTTAACATCAATTCTTAATAGTCCTCTACAGGACATCGAAAAGCAAAGCTACATACAACCTATATGCATTTGTGTATGAGTTTTTTCTTGTGTAAGCTTTAGTGATCGCCCAGTTCGATTTGACACTACGACAGACTTCTTCTAGTACAACTGTAAAGAGTTTAGGAGTTGCCGGAACCGAAAGACGAGAAAGTAACGGAATAGATAATAAAAAATTAAACAATAACGAACAAGATTTCAAATAATAACATTGTGATATGGTCGATCTTTGTCGACCATATCGTGGGGTTTCAGCGTAAGTTAGAGGTGTGGGATTCTCGAAATGATGAGACATTTTAGAATTCTTAATATGACTTTTATTAAGAGTTTAACTTAAATTACTTATATATCGAACAAACTTATATTAAGTGAGAATAAACCAAAACACGTAGCCGTAGTTAACACAGATCGCGCAATTGGATCACTTATCTATATAATTATATTATATCCGCCTACTCTCAATCCTAATAATATATTCGCATTCAGAATGCAATCTTCCTACCTTGAATTCTAAGCAACGGTCCAATCCAATTCAGATATTCATCTAGGCTCGAGTACAATGGTATGTACCTTGAATTAATGGCGAGATTTCCGTGATTCTTGGGTAGGCCGTCAATTTAAGCTTCTACCTTTTCTGAACTGAACTTTCTCTAAATTGCCATCGCGCTTACTAAAACTGTCCTTTTAAAGGTTATCTTATTTGAATCTATCCTTCGTTTCACTTCTTGGATTTGGGTTGGAAAAGATTTGCCATTAATCGTGGCCGTCAAAGAACACAGAGGTTATGTTAGAGAAAGGACGCGTGAGCCGTCACAACATAAGTATTAGGAAACCAAATGATACAAATAAAGAATAAAAGGTTTATTATATGAGGGTCGGACTTATCTATTAACAATAAAATAACAATTTGGTTTACAATATTTTACTGGCTTTAGTTTCCACAAAAGTTGTAATAGTTTCAGTTAAATCGAGCCTTGATGCGATTTTGTTTTCAATTGCTATTAGCGATAAATGTAGAAGTTGAACGTAGCCCACGCCGTTTCTTTAATAATTTTTAATTATTTTTTATTTGCTAAATGTCCTTTCAGCTGCTTCAGAAGTGACAGGAAATGTATAGAATAATAATGTTGCTGTTAATACTTCTGTTAGGTCACATTTTAGCACCGTATTTGCTCTTTATTTCCTAACATAATTTGTGAAAAATCATTGCCTGGGTTACTTTAGGTAGGACTAGGTGGTAAATATTAAGAAATTGAAAGGAAAATTTTGGACCTATTATATCAGAATAGTTATTTTGGAATTCATCACATTTTTGTAACAAAGTTGTTTCATCTACATCTAGTAAAAATGCTGGTCTTAGAAAATTGAGTATTTGACAGACTGCATTCATACCAGTAAAACGTATATTTGAGATAACGTTGTGTGTTTAGTCTTATTGAAAATAGTAATTTTTAATATTTCTTCCCGGTTTCGAAATTGGTGATCAGAAACTAATTCATCAAAATGATTTTAACGTTCCTTTGCCTTTTCTTGGAAATGGAGATCTATACTATATTTTTTTTCTGTAGTTTCATTGGCTTTACACTTGAATGGTTCGAAGTCATTTCTGTAAATTTGCAGTTTTCCTTTTGTTTCAACTAAAGCTCTACTTGCCTCGGCCAAATCGATATATCACCCTTTATAAAATTTTGGATGCATAATTAGTGTCATTCAATACACGATGCAAGAATTCGCAAAACAACATGGACTCAAAGTTTAGCATTCTTGTTTTAATAATCTGTGCTTCACCACACTCATTTTTACTGAGGCTCTTGAAAACTATTTCTGCGAAGTCTTATTACAGATATCGTATTGACCCTACTGGACCATCTAATCAGATTTAGTTTTTTTAAAGGGATATCCGATTCGCCAGTAAATTTTGGCAGTAGATCCCATTGCTTTATGCTATTTCCGAAAAGGTCATACAAATCTTGCAACGCTGCGAAAAAAAGTTTGCATTTCCATACAAGCGCTAACTGTATCATTTATCATCAAATTTAAATTAGGAGTGGCGTAATGTACGTAATCCGCGTTAGGCTGAATATTTAGAAGTTGAAAATAATACGATTTTGAAAAACACCTGTTGTTGTGGTGGATGTCTTTTGGAAAAGACTCTGAAGTGTGTAAGGTCAGAATTTGACGTTTGTCTACGTCAAGAATTTGACTTTTTTTCATTACCTTTTAATATCTTCTTCGTGAAGTTACCCAAGTCATAAAAAGATTTATCGTTCACATTTTTCGAAAAATGTGATCGATGGTTCCTCCTCTCTTACTCGTACATGGTCGTCGTTGACATGATCGGCAGCATCGTTAGCGGCGGTATCTAACTGCAATAACTGTCGAATTTCCTTTAGTAGTCTTCTCAAGCAACACTATTGTGACTACATTATCTAAGTCACTATTAACAGAAATACTTGGACCACAGAAGTACTTGCAGATTGCTGACTTTGACAATTTAGGACAATTTTTGTTTACTATTTTCTCTTTCTTGCGTTGTTTGTGCTTAAACGCACCACTGGATTTCTTTTTTCGTAATCCATAATTTTAGTTTTTTTTAAATAACGCCATACAATTCGTATGTGCTCGAGTAAGTAATGACGATAAAAGGAAGAATTTATTTATTTATTCGAGAGGATCGAATTCATCCACCTAAAGATTTAGAGCTACAAAATGGTCCACCGAGATAGACAGAAAATGATACAAAAAATATGCATGGACAAGAAAATACAATTCATTGTCATTATAATTATTTTAAAAAAACACCTCTCTCTTCAAAATAACAGAAGAGGGGGTGTTAAAAAAATCGTTAATGATTTTTTAGTAGATTTTAAACAAAAAACTAGGTAGGTTATTTAAAAATAAATATTGTCCTACCTTTTCTGATGTTTTCCCGGGAAGAGAGCAGAATGGTATATCCGAAAGCTAGCTTTTTAAAATTGTAGAAACAGACTATTCTTTCTGAATTAAGTTTTAATTAAAATTATTTGTTAAGAATTTATACACATTTTACTACATATAAACATGAGCACAAGGCATAACAAATTTAAATTACGGTAAACAGAGAACGTTCCTTTTGGGCCGTCTCCCCCAAATCAACTGCCAAACAAAAACATTTTTTGTTTACATCTTGCGCAACTAGCGTCCTCTGGTGGGAGAAAGTGCGATTCATAGATGTTTCTCCCACCAAAATTTAAAGTTACTATTTAAATTTTCAGTCTGTTCACGGGTTTTACAACCCGACCAAACATAGTCTTTATTGTTATTTTATCAGGTGAAGGGTCACTGAGGTATCCGTCCTCTGGTTCAGGATGATCCGTGATGGTCAAGGGAAATGCTGGTACAGGATCATACGGAATGTTCAATAGAAAGGCCGGCTTAAGACCATTCGGGGTGATAGTTGAACTAGCATCCAGAATTGTCTCATCTTGTCCATTGATGACTCCTACAGCATGGACTGGACTCCCGTTCTCATCAAGAATACGGACAATGGCAGCATCCACTGGTACTAATAGAGTAATAGGTACAGCTGCATCAGAACCTAGAAAGCAAACTGTTTCTGGACTATCTGAAAAAGGGAAGTTATTAGTGGAAGTAGAATAATTTCGAATCTCCAAAGGTAATAGTCTGGCAACTGGTCTTAAAATCTCTCCAGATTTGGTCCTAAGCTTAACTAATCTATTGTGTCTATCATCAGATTTATAGGCTTCCAACACTCTTGCTAATAGCCACTCGAGATGTTTGATATCATCACTGGAAACTAGCACTATCTCTCCTACTCCAATAGGGTCGTGCTTCTTAACAGATTTATAGTTCTGTTTCAGTTGTCTGAGATATTACGATCTCTCTCTAAATCGTTTTTAAAGGTCTTGCTTCAATTTATTCCGGTACACCAATCGCCGATTAATGGAAGATGAATCTAATTGATCCAAATCCGGCACACCAGTCTCACGAATTTCATGCAGGAACATAGCAGGAGTTAGTGGAAATAAATCGTCAATGTCTTCTGATACATAAGTTATTGGACGATTGTTCTTCATGTTTTCACATTCACTCAAAATCGTAGATAGTTCATGATCTAATAAAGTACGACCCAAAACCCTGCGCAAAACTCTTTTCAGAAGTCCGATCAATCTCACCCACCATCCACATCCGACTAAGAGCCGTTGGAGGAGAAAATTCCACAGTAATTTGCTGTACGTTGGCTTCCCTCAAAACTTTATCCCAGTCTATGGTTTTAAACCAGTTACTAGTTTCAATAAAGTTAGTTCCATAATCAGAGTAGATAGTATGCGGTTTACCACAACGAGCAATAAAGCTTCGCAACGTTTGTAGAAAGCTTTCAGTTGATAAAGAAAATGCTGATTCTAAGTGCGCTGCTCTGAAAACTGCACAAGTGTAAATAACTATCTCAATTTTTCCTAGCTTCTTTACGAATAGAGGTCCCGCCAAATCTGTTCCAACTATTTTAAATATAGCTGCCTGTCTTACTCGATCTGCTGGAAGAGGAGCTATTGGAAGTTTATTTAGCTTTCCGTCATATCTTAAGCATTTTACACATTTGTGTATAATCTGACGAATAGTCTTCCTGGCCTTTAGAATGCAGTATTTCTCACGCAAAGTAGACATCAGAAATTGTACACCTGCATGGTTCATTTTCTCATGTTGAGTATTCACTAATTTTTCTACCATGTTATGTTTTGACGGAAGTACAATTGGAAAACGAAAGTGTGTGTTTTCCTAGTCCATTTTTCTCAAAATTCTGGTTGTGACCCGTATAATTCCGGAATCATCTACAATCGGCTGAAGATTGACTAAACATTTATCCTCTGGACCAGAAAAAGCTTCCCCCTGGATGATCTTCATTATAGTGAGCTCAGCGTAATTTCATTCTAATACCCTTAATTGCCCTATAACACGATCTTCCTTCTTTAACATACAATTTTCGAAAAATCTGTAAATCCAGGCAATCACTGAAACGATATTTTCAAACGAAAAGTGACCAAAAGGATTCTTTAATTTAAAGCCACTACTCGTTGCCCTTACAACGCGGTTTCCTTTCTCTTTCTCTATAACTTCTAAATCGGGAAATATTTCTGACTTTGGACACTCTTCGATAGGATTTTTTAACCACTGGGGGCCCTCCCACCAGTGGGATTTAACTAGTTCCTTGGTATTATACACTCACGCGATGGTAAATCTGCTGGATTCATAATACCTGGCAGAAAGTTCCAATTTTCAGGATCACTTAACAATTGGATTTCCTGTACACGATTTCCGACAAAAACGTTTCAATTATCTTTTTTTCTTTATCCAGAATACAGCATAGCACGAGTCAGACCAGTAATATGTTTGTATATTTTCAAGACCCAGCTCTTTTTTAGTGGAATGAGCTAATCTAGCACCTTTGTTACAGGCCATGAGTTCCAAACGTGGGACTGTCATGCATTTTATGTGTGCCACCCTACTTCGTGCTTGGATTAATTGACAAATGGTTTCCTTAGACGTTTCAGTTCTCACGTAAATGCATGTGGCATAGACCAACTTACTGGCATTACAAAACACATGAAGGGAAATACTACTTGAGGTGTCTAAATTTGGTATTAAACGTTCGAGCGCGCGTCTAGGTATTGCAATCTCTTTTAAGTCATCTATAAAGGTTTCAGCCATTTTTCGAATCGATAAACAATGTAATAGGGCAATTCCTTATCCCATTAGATCTTATGCTTTCAACATCCTTGAAGCAATAGTTTAGGAAGCAGGGTAACAGAACACGTAAACCCTATCGGGTCAAAGATTTTGTGCACGATGGACAATATTTTCCGTTTGGTCACTAGTCCATTTTCTTTATCGGTTTTGATATGCTCGCATGACCAGGTGTTCTTCTTTCTATCCCATGTGAGACCCAAAAATGATACCCTTTTTTCTTCCAAAATATCTGATACAATTTTTTCTATCTCTGGGAGAAAATTATTTTTCCATCCTCGGAGATCAGATTTAGCCTTTTTCAGAATTTTTTTAGACTCTTCTCTGAAAGTATTTAACTCAGCAACAGAATTCACACAAGCAACGCAATTATCTATGTACAATGAACTTTTTAGTTTCATAGCAATGCTCTTTATAGGTTCTTCTGCTTGATATAAAACATTATTCAAAACTGCTGCAAGATATGCCAAATACAATTCCACAACGTCTGTAATAGACCGGGTTATGGGGTTCTCCTTCCCTCCACCTAATAAACGTAGTAAGTCTTTGACTGTTTCGTTTAGGGCAATTTGCAAAAATGCTTGTTTTATATTGGAAATAACCCCGATTTCCCCCCACCCCCCATCGAAATCTATTCAGAATAGCAGGGATCATTTCAATAAGATTTGGACCTTTTTCTATACAATCACACTGGACAACAAAAAAGAAAACAAATTTTGTCTCAGAAAGAAAAATATGTTATTCTGATAGCATTTCTTCTCCTGAATTCAAATATGATATCAATTTTTCTTCGTCACGCAAGGTTTTCGCGAGAGACAGGCATTTATAATTTGAAACACTTAATATTTCTACATTCTTAAGTACACAATATTCGAACATTCGGACTCACCTAGAAATTAAGAAATCACAATTTTCTTTTATATTTCGCCTGTTTAGTATCCCTCTTGATGGTCCAACAATAATCGGCTAGCATATTAGCATTCCTTTTGTCTTGATATCTCTTTTCTATCGCTGAAATCTCCTGATGAAAGGCGTTCCCATCTCATCCTCACTGCACCAAGATTTTCCGGGAAGAAATCTAAGTGCGAATGCAGGAAGTGTATTTTTAAGGACATAGTACAGCCCAAATTTTTATAAGATGTTATAAGATCATGAACAATATCACGGTAATTTTCCTCCTTTAGATTTCCCAAAAAACTGTGAGTTACATTTTTGATTGCTTGCCACGCTGCTTTCTCCAGTGGATTTAATAGTTCCTCAAACTTCTCATCATGCATTAGTGATTGTATTTGTGGACCTACAAATATCCCTTCTTTAATTTTTGCTTCACTAATTTTAGGAAACTTCTGTTTTAAGTACATGAAACCAGGAATATTGTCCATGGCTTTCACGAAATTCTTCATTAATCCTAGTTTGATATGTAACGGAGGTAGATACACATTTTTAGGATTACACAATGCGTCATGTTTCACATTTTTCTGTCCATGAATGAATGATTCACGTTTAGGCCATTCTTTTATGATGTAATGGTTTTTTCTGTCCCTACTATCCCAAAGACACAAAACACAACAGTATTTTGTGTAACCAAGCTGCAGACCAAGAATGAGTGCAGTTACCTTCAAATCACCACAAATATTCCATTCATACACAGCATATTGAAGTTTTGCCAATATAAATTGAAAGTTTTCATATGTCTCTTTCATACCAGCAGAGTGAGCCACAGGTATTGATGAGAATTTGTTTCCATTATGCAGAAGCACTGCTTTTAAACTTGCTTTGGAGGAATCAATGAACAAGCGCCATT
This sequence comes from Trichonephila inaurata madagascariensis, assembly GCA_019973955.1. Lineage (NCBI taxonomy): Eukaryota > Metazoa > Arthropoda > Arachnida > Araneae > Nephilidae > Trichonephila > Trichonephila inaurata. The sequence continues at coordinate 25,300 of BMAV01003601.1, forward strand.
CTATAGAGTTATGTTCAATACCAAATGTAAGAGAAGAAATGCCATTACAAAACACTAAGCCATTTTCTTCTGAAAAATAGTCTTTACATTGAGAATGACGACTACGATAAGTACATATCTTTGTATTCTTTTGAAGAAGATTCCATCCTTTTAGCCGGGAGCCAAGCATTTCAGAGTGTTTTTTGGATAACTTTAAATCTCGTGTGAGATCGTTAAGATCTTCTTGAGTCAATAAATGAGGCTCTGATGAACAGCTTGGTTCAAAAGTTGTATCACCACAAACTGTTTCTTCTTCTTCCTTACTTCTATCGGAATCTGAGCTCTCTTCATCTAATGTCACATGTTCTGGAGGCTTTGGTATGGGCAATTCTTCGCTGTGTGGAACTGGTCTCATTGTAGATTGCAAGTCAGGGTACACCACTGTATGCTTTGATTTTGACGTAATCCCTTTAATGTTTGTTAAGCAGAAATAACAGTCATAGGAGTGATCTTTGGGTTCCCTCCAAATCATAGGGATAGCAAATGGCATGTGCCATTCTTCCATGCAGTGAAGCCTAGTGCACGATAAACAACAGATATGTGGGGACCATGTCCTTGTTTGATCCCCCACTTTAACACCCAAAATAAAATTCTCATAACACTTTTTTACTAATGGAGTAAGGTTTCGCCTTTGGGACTTGAACATCACTTCACCACATATATAACAAAAGTTGTTATGATGATTTAAACAAGCTCTGCATTATTTTGTAACTAACAACAAATTAAAAGAATTAAATTTGTAAATACGTAACATACAACAATCCAGACACTAAGCACTCACAATTACGTGTTTACTGGTTCACTACTATCTCACAACTGACATCGTTCTAATGAATGCATGCTAGTCTAGACCTTGTATGTACCTGTCTGTTGTGTCTGGTGCCAAAGTGTCTGTACATGTCTGAATTTGCACAACAGTAGCAATGATACCATTTGAGTTAGCTCATGTGGTTACATCACATTTACAATGCTCTAGGAGTTTTATTTTACAATGGACAAATGGTCGTTTATTAAAAAAATATTTAAATTCATTAATTGAAATTAAAATTTAAAAAAAACTGTGGGTGATGGAGAAATTCCGAATACATATTTGAAAACACGATAAAAAACTGCATTAAGTACAACTATTGGTATTCATGAGACAAAAATCATGTTGATCAGTGTCATTTATTGATACAGAGTTTTTGGTTTTTGCAGATCAGTCAAATACAGGCCGTACTTTTGTGGTAGAGTTATCTTTAAAAACTACTCTGTGAGGCAGGCAATGTACCCCCAAACCTTTTGTATCAATCTCATCTGGATTTATTTCCTCAATAATACCATCCTTTTCTTACTGGTTAAAAACCTCTGGATATTCTTCTAATCTATTTTTTGATTTCATGGATTTAACTGTATATTTAAGTCTTTTTTGAGCTAACATTTTATTATCTTGTAAAAGACCAGGATAAATCTTGCAGGACCAGACCTGGTCCATATAACGGGTAAATTTATTTTAACATTTACCTGTACTGTCTCTACATACTGTTTTTCTAAAATGTTCTAGAGCAAGTTCCTGAGTTTCCGATTTATTATGTTTTATATTATCTTCTTTTATCCCTAGATAATCTAATATCCAGAGATCTGAAATTTTTACGTCATTAACATGTAAAGAAAGCACTAATAATGAACTATTTGAAGATTCAGTCTTATCTGTTTTCCCCGAGGATTGTCTATCCCAACAAGGTTTCAAGACAAGTTAATCGCGATGTAAGGTTTACTAACCTGCTTGTAAATAGCTTTCCAGCAATGTCCGCTCCTATTAATATGTGTATTTCACTTTCGGAATTCTCAAGAATTAAATTATCTGTATTTGTGTATCAATTAAGCAAATTTTGCATTTTTTAAGTTCCTGGGCAATGGAACTAATATCAGCTCTATGTATCCCGCGCGCGCGGAGCAAATGGTTTTTTTTTGGTCTAGAGCTGAGGTTCCCAAACTTTTTTGTCTCATAGACCCTTTGCATGCTTTTCGGTTTCAGGTAGACCCCTGCTTACCTAATATTAAATTTTTGCAAATTTATCAACTTAAATGTCTTTTTGATAGATGGTGTTACTACTTTAAAAGAATTAAATTTCTAACTGTAGTGAGAAGTATAGAGCATTTAAAACTTAAAAAGCGCATGTTAATGAATTAAAATTAAAATCAAATTAATACATAAAATAATTGAGCAACAAACAAATGCTTTTAATGAGAGGGATGAATCTGGTGCTTCAATAACAAATTTGCAACATTTAATAACAATCTAGTCGTTTAACTCTAAATCTCCTTTGTTAGTATAAGTGTGCCCAGTTTTTTTTTTTTTTTTTCTTTCCCTTTCTTTTTTGTTTTTCAAATTGGCAAACTCAGTGAAACTCCCTCTCACTAGGAAAATCAATTAAAAACTATCTCACGATCTTCCATAACTTGCGACAATGATTAGATTTGTCTTTTTAAGTCCAAAATTGCTGACATCCGTTTCTAAGCTTTATTTTAAGATCTTCGTTAGGACCTATTCTGATCAGTTCCCATTTTAATATGACTTTTTTTCAAAGTGACTCTATGAAATCATTGTCTTCTCTGCTGTATTGCTATAAAAAAAGAAATCTCAAAACTAGTTTCAAAATATGAGTAAGGGCATTAAAATGTTGAACGTAGGTTAAAAAGTGTCCTGAAAGACTGTCTGCGACAAATTGAAAAGATTTGCGACGTCCAAAATTATAATTTTTCAGCTTAATTTTGGAAAGAAATTTTGAAACGGTCCTTGTCTTAATAAACTGATGCTGTCACCTACTAACAACAAATTAACCTCTCTAAATTTAGTAAATGTTAAATTGGTAAAATCTAGTTTCTGCTAGATCACAAATTTTTTTTTTAAAGATTATAGTCATGATCTGGTTTAATGAGAGCCACTACCACATAGACCCCCATTTACACCTCATGGAGCCCCGAATTACTTTTTTGCTGGTGTGGACCTCTTGCAGGTTGTCATAGACCCCTGGGGTCTATATAGACCATTTTGGGAATCACTGGTCTAGAACCTTAAAATTACAATGATACGTATTTTGAATATCACTAACGTGAATTAAATATTTGTTATGATTTTCCTCAATCTCTGTTCCCAAAAGGCTATGACATATTTTTTCTTCTCTGATTGATTCTAAATTCATTAAAGAAGCCGCATATTTAGAAATATAACTTCTTTGTGAACCATTGTCTATTAAAACTCTAACAAAAACCTTTCTTTATTCCCCCCCCCCTAAAACGTAAAACTAAAGTTTGTAAGATTACAAGTGACCCACCTGAACCATTTGCCAAATAACATTCTTTTTTGCCAACTTGTTCCAATTTATCAGGTTTTTTATTTATATTTATCGCGAGGCCATTTGGTGAATCGCACATAACACAAACAAAACGCATCCCCCCACAACCCGAACACTGAACTTTGGATGGCAGTGGATGGCAGTCTATTTTTGGGCATCTGGACTGATACACACAGTCCTCAATCCCATATCTTTAAGAGTCTTTGAAGTGGGGCTTGACTTTCGTGGAATTACACAGTCTGCGATGTAGCATGCAGGGTATTGGCTGCGACGGTGGAATCCGGGAGAAGGGGCTTAAGGTGATCTTCAAGACGTGGAATGTTCATACATGGCTGAGAGCTATGTGGGTGCTCTCTCATTGGTTGGAGGTGGAAGTGAGTATAGCCTCTGGCTGGCTGCCCATGGGGATAAGTAAAATTTTAAAAAGTAGAAAGTGGAATACGCTTGTCCAGTGGGGTAAAAGATAGAAAAATAATAAAAGAAAAAATTAAAAATTTAAAAGTTTACTTAGGTGCAATAATTACAAAATTATTGCGGGGGATAAAATACCTAAGGCGGGTTGTAGGAACCCAGTAGGATTCTTCTCAACCTTTGGTATCGTCATTGCAGTTATAAACATCTAAATTAATTATATTTGCATTGTTTGTAAACTGCAAGTTATTGAAAAATTTATGGCAACTTTTTGAATGTGAGCTTTGAAACTATTGATTTTTAGAGCTTTGTTAATGTAATCATTTCGCATATAGCGACAAGCTTTTACGACCATTCGAATATAAGAATTTTGCACAGTTTTTAAAAAATATTTATATTAGTCTTAGCAGCATAACCCCAGACGGGACAAGCGTAACAATTATGGGACGCATGACGGCTGTATAGAGAAGCACTTTGTTATCTCTGCTTAATGGAGTTCCGGGATATTAAGGGAAAAGTTTAAACATGATTTTTCCGGAACTTATCGCGGACGTGTAGAATATGTTGTTTCAAGTTAAATGAGAATCAAAAATAATGCCAAAGATTTTTGGGTTTTTCTGAGACCAAGAATCTGATTATTGTACATTATGAGCGGAGGTGGAGAAGTACGTTTTTGGTAAGAAGTAACTGCACACGATTTATCTACATTAATACTTATTTTCCATCTATCGTAGTAATTTTCTAGAAGTTTGAGGTGTTTGTTGAGGGGCAAAATGACAGATTTTAGGTTTTGTACGTGGCACTTAAGGCCGTATCACCCGCATAAAGATTAATATTAGTTAGTGAATAGCTGGGGAAAATGTCATTAATGTAAGATTGAACAGCAGAGGTCGAGGAGAGACCCTTGTGGACATCCTGCTGAGATAGAATAGGAGTTAGAAGAGATTCGTTAATTCTGATTCTAAAGGACCTGTTAGATATGAGTGAATGGGGTGTATTAGAGGAGAAGGATTTCGTAAGTAATTAGGTTTGAAAGTGAGTCCTAGAATCCAAACACGGTCGAAGGCTTTCTGGATATCCAGAAGAACAACTCCCGTAACTCTTCTTTTGGAAACCTTCCGAAATATTTTCTGTTAGTCTAAGAAGGGGATTTAAAGTAGATAATTTGAACTTTGGATCTGCGAAAACGAGCAAGATGATTTGATTTAACGCATTTGAAATAAGCACCATTTCTTTAAACAGATCTGTTTTTTTCTTTCTAGTGAATATGTTTGCTATTCTTTGCAGTCCAGAGCTAACAAATGTCTCCGGCTACAAAAGATGCACGTACCTACTCCCTGGTTTCCTAGACTGATTTATTTACATATATTAGAGGTTGAAGGGCTTGCGATCGGCGGGCTCGTTCTTGAGTAACTCGTTCCCGAGTCATAATTTCTTTCCATCCTGACACCTGTTTGTTTTTCACTTTTTTCGCGCGAATATAATTCTTTAGCTAAGAAATCCATAAGATTTTGCACTACAAGTTCACTATTTAATTTATATTCCAATACTAGATCGGAAGACAATAATTTTAACAACAGCGGACAAAGTAATTTTTCTTAAGTATCTGAGGTTACCTTTAGTGTCTCTAAAGATCGTATTTGAATTTGGCAGTGATCAAACAATTTTCTAAAGGACTTCAAGATCATCGAAGGCAGCACAATAAGTAACACTTAATAGGCAGAGTTCATTGGGTATTTATTAAATACTTTTACCGACGTTCTCCTAATAGCAATTGACAGATTTATGTTTCTTTAGTCAAAGAAAATCCCTTGAAGGAAATGATTTTATTTACGATGATATTAAGATAAAATGAATTTTGGTAAGCAGATGAAATGCATACATAGAGAGCAGACATCAATGACTGACTAGCTGCCCGGAAAAAGGTAAACAGAACACAATAATCGTTACATCAAAAGTTGAGGAGTTTTTATCCTTCCCCGTAGTGCAAATATTGTTTTTGTAATATGTCTTGCCACAATACTCCCCCCAAGTGAGATACTGTAACAAAAATGTATCTCACTGATAACGCACTGGTAAACGAACTTGACGTCCACCTCTTGTCGCTCTGAGTGAAGCAGGAAGGGGCAATGGAGCAAATCTGATCTTATTTACGATGATATTAAGATAAAATGAATTTTGGTAAGCAGATGAAATGCATACATAGAGAGCGGACATCAATGGCTGACTAGCTGCCGGGAAAATGGTAAACAGAACACAATAATCGTTACATCAAAAGTTGAGGAGTTTTTATCCTTCTCCGTAGTGCAAATATTATTTTTGTAATATGTCGCCACACCCTCTATTGTGCTTAGTGAGAGAATTTCTGTTAAATGCGCTTTTAAGTTATTAAACTTATCTACATCATCTAACGAATCATTTTTGTGAACAGCAGTTTTGAATGAATTCCAAAAACTCAGCCATTCAGAAATATCGCCAGAAAATTTTGGAATAGATAATTTCGGTAATCTGACATTCATTCGTTCTTTATAATTAAAGTCTGGGCTTTGAGACAGAATTAAAGGTGTGGTTACAGTGGTCTAAAATTCATGCTTTTCAACACTTTGCAGTTTTAAATTTGCACGCTAGTTACTTTGTCTCTATAATCTTCGGAACTATTGAATTCTCTATCTGCATTTTCCGGTTTGAAATATTTTATAAGTTCATCACCAGTAGAACTTAGATGATGAAACTTATCCTCTAAAAGTTCAATGTTTACCTCTACCTCTTCATAATTAACATTAGATTTTTCTATTTCTTCATCAATTGTCTTTGTGACGGGCTCATCGCGCTTTCTATTAATTGTCCTCTTGGGTTCTTTGGGGCCGAAAAAGGCAAATTCTTTCCAACCAAATCCAGAAGTAAAGCGTGATTATGCAAATTAAGAACCTTTTAAATATAGCAGAAATTTAGCGTAAGCAGGGTGGCTTTGGGAAGTGATTATGCTAGTTTGCGGTTAGGAGTGTTAAAGTTAGAAGTGAGAAGGTATCCGATTTCAAGTGCTCAGCTATTCTTGCCAGTGCGTTCAAGTCAAAGTGGATACCATTCCACGGGAGTAAAGAAATGACATTGAGGATTCGAGATAGTAGCAGCTACCTAGAATATAGAGTAGGACCGTTCTATTAAATACTAGGAACTGTGATATACTGAGATTAGGATAAGACGTGAAAGTTAAATATATATAGTGATCAGGGTCACGCTTATTTGGTAATACGTATTGTGTGTTTCTTCACATCAGATCCACTAAGTTAAAATATAAATATTATCATTATATAGTGTTTAAGTTAAGATCTTAATAAAGAGATATTAAGATTATGGCAACGCCTGGTTCTTCATTCACTCCCACACCCCTCGGTCACGAGGATAACTTAGAAGTAAGGCAACACCCGCGGGCGAATGCCTTACATCTTTATCAGTTTTGTAACTGAGGTTCTTAATTGTGTTAGTTTCTTTTTCAGAACTGTACCAATGTCTTTATCTGCCATTTTAATATTTGTTTTCTTAACCTGCCTTAGTTAAGAATTTAAAATCTTATCAATTACGTATAAATGATTCTAATAACTTATTCAGAGTTCTAACGCAGCTAACAATAATAATAATGATATTCAACAGTTCAAAATATATCATATATATTTCATACACACAAAGCTTAAGATCCAGGAATACCAAAAGGGGGGGTTTTAAAAAAATCGTTAATGGTTTTTATGGTTTTAAAAAAAAAAGAACTGGGGAGGTTTTTTAAAAAAATAAATATTGTCCTACCTTTTCTGATGTTCCCCCGGAAGAGAGCAGAAGGGGTGTATCCAGCAAAGTTTTTTAAAATTGTAAAAAAGGAAACAGACTATTCTTTCTAAATTAAGTTATAAAAAAATTTTTTGTTAAAAGTTTAATCCCTTTTACTACATAAAAACAAAACAAAAGGAAAACAAATTTAAGGTATCCGACTGGGAACCGTGTTTTTAAAAAAAGCGTGTAAATGGATAATATTTATGATATTTAGTTTTCACTTAGATTGAAAATGTATAAAATTTTTTTTAAGAAAAATATTACAATAAAAAAAATTTTTAAAAGGTCCCTTTTTTTGGGAAAAAAATGAACAAGAAAAAACCCTTTTTAAAAATTATTCTCCTTTTGTAAAAAAAGGGTTTCCTATTATAAAATAATTTTTTTCCCTGTATTGGCTCAGACACTCGGGACAGAGGCTCAAGAGAAATTTTTTGAAATATATAAATTACAAAAGGGGTTTTTATCCGTTTTTTTCGACAAACAGGGGGAGAAAAAATTTTGAAAAAACATAAATTTATTTCAATTGGTTTTAATTTTTGAAAAAAATTTGGTGACAAAATCATAGTTAAACCCTTTTCGGGTTTTGGGAGCTATATACAGGCAAAATATTTTAATAAAACTTTTTTCACAAAAGGAGAACTTTTAAAAAGATTTTTCTAAGTTCTTTTTTCCAAATATTGTTTTAAAAAATTTTTTTTGTCGAAATTTTTAAAACAATTTTATACTTAAAATTCTTCAAGTGAAAACTAAATATAATAAAATTATCCATTTATCCCTTTTTTAAAACCCAGGGTTTCCCGAACATGCCCGGATACTTTTCGGGGGGAAAACAGGGGGAACGTTCTTTTGGGCGTTTTCCCCAAAATCAACTCTGCCGGAAAAAACCCCTTTTTTTTTTACCTTGCCCAAACTAGCCGTCCTCTGGGGGGAAAAAAGCCCCCGTTTAAAAAAATGTTTTGATGTTGGGATTTTTTAACGGGGGGAAAATTACATCAGTCTTTTGCAGATACGGTAGATTGCGAAAAAAGGGAAACAGGAAACTACCCCTTTTTATGAATCATTTTTGTCGTAAAAGGGAATATGTAATAAAAATTTTTAAAGATTTTCTTTGGGAACTTGAATTTTTTTTAAAGGGGGGCTGCTTTTTCCCAACAGTAACAGTTTATAGAAAAATGAAAAAAAAAAAAAAAGAAAAAAAACTTTTAATAATTTAAAGGTTCGCCCAAAACCAAATTCCCTTAAATTCGGTTTTCTTGGTGGTGGGGGCCCGGGGCCCCCGGGTTTAGGGCCCCCCTACCCCCATTGGTAGATACGCCACTGCCCCCCAAAACCCAATGATTTTTTCCCCAGTTCTATAGCGGCTCCAAACGGGTAAAATAGTAACTTCCACTAAAATCCTTATTATCCCAATGACTTCCAGATTGCCAAGAATTCTATGATATAACAAATTCCCATGGCACCTATGATTTAAGGGTACTCATCTTAGCCAGGCAGTTTAACATTACAGTTGTATACCTACTCTTAATGGTGTGATGAACATTTAGCCTGATTGGTTACTGGCATTTAAGTGGCATCTGCGAAAGACAGGCGACCAATTGGAGGGGAAACTTTTCTTAAAAACAGGACCGTTTTAACTTTCCCCGGGGGCCTAAAGGGCTTTAAAAAATTCTTGGGGTCCCCCCTCCCCCAAATTTTTACCTTGCCAGTTTTCATTTGGGATGGATTTTCCAATAACTCTTTTCTTTTTCCTTTCCTTGTTTTTGCTGTTTGGAGTCTTTCCATTTATTATCCACAATCCATTGACCCCTCGTGTCCTGGGTTTAAAACCCAAAAAAAAAGTATAGTTGAATGGGTTTTGGGCCCCTCTTGTTCCTTTTTTTTCCCTTTCAGCATTTTGGACCCCACCTTTGGGAAATTAGTATATTAAGGGGCAAAAAACATCTGTAGTTTCGGGACAGAGCATGAAATTTTTGTTTAACGAAAAAAACTTAAAATCCCCCGGTCAGGGTTTTGGGGTCCCAAGCCGGATCTTACAAAGGTTATGGGTTGCAAATCCCAAAACCCTTTTGGTTAGTCCCATTTCCCCCCCCCGATTTGGGGGTGTACTTTTCCCACTGGTAATGTTAAATTTTTTTGAACTGTTTTCCCAAATTGTTAGTAATTTCTTTCATCCCTTTTTTATCTTTTACTTTTTAGACGTCCTTATTCTTTTTTTAGGGCACTGTCATTGTACTTTCAAACAAAAAAATTTTTTCGAGGGGGTCTTTAACATCCGGGGAATCCTTTTCTTGCAACATCAAAGTGTTAAAACTTTTTTTATTTTCATTTGAGAATTTTTTATTTTCCAAGGGGGCCCCCCTTTTTTTCCCCGGAAGGGGCAAAAAATGCTTTTTTTTGGCTCGTTAGTGGGGTGGGGGGCTGTAATTTAAATTTTTTCTCGTTTTTGTCCTCCAAATTTTTGCGCAATAGGCACAAGCGTGCGCGGCCTTGGGTAAAATTTTTTTAAAAAATTACTAATTTTTTGGTGTCTCACTGTTTTGTTATGAAAAATAAATATAAAAAGCTTTGTTTAAAATGTTTCATCAGATTAGCTAGCCATCCCAGTTATAAATATTGATCTTCAAGAATGTCCTCTGATTTGAATTACTTCTTATGCAGTTATTGAACCACAAGCTAACGTATATAATAAGTAAATTTTTATAAATCAAATAGACGACAAAAAATTTGTTTTTCAATATTATATCAACAATGTAGAATCTTTAAGAACAGGAATGATTAGCAAATAATATCGATACATATGAATATAAAATATTTATAAGCAATACTATGGGAGAAAACATTAAAAAAATTTAAAATTTTTTTAAGCTGTATCATGAGAAAGCGGTAGAAAAGTTAATTTTTGGCTTTAGTTTTGTTTATAATTAAGTTTTTTTTTAAATTCATATATAAAATTTAAAAAATTTTTTTATTTAAAATTTTCAAACTATATTTAAAAAATAATTAGGATAGAAAAGTATAAGTATAAACAAAATTTTCTTTTTCAATACATAATACAAAAAATTTTTTTATTGTATACATTTATAGAAAAGTTCATTAGTAAAAGTCTATTTCCCTTTGATGGGTGTTTCACGATACTTTTGTTATCAAAAAACTTGTGGAACTAAAATAAGAAATGTAGGTTTTTCCTCAATATCTCATTTTAAAAAATCTCGAAAACACTGCATAATCATGTATTTGATTTTGTCGTTGATATTATTCTTTATTTTGTGGGATAAGGCGAAACTGTCTTTTAAAAATTCAATCAATTGTAGAGATTTTCAAAGCAAATTGACATTAAAAATTTCCCCTTAAAATCATATATATAGGTATTTTGTCATAATTTTTATTAAGTAAAAGAACCCGATGTGTATGGTTAAAAAAACGATGAAGGAAATCCCATAATGTATCCCTTTTTTTTGGGTAAATATATGCTACATCTATAATTTTTTTTCCATTATCAATTCGCACAAAAACACAAATCCCCACTGAAGATTGGGGTTATAAATATCGGATTTATGACAGAAAAATCCATGGATGGGGTTATAATGATAAATCCTAAAATTTTTATAAACGCCCCTCCGCTCTCATATTTGGTCGTTTATACTTTACAATGCAGGTGAAATTAGGAATAGATATATCACTTTCATTGTCAATAGAGTTCTGACCATGAAAACTAAGATATTTGAATTTTTTACTACTGAATCTTTTAAGTCTACAGCGTGAGCTCTAAGTCTTTGGCAAATAAAAGTAAAAATCGATAAGCCTTGTCTGTTCTTTATGAAATTAATCAAATCTTCATTGATAGTTTGTTCAATGAAAGTCGTTTAAATTCTTGCAAATTAATTGTTGATGACGATCGTATTCGACCATGGTAGAAGGTTTTATCATTATTTTTTCTCGTAATGTAGAATCCTTCAATGCTCGTTACACGTGATAAAGCAATGTATAATGATTGAGAATGGCGTCGATCGTATTCGTAAGCAATTTCTGAGTATGTGCTACCTTGAAATTTATGAATTGTTGTAGCACATGTGCGTACGCTTAACAAATATTGTTTTGTCATTGTTGAGTGGAATAGCGGAAGTTCTCAGTACGATTTGTAAAGCCATTTTACTGACGTTAATTTCTGCTGCGTAACCTGCTGCTTTGCGTCTTAATTTTTCCCCTATGTAGGTCATAATACTTTTTTGTAGAAGTTTTACTTAAAATTTAGAACTAAACAATCTATTGATTCAAATCTGCTTCAATATTTTTAATGAAATATGTGCAATCACACACACACACACATATATATATTTATGAACTAAGGGACATTCTATTTCATACAAATTAAAATACTTATTTGTAATTTTTTCCGAATGAACTTAATAGTTTTTTCATATTTATATTAATATTTGATATAAATTACTTTTATTTGTGTAAGATAAATTGATCCACACACTCAGTGTATATATAAATAATTATAATTTACTAATACTTACAGTAGATGAACGGGTTAAAGATAACCCTATCAGCCAAAATTTCCATCTAACATAAGGTACTGGTATAAAAATTTTATTGTCTTTTAACTAATAACTTGCACTGTAAATGTTTATACATATATACTTATTATAGTTTACACCAGGGGTACTCAACCTTTTTTCTGCTGAGCCACATATATATGTCAGCTATTTCACGCGGATATAGCATTGGGGATAAATGGTGTGGACGAGAAATGCTTTAAGATAAGATAACGCATTTGGTAGGAATTTGGAAATGTGGAAAATTGATCAAGGAAAATATTATAACTTCTGTTTTGCTTATTTTAATTATTTTTTATTTTTGTCACTAACACTAAATTAGAAACATTTAAGAAAAGCTCCTTCACAATTTCTGCATCAGTAAATGGTTTCATATCATTACCAATAATATAATACGTCTTTGTTACCTCTGTAAAATTACCACTGACAAAACACTTTGTTGCTGTTGCAAAAACTATTTAAGAATGCCTACTTATCACCTCTTGAAAGAGATCTTCGAGGAAAAGTGTCAATGAATGATTCCTGTAAACACATTTGGTATGTTTAAATACACCACTTTCACGTGATAAATCAAACGGTATCCTATATCCATTTTTACACTTGCAAAATAGTCAACCTTCAATCGTCTTGGGGAAACGATCATTTCTTCGATATTTTCCTTTACCGAGATACTTCAGAAAGATAGTTAAAAATTAGTCCCACCCATAAAATTGTTGCTACTCCACTGTGTTGTCTGTTATCACTAACTGTAACTGTTCCAAATAGAAAACGAATATCAATTCATAAGCGTACGACTCCGACAGCAAAACTGATATATTTGATTTTTTGACAGAGAATTTCCCACCAAATTTTTAATACAATGTTCTTAAATAAGTATACTACTCAGAGCAATGGGCCCATGATCAGTTTACGCTAAACGAACTCGGTGTTAGGCACACCAGCGGCCCCACAGACAATAAACTCGTTTACACACTTATGCAGTGAATAAAAGATTTTTTAAAATTCAATTCAATGAGCACTATAGAACACATTCACAACTATTCAATTCATTATACCAAAGCGCATATATGATTTAAAAACTCACTAATAGAGTAAATGTATAATGTATCTATCCCGATTATATTTCTATAGTGTGGTGTGTATACGTACTTATTACATATGTGCATATATATACACTGCTGGCCACCGTAAATGTAACACCAAGAAAGACAAGAGATAGCACAACAAAATTTATTTTTAGCCAGATAACATATTGACCCAAACATCGATAATTAAATTTATACATAAACGGAAGTTATGGTTTCCTATATGAGATCCAGTAGCCAGAGTAGCCGCCATTTGTTGGAGATCACCGCTGCCACGCCTCGGCATTGATTCAAAGAGACTTTGGATGTGTTCTTGGGGTACAGCGATCAAGCATCTTCACACGTTTCAAAGTTGATCTCACAGGTGTGGCAGCTGGGGTGCAATCTGGATCCAATCGTTGAAGGCAACCATGGACCACATGTTTTCTATCCGGTGAAGATCCGGAGAAACGAAGCCAGCCGGGAAGCAGTTCAATCTGGTGATTGAGCTGGGGCCTTTGGACAATGCGTTATACGTGTGGTCACGCGACTATCGTGAAATATAGCTGTGGCCAAGCCACAAGAAGGTAAGGAAGGACAACTGAAACCAACACCTCGGAGACGCTGGCGCTGGCTGTTGGGGTACCGGCAATGCGTACTAGAGGTGTGCGAGAAGTGATGTCAATACCACCCATACCGCAATACCCGGTGCGGACCAGTGTGGTGGTGCATATACTAACTTCGGCATCCTCTCTCCACAGTGTCTCCAGACTCGAGGTCCGACAATCACAATGGTTTTGCCAGACTGAATCCGTGACTCGTCAGAAGTAAAGACAACTTCATTCCATTCTGCCGCCCACATCTTTCTTTCTATTTCGCACCATTGGCGGCGAGACGTCCTGTGGTTCTGCGTCAAGGGTAAGGTAAGCAATGGACGTCTTGCGGACGGAATTCCTCTCCTGCAAGCGGCGTCCGAATGGTACGTGCCGAACGCTGAATGATGCGTTACAGACTCAATGTGCTGTGCTATGGTTCGTATGATGTGACCCAGGCGATCCGTCACCGCCCATACTGTATATAATCTCACTCACGTAAAGTGGTACGCAGGGTGGATGCGGATGACCACGTCGGTCCGTCGTACCCTCACCATCCAGCGGTCCACGCTATCCTGCGTACAGGTGTTTGGTTTCGTCCAACACGACTACCGATTTCTACTCTGGGGCAATCACAATCTCGGTAGGCCACTATCCTTCCTCTGTCGAACTGGATGCTGGGATAAAGGCTGATCCCTGTTTTCGGTGCGCTGATCAGTTTTTAAAAACCACAAGAAAAACACAATTACCCAACTTGAAATCGTCGAATCTCCCAGGCGCCAACAGCGGGGTGGCGCTACAGAGCGCCGAGGGATGCGTGTGTCTGCGCTGAAATTCTAATCGTTTGCGCTATCTCACCTCCGCTAATACATATTTTGTAGAATTTCGTATTTGCATGCTTCCTTCAGGGTGTTGCATTTACGGTGGCCAGCAGTGTATATGTGAATGCTCGAAAACTATATACTTTGAAGTCCAGTAGTATAAATACTTAGCTATACATTTACTCATTTTGGTTTTTTACTAGACCCAGGCAAACACTTATACATATTTACACATACACAAATACATCCCTACCTTACGTTCACCGCGTAACGAAAATTTTTCCCTACCGTGCCAAAAGAAGTTAACTTCAAAAATCTCTTTATTGAACCAATATTACCCTTAGCTGCTGATTAAAAGTTGCGCTATTCGCTCTCGAGTACCACCGTTTTTCACATAGGCGCGCGTATGCAGTGTATTGGGGGAAAAGAAAAGGCATAGACAGGCAAATTTTTCTCTGAAATAAGTAAATTCTTTGCAAACATTGTTAATGTCATTTTATTGCATTCTATAGCCCTCGGTTTATAAGCAGGGTAACCTATTCACAAAGAATCGTACTTTGAAAGGAAGAATATATATCGATGGAGCGCCCGCGCTTCAGGTTGTTGCGAGATGGATATATACGCTCCGGCAGTTAATGGGTTAAAGTATCATAACAAACTTATGGGTCACATATATATTAACTAATAAAAGAGGAGGACAGTTTAACTGTTTTTTAATAAAATAAATTAAAAAGAGCAATTTAAACTTCCAATAAAAAATTTATTAATCAAATATCATTTGATCGTTTACATATATCTTTGCACAGCATTGGAATAGCAATCCTAAAAATGGAAAAGAATACAACACTATAATGTATATAACATGAAATTTTCAAACTTCAAGGCATAAATAGAATATTTATTTGTTCTACACAAATACAGAAGTTTCAAAAGTTGACCACCTAAGGACCGAAATAAACTACTCACCATATCTATAACAAGGTTACTATGTACTATGATCTACACAAACATTTTACTTTCTAATATAACTTCACAGAAAAACCAAAATACAGAATCACATTCATAATCAATACATATCTTACCTTAGTTATTTTTTACCTATAAATAATGGAATCATTTCGTCTTTTCATTCCTCTATAAAATGTTAAACACAGTGAAAAAAGATTTTTCTCTACATCTCAATATGTCTTGAAAACTTCTGAAGACAAATGGAACTGATTATATAATCACTATTTGTATATTATCAGCAAGACATTCTCCTTCCACTTGGATACTTAACTTATTGAAATAATTCTAAATTTGTTAAATTTTCATTTAATGTAACATATCTTTAATTCAGAAAAGTACTAAATGCTGAAAACATCTTCAATTGAAGTAAATACAGAATATTAGACCTAATTCAACAATAAGGAATAAAAAATTTTAACCAATGGTGAAATAACTTGAGTAAAAGAACAAAAATCATGTCTTTTACCTCTTGGCCTAGAATTGATTTGAATTAATATTGCTTTAGGAGCTATAATGGGATAACTGGCGATGATGGCCTTGAAATTTTGCACCATGGTCAAATGACAAGAACAATATTGGAACAGTGCATATATGTGGTATACAAACCCTATTTAAGAAAAAAAATTCCACATATCTTATGAGAACTTTGAAGTTCAGGATATTTAACATGCAATAGCCCAAATTCTTACACACTACAGAATTTATTTGGTAATAGGATTAGAGCCTCCAAACTCCCATTAGATTACTGTTGTCATGAAGCTTACACATTAGTGACTGTTGACACAACCCTTTTGGTGTAGACTGAACTTAAATAATCAACTGAAAGCAGTTTAACAACAAAAATTTATATATAGCATGTTGCAATCCCAAGATAATTTAGTGAAGTGACTATATAGAAAGGTCATTCTTCTTTATAATTTGATCAATGTTTGGACTAAGAAAGGTCAAGTTACATAGGTGGTCAACTTTGGAAGGCCACTGTATTACTTAAAAATCTATTAAACATTTTTAAAAAATAGAATTTAAGTAATCAAACATCTTTTTTTAACAATGGAAATGCAAACAGTTTTATTCATGTTCGCTCAATGAATTCAAGACAAAGTGCACAATAAACAGTTAAAAAAAATTAACATTTCTCTATATAGTATTTAAAGACAGCAATACAATAATATTGCATCATGAAAACTTTCATATTTTATATAGACTAAATATATATATATATATATATTACACTACACTAAAACATTTACGTTAATTCAGTTTTGTAGCCATATAAAATACACATAATTGTACTGCCTTAAACAAAGGTAAATTTTACCTCATGTCAAATGAGGTTTAATAAATATTTTAAATACTGAACAATAACTTCTTTTTCAAAGTTAAAATATTTGTTTACTATAGTTTAAATAATTGTAAAGTAACATTTACATTTGCATAAAATAATTCAATATGACTAAGTTTTGCACTCTCAGTAGAAACACTGAATCTACAGATATACAAAATCCTTCTAACAATCAACCACAATGCTAATGGGTCAAACAAATAAAACAAGTTTGTCAAAGGTCAATAATTAAACTATGTTCACAAATCATTAAAAAACATTGAGAAATGCACATTTGATAGTAAATAACACACACTTCTATATGTAATTTATGACAACTATTTCTATTTGAAGAGAGCTTCTTGATATTTCAAAGTACAATAAACTACCTATAACTGACAAAAAAGTTATTTTTACATGATTTTCAATACACTATCTAGGAATTAAGAGTTGTAGAAAAAACTTTTCAGACTCTATCATTCATCAATATAAAAATGAATTAACCAACCATGTTTTAGAAAATTTTCTTTTCAAAACTCTTTTGGGAGCTAATTCTCTCAAATTCCAACATTTTAAAATAGCTTCTGCTTTTAAAAAATTTATCAAAAAATTACATGATGTGAATGCAGAGATCACAATATCCGCTGATTTATTTACATACAGAATGCAAACATTCATGCGACAATCTGAAATATACACAAATGAATTTCAAATAACCATTAAAAAAGTAAGATTGCAATTTAAAAAAGTATTATTAGAAAACAAACTATTGAAACCAGCATAGATCTATAAGAATATATATTTAACAGTTTAATAATATTTTATAAATATAAATTATTGAAAAACAGCATATTTACAGCAATTTTTTTAAAAATATAATAGGAAAAAAAAGTCTTGAAGCTAATTGACATAACAAAATATAATTTTACATCAATGAAGTTCTTTGCATAGAAATTTCTTCAAGAGAAAATAAGTTATATAAAATATCACCACCACTACAAATTTAAGACACAAACTTTAACACATTTTGTTGAATCCATATGATAGGCTTTTGAAATTGTGCGGTATTTTTGTTGCAGAAAGGGCATGTGGGGTAAAAACATAAAACAAGCAAATTTTAGTATTATTATACAAACCAATACCCAAGTCATTTACTCATTAAATAGATTAATTACTGGATTAGAATGAATACTGCTAAAAAAGAGGAGAGTTCTTCATTTTAAAGGATAACGTTTCTCATTTTGAGTTTTAAATGCATATATTTCACTTCAAAAGCGAAAATAAAATATAAATACTTCATTTAAATGGTGAACATAAATTATAACGAAAATTAGAAAAATTGATATTTCAAAAAAAAAAATAATTCTAGACTTTATATGGTTTACAGTGAGCAGTTTAATTTGAAACAAATTAATAAAGCACATCAAGACTTTTAAATTTTATATTGATAAAATAATAGTAGTTTTCTAATAAGCAAAACCTTAATTTAATGAAATTTTGGTAGTAATTATAACTAAACAATATTACTGATTTTTTCCAATAGTGAAAACTATTAAACTTTAGACATTTCTGATGTTAATTCTGAAATAAAATATTTCAATGTTTTGAGAATTATAATTGATGATATATATTCACTGTTTCATTAATAGAAAGTGGCAAAAAATAATAATAAAACATATATATTTAAGCAATTTGGAAAGATTTTAACAGAATCTAAATCATTTAGCATAAAGTTAGATAATATCAGATACCAAAGGACAGACAAAGACATCTTATTGCAATTAGTATAAAGTATATGAATTAACATATATTAGCTGAACAGTTTTATCTCTTCTTTATAGTTAAAATTTTGATCATGAAAAAAGTATTGAACCGGATTAAGAAATCAGTCTGCAAAGCAATGCATTTGAAAATTTGATCATCCTGCTACTATATGCAATCAACTTAAATTGTAGCAAATACAAGCACAAAACAAATTAAAAAACAACAACAACCTCAAATACCTGAAACTTTGTTCCAACTAAACAACAAAATTAATAGAGGCATCATTAATTGATCAACAATTGAAATAGATAATGATGTAATACAGGGGTGTCCAACCTTTTAGTTTTCCTGGAGACCACATTTGAAAAAAATTTCTTGAGATTACAGACAAAATATGTTAACAGCTACTAAGCAAGGGGGAAAATACCCATAGAGCATATCTAAGTAATTTAAACTTCATTATTATTTTTTTTTATAAAAATAGAGGACAACACAGTAATCTGAAAAAAATATGTTTGATATCCTTTTTGAGGGGAAATGGTTTTATCATAGTAATTAAAATTATCAGTAAATAATTCTCAAGGCTCACCAGATAATTTAGCTCCAATTTTATTCCTTGAAAATAGCTGCTCTCAAATTTAGATGTTTCATAATAGAAATGGCATAAAAATTCAAAAATTTTTGTACAGTATCATATATTTTAAAAAATTTCAGCAGACATGAATTGTTTTTTTCAAAGTTAAATATCGATTTGTAGGTCTAAGAATTGCTTTTAAGAATTAGCAGGTAATTTTACAGATTGAATCTAAATCTAGATGAATCATTAACAAAAGATTCATAATTTTTCTAGAAATCTTGAAACTTGTTCCTGAAGTTTTACATCAAAATGAAAAGTAAGGTTGGCATGTCATGCTTGTATGACAGTGTTCAGACAATGAGATGAAATGCATAACATTCTGAGCTTTAATTTGAGATCGCTGGTTTCTGTTTTATTTACAATGTTTTGTTTGAAACAAATTGGGCAGATGGTTTACATTTTGAAGATGCTTATTTGACTGATTAAAAGGGACTTCCCATTTAAAAAAATTTAAATTTGAAATTTTTTTT
>BMAV01003602.1:0-97831 GCA_019973955.1 Trichonephila inaurata madagascariensis
TTACAACAATGGGGTGAATATTGAGCTGAATAGTTTTAATGTTTTTAATTAATATCTTTTTTTAACTAATTGCGATATTGAACCGAATTGTGAATCTATCTAAACCATTCTCGAATCCACTTGAACCCACACAAAAAATTTCATCAAAATCTGCCTAGCCGCTTAGAAGGAATTTAGTCACATACACACGCACAGAAATTTTTATATATAAAGATATAACATGAATGTGTATTTATTAATAAAGTATGAGTTTCTCTATTATATGAGAAAAGCATATACATTTTTACTATATAAATTATATATATATATATAAATTATATATATATATATAAATTATATATATATATATAAAATTATATATATATATATATTCAGAAATATTTTTTTAAATTATATACAACGTAAAAATTTTTGTGTAAAAAAAATCAGACATTATAAATAATATAAAATTTTAAAATATTGCTTAAATCAAAATACCCAATTTATTTTTTAGTTATATAAATAAAGCTATTCAAAATAGTTAAATTAAAATTATGAGATTGATAATGCTTATTACTATAAACAAATATTTTGATATAGTTATCTCCATAGTCTAATATTAGATTAGAAATTACTTACTATTATTTTATTCATATTTACTCTGGTGTTAAAAGGGTTATGCTATAATATGCAATATTTTTTTTTTTTTCCCATTTGTAATTTTTTTGTTAATGCTCATTTCAGCCACTCTATTGATTTAAATCTGTATTGGGGTTAGAATCTGGCAAAAATTAATTTTTCCCACTCAGTTTTGCGGGGGTTTGCATTTGTTAGTGCAATTTTAGGTAAGTTACCTCTATCTTGTAATGGATTTAGATATTTCCCATTATTTCCTTTTTTTTTCTCAGTGTTATTTACAAATAAAGGGGGAAAGGGCTGGCCAAAAAAAAATGTTCAACCCCCCAAAAAATTTTTTTTATATACTAAAATGTCCTAAGTCAGTATTGTTCATAGCACTGCAGCATCCATTTTTTATTTTTTATCTCGATTACTCTTTTGTCCTTCATTTTGTGATTTTCCCCGTCTATGTGTTTGTCGGTTTATTGTTTGGGTGTGATCTCTTGTTTAAAAGAATTGACCTATATATATATATATATTTTATATATATATATATATATATATATATATATATATTTGCATAGCGCACAAGGGATTTTTTTGGGGGTACCGGGGGTTGAAAGTTCACCAGTTCACCATTCTTGTATTATGGTATACTTGATTTTGTCGATTTTCAGGAACAAAACACAGTAAAAAACTAATTATTGAATAAATAATTAGCATTAATTAATAAAATTAATCAATAACAACAAATATTTAATTAAATTTTACTTATTATATACTAAGAATTATAACCAATAGGAAAAAAATCAATGGCTTTGGGGGGGCCGGACCCCCAAGACCCCTCCCTTGCGTGCGCCACTGATATATCGTCATTACTTTGATCCCTGGTATTGAGAATAATCTGCAAAATTTTTTCAGCATGAGTGAAATTCATTTTTAGGTGCATCTAAGAGTGAGTGAGTGAATATTCAGTAACCCTATTCAGCTACATGAGGGCTTTCGGTGACGGACCTCGTAATTTTGAACCATGGTCAAGGGATAAGGAGTGCATCCAAGAGAAAATATATTCTAATAAAACATATCGCAATTAAGCATTTAATTTGTAAAAAATGGTTCAGCAATTCAAAACTTTTTTATTAGTTAAATGTTCTTATCTCGTATACTTGCTTATATAAGCTTATAAGTTTTAAAATTTACTTTTAAAAGACACAACTGAATTCCCATATTTGAAGTACAATGATCATGCATAAACTTTTAAATATGCTAAGGATTTTTTTATCAATTCTGTTGACGCGGATAAAACAAAACAAAACAAAAAACAGGCCATTTCAAAGTTAAATAGTATCTTTCGAGCGTAGGAAAACTGGATCAAAATCTCGGAATCTATCAGTTGAGTCTCTATGCGTTGAAAGAAAAACTGGGTTTCATTTTTTGATTTTAATAAGCAAATAAAGAAATAATTTCTTTTAGAAAAAACTTATTTTATGTCCATAAGAACATTGTGCTTTAATTGTAACAAAGAAAAAATAAAATTAACAACGTTTGATTTCCCAAACTTTGTTTTATCAATAACCCTTAAGCAAAAATGACAATTTATTTTAAAAATTTTTTGAGAACTTCTTTACGTTATTTTTTTTATTCATTTATTTTAAAAATATTACCAACTTTAATATTTACGATTTATTTTCTTTCCTTTCAGATGTATACAATAGAAAACATTATCAATCTCAACGCCTAACCATTTTTTTAAAGCTACTTCCCACGACTATTCCCACAGGAATTGACTGTTTGTTTTACGTAATGATATGCGAGCAGATGTTTACAGAATATCTAAGCTAAGGTGATAACGATTTTTTCTAATGGGCCATTGCTGACTACATCATCAAGCATTTAAGTCAATAAAAAAGCGAAATGACAATGTGATCAATTTATTTTGCTTTTATGGTCAAATGTACGTATGAAGAATTTAAATTCCAAACCCGATAGCAGTTTTTTCCCCCCAAGTCAAATTGGGGGGGTTTTTTTATGCGATAAAAAAATGATGAAAAATTAATTTATTCTAGTTGGAATAAGTAGAAATACTTAAAAAAGACTTTTTGTTAACGGAAATATTTTTTTCAATGAGTTAATTCGTGGTAGTCACGTGACAAAGGCAATCACGTGTGTGTGTTCTTTGTTAAATTTAAAACTGAACATTAAACAAACTTGTACATATTGCTCTATTTGTAAAATTTAGATAAAATTTCAAATTTCATAAGTGGGTAAAGAAGTTCAAGTATTATATAAGTATAAAAAAATTCGTCCAAAACAGTTTAAATTTTAAAAAAATCTTGTTTTATATACATACGCTTTTAAATTAAGTGTATTTTATTTATTTATGTGTTTTATTAATCTTGAATACGTACTTTTTAAAAGGAAGTAAGTTCCTGCAAAGAGCAAAAGTTGACAACAACGAAGAGCATGAACATATCTGGAAACACGATAGCATTTATCATGGGACTTTGACGTCACTTTTAACTGATTGACTAGTAACACGTGATTATAGTAATCATGTGACACTGAAGGACTTTTTTTTTTTGTTAATTTACATCCTTTTTAAAATACCAAAAGATATTTTATTAATATAAGAAATAAAACTATAATTTAGTTGGAAAGCCATTTGCCTGTACATTACTGTGCAGTACATCTCTGGTGATTTACAATGTTCATTTAAAATGTCTTCTTGTTTTACAGTTATAATTTTTTTTAAACAAAGGCATTGCTAAATTCTTGATACAAGAAAAAATTTGAAACAAGTTTACGGAAGTTGAACCATAAGAACACAAATTTAGTTCAACGAAGATAAAGGGCAACATAACACAAAAATTACGAAAAACTACAAATAAACAAGTAATATAAAAAAAAAAGAAACGAGTCTTACAGTAGTCGCATATGATGTGTAACATCTGACATGTTATCGTGATAAATACGCAATATTAACTTATTTCCTGAAAAAAATATGAAAAAATCGCTCGGGTATGATTGGAAATAATTTTCCATCGAATAATTATATCTTTAATGAAAATTGTATTTAATTAACAAAAGGAGTAATGCAATATTTTATCAAAAATAATTATTCTTGTTCAATTTGGGGAAGAGGGGAGACAATAGACTTATGATAACTAAAATATGACACACATACTTGTGATTTCAAAGTATTTAAAAACCGTTGAAAAACAGCGTCAATAACGGTACCACTGTTAGCAGTCGAAACATTCTAATTTGT
Source organism: Trichonephila inaurata madagascariensis (assembly GCA_019973955.1). NCBI lineage: Eukaryota > Metazoa > Arthropoda > Arachnida > Araneae > Nephilidae > Trichonephila > Trichonephila inaurata. Next base: position 3,866 of record BMAV01003602.1, read on the forward strand.
GTTCATTTGGATAATTTTGTGTTCACATCATTCATAAAAGCTATGAGCGGCTCGGCTTTTGGCAAACTGAAGTTTAAGTTAAAATCACCACTCAAAATCAGGGAAAGCGAGTGATAATTTTTTTAAAAGAGCGGAACCTCCTTCGTTATATGGTAAAAGTACAAAATGTAGGAAATCTTTAATTTTTTTTTAACCGTTTGATTCAAAGAAATGTATACGAACACCGAAATCACTGCTTGTCCATTTTCAAATAAGAATTCTGCCGCACTTATGTCCCCCAATATCGTGACTAACGGATTTAGAGTCAAGCGTTCGTGTGCTTGATGGCTACTAGAGTTGGACCCCCATGCGAGGGTAGCGAAAAGACACAGCCACGCAATCTCATTGGTCAAATCAAGTAGCGCACGCTTACGTCACATCCTGTTACACACATCCATCCCTTTTCACGAAATCACTCGATAAATATCCAGCAACCGAGAGGAAAGATGTTACACATCAAAAATTTTTAAGTCAATTGCTACTTAGATCAACAAAGAAAATTTTTATATTAGCTACTTTTTTTATTAAATAGTTATAATTAATATAAATATGTATATACATAGGACAGAATCACATCATTAAGTGGTAATTAATTTTTATTAATTATCATTTAAGTATCGTATTGTCATCCAAAATAATCATGTATATAAAATTTCAGTTCAACTGAATGCTTTAAAACGTGAGAAAAAAACCTTTTCAAGTTTTGACACAAGTCGTCAAAATGGTCGCTAAAAATGATGCCAACGTGGCTGTGTATTTATACTTTAAATAATTAGTTTTAATCAATTAATTTTTATTAATTATAATTAAATTAATGTATTATCATCCAAAATAATCATGTACATAAAATTTCAGCTCAATTGAGCGCTTTAAAATGTATTTTATAAACGATTGAAAGTTCCACCAAGATAAATAAGTAATTAAATAAATGGAGAGTGTGAGCTAATAGTAGGAATTGAAAAACTATTCAAGTTAGTGGTCATCCGGTGATTGTTTTTTACGATTAATACATATAATGTCAAAAATATGCTAAATTTAACTGTGAAATTTACGATTTTTTTAATTACAATTCTTTTTTCTTACTGTTCAAGCGGTATTGATAAAAACGCATATAGAATTACAATATATAAATAAATTTAATATTGTGAACACAGAAATAGATTTCCTAATACACAGAACTACAGTGATTGTATTTAGGAAAAACTCAGAATAATTGCATAAAGAAAACTCAGAAAACTGTACTGTTGTCTTTTTCAAGATAATGCGAATTCAAGCATGACATCTTGTTTGTCATGCACTTGGTTTTATTTCTTTCCGAAATGAAAGAAAATATAATTTTTATCCAATTCTGCATTTTAATATAAAAAAAATACTTTTACCTGATAGAACTCAAACCTGAAGGAAAAAAGTTCGAATAGAAAAAAATATTCCAATATTATAATACAGGTTTTATTTATTTTTTTGATTTAATGTGACTACCCAAAATTCGCCGTTTTGGTGAATATTTTCAAAATTCCTTTTATGATTTTGTTTTATAGCCCATACATTTATGATTCCAAAAATATTTTATTTTTGTTTCTACTATATCTAGAAGCAAAGTTATAGCATAATTAGTAAACCGGAAATGAACTTTACAAAACCGGAAGTAGATCCCTACGCAAAATATTTTTAAGATATAGAATTGAAATTTTCAGAACCTGTTTCATTTAGTTCTATCTGTATTATGAATCAAAATCTAATCTCTGTGTATATATTTATGTACTTTATTGCTTTTTATGAAAAAAAAATCGTTACTTTTTTAAAAAATCGTGTTTTTGAATAAAATTTGGCATATTTAAAAAACTTTCAAAAGTATTGCAAATCTTTTAATTTCTAACACATATAATGATGTAATTCACGTACTGTATAAATATTATTTGAATACATTTGTTAAATTTTGGGAACTGCCATTTTTCAACAAAATTTCACTAAAATTGACAGTTGTTATAATCATCTCCAGAAAACATTAAAAGTTTAAAAAAGTCCAAATTAGTTAAGATGAAGCTAAAGTGGTCTTGACCTATAAATATGGTAATTTAAAATGTATAGTTAGTAGAAAAAAATTTTTTTTTTGTATTAAAATCTTTTAAAAGCATTTTCTGGAAAAATATGTTTTTTTAACTTCTTCACGGTAAAAAATTCACTAAAAAGGGTTTTTTTTTTAAGATATTGAATTGGAATTTTTAGAAAATGTTTTATTTTTATATCTGCAGTCTGAATATTATCTAATTCTGTGTATATATTTATGTATTTTATTGCACTTTTTTTGAGAAAAAAAAATTTTTTTTTGTAAAAATTGAGTTCTTGCATAAAAACATACTTCAAAAAAATTTCACAAATATTTCAAATCTTATAGTTCCAATTATAAAAAGGATGTTATTTATGTACTGTATAAATATTATTCAAATATATTAATTAAATTTTCAATAAACCTTACCGTAACTGCAATTTTACTAAAATTTCAAAAATTCCCCAAAATATCCAAAATTATTTTTTAATTTTGGGGAAACTTTGAATTCTAGTTTTTGCCCTATTTTAACTAAAAATTTTTTTCGTTAAAAAAAATATATTTCAAAAAAGTGCTGAAGGTAGTCACATCCAAGGTACAATAGCTGCAAAGGTCAAAACAGGAAAACGATACGAACGTAGAACTTATAAAAACCAACTTTTTCCCAAGCCCAGTTTTCCCAAATTATTATAATTTCTAAAAGTTAAAAGCTAATTATTTATTTATTTCACCGAATTTTTAATTTGCAAGTTTTTGTTTTTGTTCTTAAAATAAGCATAACTTATATATTTACTTTAAAATTTATTATTACAGTAAAACGTCATTTATCCAAACGTTTATTATCCGGAGAGTCAATTATCCAAAAACACTTTTTTTTTTTTTTTTGTCAACTACATGTACTGTACAGGAATATATTTTCAAACAGTGCAATGCTCAACAGTTGTTTCGTGTGAGGTTAAAAGTGACTTTTGGCAGAAAACGACGAAGGAAGTGTTGCTGCTTTTGCTGAAAAGCTCAATATGATGGACGCCTACTACATGTTAGCCGTAGCGTGGGACTCGCTCGAAAGACAGAGCCTGAAAAATGCATGGAATAAGATATGGAAGAAGGCGAACAAGACTTCAATGATGGAGACTTCATGGAGGAGATTACCGACTTTGCCCTATCAATACCAGTATTTCAAGAATGCGATGAAGAAGATGTAGAAACCTGGATAGTATGCGATGCAGAAAACTGTAAATATCAAATGCTAAATGATGACGAGATTGTGATTTCCGTGCAAGAAGAATCCGACCCTGTCGACGTTGAAACGGGTGAAGACGAAGACTACAATGAAAGTAGCAAGGGTCAATAAAATGTTGACGCGTTTTCTGCGTTAGAGACAGCTATAGAATGGCAAGGACAACAATCAGAATGCTGTCCTACTCAATTACTGCTTCTCAAAAGAGTCAGAGACCTTGCAGCGAAAAACGAAGGTGTACAATGGTACAGCGAAAAATAAGTGATTATTCTCCACAAAAAAGATAAAATTGCGACATTTTGCACCTATTTTGCTTTTTCTTCAAGCACGTTTCCCGCATGTGATGATTTTCAATATTCGTATAGTGTCTGGTTTAATATACTGCATGGATCGCATTCGGTTTTCGTTTATCCGAACAACCGCGAATCCAAACGGAGTCCGGTCCCAATTGTTTCGGATAAACGACGTTCTACTGTACTTGATAAGATTTTATTGTGCCTATAGAGTAGTTATTTTATGGTATTTATATTGTTATTACTGAAACCTAATTACGAAATGCCTAATAGATATAATAATAACTGCGTAAGTATTTGAGTGGCGACAAAAAGTTGAAAAAAAAGTAGTCAATTAAAAATAAATGTAAGAAGAAATTTCAAAAAGCCGGTTTGAAGCTAAAATTCGTCGTTACTTTGCATACACTCGTGCTTTTTTCCACGTCTACCTGCTCTATATCTCATCTTCGTACAAATTTCATAAACACATAATTTTACTCTTTAACATAAAAAATATTTTTAATTTCTTGTATCAGAGTTAGAGATTTCTTAAGACTTCACGAGGCAATAAGCTCCTGGGCAAAAGAGTCCTTTTATCACATTTGGTTGCGTGTATGTTACCATTAAAGAGTATAATTCAGTTATTTCATAGAAAAACTAGATATTTCATGAAATAACTAGAAAAGTCAGTTAAAGTATATAATAGGTGAAAAATTTCGTTTTTTAGTTATTCTATGAAATGACTAATGATAGACCGTTAAAGAGAGTAAAAAATGAACAATTTCAAAGTTATTTTATAAAGTAATTGATCATAAATAGCTAAAATCTTTCGAAAAAATACATTTTATCCATACTGCGGATGATTAATTGATAAATAATAAGGAAAAGCAGATGGTATAGTTTATTATTGCTCATATTGCTAACATTAGTTACGCAGAAAGAGGAAAAAAAAAAGAATATGTTGCAGAAGTAGTTACATTTAAATATTATCAAAAAATACATGATGGGAAGAAAAATTGTTGCTTCATAAAAATATTGTGTAAATTTTTTCAAGCAAAAATGTTAGAGTATATTAATTTATATTTTTTGAAATAAATTTATTTTACTTTTCATTATTTATTAAAGCAATGATTACTGGGATGACATTTTGAATTGCAATGCATATTATTTTTGAAATAAGCACACTTTTTATTACTACGCATTTTTTACACTAAATCTTTGTCCTGTGCCGCAACTTTTAGATGTTGCAACAGATCGAACGTTGTGTCAGTATTCGGAACTTCGTCAATGGAAATTAATTCTTTTGTACAATTGTTTTTTATTCGGCCATCTTTTTTGTTCCTAACCGGTTCAAAGAAATTTCGAGTGCCGTATTTCATACTTTAACGATCAAGTAATCATTATTTTACGAAATACCAAGTTAAATCGTGGAATTCAATAATTTTATATACTTCAACTGACTTGTCTAATTATTTCATGAAATACCTACTTATTCTATGTGAAACAGTTGAATTATACACTTAATGGTAACTGTATACATGCATCTTTGAAGTTTATACCTAAAACCAACCATAATAAAACATAATAAAAGGAAGCTTTATTAAAAAATTGGTTTTCTTCACATTTTAAATGCACAAAACCATTATAATTATGTCTTTAAAATCAACTATTAATAATATTTCATTTTCAATAATCCATCTGTCATCAGTTATTCATATTTGATTGAATTATATGATTTCTTAGTTTTTCGGAGAATATATCATGGATTTTCATGTTTATTGAAACAAAAAATGAGTAAAGGAATTTTTTTAAGACAATGAAATGAGAATAATAATTTTTATTTTGAATTATAAAAACATTAGGTAGAAATAGAGCTTTAAAAACACATATTTTGTTTATACAACCTAAATGAACAGTTTTAACTAAACTTCTATGTAATCACTTTAGCGAAATTTTGCAGTATTGTAGAAAGGAAATCATTTTCTTCTGTCAAATGAGATTATACAAACCAAAAACGAAAAAGACATCTTTTACACCTGCTCCCCTCGACTTGGATAGGCATGAGTGAACATGTAAGGAACAAACCCGAAAGGCATACAATTTACCATTTACCTGCCTTCCTTCCTGTTTTATTACCGATAAGGGATGATAATCAGTGTCAAAAATAATTAGTCCACACGCGGCACGGGCAGCGTGAACCTTTATCCCTTTATTTCAGAAAGATTAACTGTTACAAGTTCGCATTTTTTTTTTTCGCGTTTTTTCTGTTCAGTATACGAAAGTGATACGCGTGAGGATTATAGAAAGGGCAGATTTTTTTCAAAGAAGTATTCTGTGTCGCGTTATTCTCCGGCATTAAGATGTCAGTGAACTAATCAAAAAGCCATAAACCCCTTCTGGTGATCTGGAAAAAAAAGTGTAATGAATGTGCGAAGAATTGAGAATTGAGATCTCTTCATTTTAGATAGAAATTCGGCTTAAAGTGATTAAAAAATAAGGTTTTTGATTCGCCTTTATTCCAATTGTGTCTTCATTACTACAGTTTGTTTGAGTGCCACACATGCATGCACATGCATACAAATCAAGAAAACCTTATGCAGTTTTATATCATAAACTACCTGGTATACCCGTTCTTCGCACGGGTGAATCAAAACATTAAACAATTCAGATTGACCGATAAAAAGTTTTTAATGAGTTAATTTTACGTGAATTGCGAATGAAACAAAAAAAAAGGCTTTTTGAATATCTCAGTTAACAAAAAACCCTTATTTGTTAAATTTTAAGTCTGTAGATCAAAACTGATAAAAAGCATTTCTTTTTTTTAAATTTATAATGCCCCGTAACTCTCTTGTGGGTCGATTTTTGAAAACACCTTCCTAAACTGATCTCTGCCGAGCAAAAGTAACACGTTGTTACAAGTTTTGTGCAATGAACGCTTAAAATAGTATAAATTTATATTTCTGGATGTGTAATACGTTAATATTACTTTCTGTTGTGTTTATTTTATAGTAAATTTGTAATATTCGCAAGCAACGCCGTTCTTTAAATTATAATAGCGATTCATAGAAACATAGCGAAATGTTGGCGATAGAACCAAGTTGACATCCTTTTTGGCAACCCTGTTGGCAACTTGGCGATTGATTGAACGTTGCAGAAGTTGATATGCTGTATCGCTACCTGGTTGGGGATCTGCAGCACAAAACAGCACAAAAACCTTCTCCACAAAAATATACATACACATGCCAATTTTCATAGTGATCGGATGAACGGTGTTGGAGTGATGCGATTTCACATATACGAACATCCATTTTTTTATATATATATATTGTAAGATGTAATTTCAATAGGAAATTACATTAAAAAAATATTTAAATACAATTTGTAATAATGTTGAAAATATATTATTTATTTTTAATTACACATTACAGATTTTAAATTTCAGATGGCAACGTTAGTGATAAAATTGTATAACTATTTTTCATTACTGTTTAGTATTTTGCGAATGGCAATACCGTTTTTGTTGTTGTTGTTGTTCGATTGCTTATGCTTTAGAATAGAAGTTAAAATAAAGCTCTTTTTATTTTTGATCGGTGACCATCTGAAAAGATTTATCTCTTTGAATTCAAATTGCTACAGCCACCATATAAGTACGAGTTTTAGTTAAAACTACTTCGATTTAGAAGTGTGGGAAGAGTGATTTGGTGATTTTATAATATTTTGGAAAGCTAAGAAAATTAGTTGAGATTTTCTTTGGAAGCTTTAACAAATAATATTAAAAATATATATATTTGTTATTCATTTGATTGTCCACTTTACATTTGATAAAGTTGTTGTGTATGAGTTCCTGATGATTTACTTGATCAAGGCACTTTTAACACAATAACATTTTATTAATAAGCTTAAGACAGCGCTTCTCAAACTGTGGGGCGTAATAAGTCTAGAAGGGGGCACGAGCATATTGAAAAGTCGAAAACAAAAGATTATTTCAAAAAATTATTAATTTTTTGAAAGTAATACAAACAAAATACATTATGTCATAATGAAAAAACACATTTACACTGATATAATGCACATATAAATGTATCAGTTCTGCACAATGAACTTTATAATTATCTTAACAATACTAAGTTAAGAACAAGTTTAAAATAATTACCAGTGACCGCACCGGTTGGTCATTTATAAAATTATATGCACAAATTAACACTTATTTGGATAATTTGTACGGCTAATAATTAATCCCTTAACTGAAATTAAAATTACGCGATTCACTCCCCAATGCCACCGTTTTGCACGTATGCACGCATGTGTGGTGTATTTTGGGGGAGAGAAAAAGAAACATATATATAAGAAAATACTCTGAAATTAGTAAATCCTTCTCAAACAATGTGTTAAGGTCATTTTATTGCATTCCAAAGTCTTCGGAATAATTTTATGGATAGTGGTGAACATATTTTAGAAAGACGTATATATACGTCCTGGGAAATTTAGGCACTGGCTGAGCGAGACGTTTATACACGCCGTTGTCGAAGAAGTTAAAGTCATATTGTAGCTTTAGCGTCAAAGTCTCGTATTATCGAATTCAATTCATCGTTACTGTACGGAGGAGGGCGCGACGAAAATTGTGATTGAATATTGGGTCGCAAAGTATTGAAAGTTTGAGAAGCACTGGCTGAAGATTTAAATACAAACCGTTTTTTTTTTTTCAGTAAGTCACCATTCATAACAAAAATAACCAAATAATGTCCGTTGCCAACACACAGAGTACAATATAAAATTATATTCGTTGCCAATATTCAAAATATAATATATACAAAAACAGATGTACAATTGAATATTTTTTTTATAAAATATGGTATATGTACATATATATATATATATATATATATATATATATATATTTACTATTTACTTCCTACCTTTTAATTAGAACAACTCTTAAAATCTTACACTTGTTGCTAATATTTTTTTTTACTTCTAATGGACTGCGGATTGGTGATTAACCATTGCAAACCTAATACATTCCCGGTAGCTAGTATCTCTTTTTAGTGCGGCACCATTTGTAATTTTGGCACCCAGTTTCCTCCCAAGAAGGAGGCACCTGAGTTCTAACGATGCGAACCTGTACTAGAATTTAATTTTGCCAAGAGCATTCAAGACAAGACACTCTAGGGATCTTTTACATGCCGTATAATCATACGGCACACGGTGGGGGGAGGTTAGAGGTCCGGACAACCCCCCATAGCCCTCAATTTTTCAATTGGTTATAATCCTATGTATATATTACGTAAAATTTAACTATATATTCGTTATTAATAATTAATTTTATTAATTAATGCTAATTATTTATTCAATAATTAATTTCGTATTGTTTTTTGTTCCCGAAAATCGACAAAATCCAAAAAATATGTTGGGTGGCGTATTGGAGCATAACACCAAAATGGTGGACTTTCGACCCCCTCTTGAAAATTTTTTGTGGGCGCTACTGGGAATTTTTGACAGTTAATGAAGTCGACAATGACGAAGTCGAACATGAAGATCAGCTATTTTAACAGTTGATTTAATTCGAGAGGGCTTGGAATTTACTACAAGGATGGAACAACACGTTTTTACTCATGATTCTGACACAGAGCGTGCATTAAAATTTCAACATAATCTTATTTTTTGTGTAGCAGGATATCAAGAATTATATCAGCAACTTGAGAAACCAAAAATAAAAAGAAAAGAAAAGAAAAATTGCCGCTAATAACATACTTTATAACAACAACAAACAACCAACTGAGGTCGTTAATAACGAACAAAATTTTTCATTTGAATCAAAACCGACAACATTTTGACTGAAATTCATTGACAATTCATTTTATGAGTAATAAAAATGAATTGTTTTTTTTATAAATATATAAAATGGATTCCATTAATAATTTTTTGCACGTTTTTTTGGGAAACATTTGGAGATTTTTCATCTTTCACGATTTTTTTTTTAAAAGTTGAGGCACATATCCCCACAAAGTTACCATTTGTAGCATGTATTTTTTTACACGATTTTTTTTTCCTGTATGGTTTTCCAAGGAACGTATCGTATCTACCGTATAAAAAAAAAGAATTAGGTGTATTTCAAAACGAATTGAATATTGAATTACATTGTGAACAAAAGTGAGCAGACAAGGAAAATAAATAGTAAATTACTGAACTTGATTACAAACGCGCTTTATCAGCCTTCTCACCCTACTATACATGTACGTACTTTCGATAGTTAACTTTGCCCCTCTCGTCTCTATTATATCAGTCAAATTAAAATAGTTTTAACTTGAAACACATTAATTACAGGATGATTTAAAACTCTCTATTATAACATTTTAACATATTTCATAATATTTTTATATTACAGATTACAGCAATGACATAAACAAAATGATTTTAGAATGGCTAGGGTCAAAAAAAATTTTCTTTTCTATTTGAACTAAAATAAAAATATTAGACAGCACAATAAAAATTTATGATGAATTATTTATAATTAATTTAAAAGTTAATTATTCAATATTATTTTAACACTTAAAATAATTAAAATTTATATATATATATATATATATATATATATATTATATATATATATATATATATATATATATATATATTTGCTTATGAGAATTAATTTTGTATTTTGAACCGTCAGAATGCCAGAAAAGCCTTTTTTTCCCTATTCAAATAATTCATTTTGTGTTGATATTAAATTTGAAATTGCGTTTAAATTGTTTGTTATTTATATTTTATTATTTAGATTGAATGACTAAGTTTCACATTGCTTTAAAAATGTCCACGTATTTCTAGATTTTGTGATATTTTTACGCTATAGATTACAGCAATGAGAAAAAATATTTTCGAGAGAGAAACACTTTTTTTATATATATATTATAAATACATTGTATAAATACATCAACTTGAAGGTACAAAAAGTAACAAACGCCCCCGGGTGGGCTCGAACCACCAACCTTTCGGTTAACAGCCGAACGCGCTAGCCGATTGCGCCACGGAGGCTTCGATACTAAGTCGATTACAAATCGGTTATGTCAAGTTGTTCCCCTCCACACCCTTTACTAGTATTTGATAGTTTGTTTCTCTTTGAATTTTTCTCTTATTCTCTCTACGATTTTTTAAAAAATTTGAGATAGTGTAGAGTTTTTTTTGGTGCAATTTTTTTAGTTATTTTTGTTAATTGTTACAAACTGATTTTTAACTTACAGATATAATTTAGCTTAAATTACTCCTCAAATGAATGAAGTTACATTTTCAAATAAAAATAAAGGGGATTAATTCGTTGTATTTCAAATTACAAAAAAAAAAAAAAAAAATAAATTATCTAATATTTAAGATTCTGCAATGAAAATTATTTAAACTAATTGTAACTAGGAGAAAATTATGTTTGAAAAAAAATGAAAGTTGAATATGCACTTTTTTTAATGAATAAATGTTATTGTTTCCTCTTATGTTTTTAATATTTTTTCACCACATCAAAAATATTTAAATGATTTTTTTGAAAATATACTGGTGTTATCATGGGTTCATTAACATCGCACTACATTTCAACACCAGGGCTATTGGCGACGGTCCCTCTTCAACTTTAAACCAAGGTCAGGTGATGAGGACGACACCTCTCTTTCAAACCCCACCACACCAACTGGAGGACTTTGAGCCTCGGCAGATTTAATTTACATCAGCCCCTCAACAAGGCGGATTTTCAATGGTACTAGGTCATGGAACTCTTGACACTTGAGCGCGAGCTTGTGACTATGACCCCTAGCAGAGGCGTAGCTACCACCGTATCAACGATACAGGCCCCCCTAGTAACAAGGGCCCCAATATGTGTATTATACCCTTAACAGGGTTTTCATTTCTAAAAATGAGCCCCGAAGGAGTTTTGATACGGGGCCCCCTCAGAACTAGCTACGCCAGTAACCCCTAGACAGGTTTATCTCAAGCGTGGGGCAACTGAGTTCGGTCCCAGAGCCTCTGTCACAATGGGGGCCTCGTCTTATTCTCGATTCAGCCTTAATAAGATCATGATTCGAATTATTTCTACGGTTAAATGTTATTTCCAGTTGTATTCTCTGAAAAACTTGGAATTTCGGACGATATGTCATGGCTACATGTGATGACCGTTATCCATGTATAGACGTAGGACTACCACCATACACCCTTATAACTCATTCAATCAACGGGCATCGAGCCCGTTTGTTCGATTGTAAATTATGCACATTTATTTGTTTCTGGTTATTGTTTGTCGAGAATTAGACAATGCATGCTGTGTGTTCTGTCTACTTTTAAGAGTCATAAGTGGGGCCTTTATTTGTGTAGGAGTCACAAAGGTCAAGGCTTCAAGAAGTCTTAAAACGCCCCTGCCCTTAGGCTATCGCGGCCACAGAGACCCACCATATAAAGTGTGTCGTCTTCGGCACTTAGCATGACGAGCAGGGACGTCTTAAGACTTCTTGAGGCCCTGGACCTATACATAAATGTAGGCCCCACCCATAACCATGCATAGCATGTATTAGGTGCTTGTTTGGCAGCACTCAATTAATAGTCAGCGCGATTTCAAATTATTAAGTTTCAAAAAATTTCCAGCATCTCGGAACTTTTTTTTCCTTTATTCAAAGCAGTAAATTCCCCAGAAAAGAGGCAGTAGTTCTACAAAAATCCCATTTTACAAAAAGAAGTTTGCTTACGGTTAATAAATATACCTTCAATAGAAAAAAAAAGTAGAAATACAAAAACTGAAATATAAATTACGAGAATCATTTTAAAAATTAGCACTAATTAAGTGAATTTAAATAAAATAAGTTTAAAATTTATTATTTAAGTTTAAAATTTATTGTTTGTTCGAATAGAATTAATTTGCATTCTCTAAAACCATGCTAAGCGTATTTCACTGATTCTGAAACAGTTTTATAGGTTCAGCCATCTAGTGGCACAGAAAATAATGAACTTAATAATTATTATTGTTGAACTTACAGCGTACATTGTCAAAAACTCGAAACAAATGAATGTGACTGAGAACATTTATCTGTTTATGTTATTATTTATGTGTTTTGTGTTTATGTGTTATGAACATTATGTGTTTATAGAATCAACTGCCACTTTTGACTGAATGAGTTATGATGGTGTACTGTAACAGGCCTAGACCCAGGGCGCCCGGGACCATGAAGGGCCCAGATAAGCTGAACTAAACTGGATCCAAGAGCCCCTCTTTGGATCCGACGGTGTCAAGGGGGTCCATAGATCTTCTACGCCCAAGGCCCGAAATTAGCTTAAACTGGAAATGCCTAGGCCTATACATTGACGACGATCATCATATGTTGTCAGTTGACATATCGTTCAAAATTCCCTGTTTTGGGAGAAAAAACCCGGGGAAATAGAAACGACCTTTGGGAAATTATTCGAATCGCTATCTTATTAAGGTTGAGACGAGGCTCCCATTGTGGCCAAAGGCTGGGGGTTTTAAGTCCCCAACTGGTCCTGCCCTGGGGTTTGCCTAAAGGGTTTTAAACTACAACGTCGGTTGTCGCCCAGTAGCAAAGACGGATGTTAACGGGGCCAAATTTTGGGGTGGTTATTTTTTCCCTTTCCCAAAAATTTGTGGTCCGACAAATTAATGTTGGTGTTGTGAAAATTCTTTTTTTCACGCCTTAAAATACGTGGAAATATTCAAAACATTTCAAATTAAGTGCAAAATATATTCAGTGTTATATAATGCGTCATATGTTCACAGATTTCTTTTTTCGACGGTAGCAAAAATGATGTTACCTAAAAATAAAAGTTTCGAGATTTTCCCTCTTCTAAGACTTGCTTTAACTGAATTTCCCTAAGGGGAAAAGTTCATGACTTTCTCTTCCCGAAAACGGAAGCCGAGGTGTACAATTATGTGCGCAATAATAAATGAAAAGTTTAACGGTTCAATGCTCCTTTTCTGTCCATATGCTGAATATAAAAATATTTTATTAAAAATAATATTCAGAATACACGTTTTTGGAGAAATTTGTGGACATAGGAGTTTAATGGAGCGAAAGTAGGTCATAAATTTACAAAATTTTTAGAAATCACTGTTCAGTAATAATAAAAAAAATGAAAAGCTCTGATTCCTTGAAAAAGGGATGTAGCAAGTTAATTTTTTTTTTCAGAAAAGGAAAAAAAAAAATTAAAAAAGTAGAAATTGGTTTTAAATGTAATAAATGCTAATTTATATACAGTCAATATTTGATTATTCACTAATTCTGATGGAATTTTCATTTTTAAAAAAATTTCAAACAACATTTTTTGCAGAAATAGTAAATACAATACGCACAGAGATTTTTATTTATGTATAAATTAATATAAACTGGAAAGTTTCGTTTTTCCACTTGAATGTTATAACAACTTGTTAATTCATGCGTAAAATGTTAATTTTCTTTTTAAAAGAAAGAACAAGAATTTAAATAAAAAAAATTATTAAACCGCCGAGCTATCTTCAAAGAAAAGTTTAACTCCCCGGCGGGGAATCAACCGGTCTCCCGCGTGACAGGCGGGGATACTGACCACTATACTACCGAGGACACGATGTGCGATAATTAACTAGATTAAAAAATTTTACCTTTTTTTTCAATTCTATTAATTTAAAGGACTACTTCATTTCGGTTAATCTTTTTTTTCGTGAACGATTTGAAACTCTTTGATAAAATATTATTTTTGATACGTAAAATACAAATGTTACATTTAAGTTCTTAATAAATGGAAATTGAAAAAAAAATTAAATTAAAAAATTGCTGAATATATAAATATATATAATTTATTATAAGAAACCCATAATAAAAACAAGATAATATATTATTTTAAATAAATTATGTTTCTTATAGCTTTTACAGTACACCTAAGAAAAATAATAAGTCTTAATATTGTAATTATTTGCTTAAATAATACTAATACGTAACAAAAAAAAAAAATTAATCCATATTTAAAAAAGTATTGGAATAAAAATATTACATTTCTCAAGGATTGTAAACATGAAAAGGAATCCCATGAAAAAAACATGACATTAATTAATAAATTAATTTCATTCAACATTGATTACTTTGCAATTATTTAATGATAATAAGAAATCGAAATACAGCTTTGATTTCAGAAGCATGCTATTTAAAAAAAAAACAACCTGTTACAGAAAATAAGTAGAATGTTTACCACGAGGAGAAAAATAGCAGTTTACAATAACGTATAAAAATAAGCTTAAACGGAAATAGACTACTGACGACTGTAGCCTCCGTGGCGCAATCGGCTAGCGCGTTCGGCTGTTAACCGAAAGGTTGGTGGTTCGAGCCCACCCGGGGGCGTGTATACTTTTAGAGGTGATAGATTCTATAAATAGATCGCAACATGAGGTTCAGCATAGAAGGCCAAGAGGCGTGGGACTCTCTTTTTCATTCAAACATTTTTTTTTCTAGTGTTAAATATATCAAATAGCTCTTAATTACTATTAGCGGTAAGGAAATACTTCGTTACACATATTTCAAACTGTTTTAGCGAATTTACCGATGGTCAAAACGCAGTATCATTATTTGTTCTAGGAAAAAAGTTGTACTTGTCATAATTTCACGAAATAAGTAGTAATAAACATGTACATGAGAAACAATAAACGCAAACGAATTCAAGAAAATCGTAACTAAACTTTAAAATTTACCAATGACGTCATGTATATCAGCGGTCCCCAACCCCCAGGCCGCCCGAGGAATATTAAATTATTTCCATTGCATTTACTGTGGAGTATTTCTCTCGGGTTTGTGCTACTTTCCATTAAAATCCCTTTATAATCCGTGTTAAACCACTTAACAATCATTTTATAGTGTAACTGTATCTTATTTTAAAGGTAGTTTTAAACCACTTAATAATCATTTTATAGTGTAACTGTATCTTATTTTAAAGGTAGTTTTAAATACAATTAAATTAAAATTATTAAATGAAAACAATCTAAAATATAAACTATCAACGTCCCACTCACAGCGGGCCGCGTTAAAATTATACGACAGCAACTACGCCCCTGGAATTATTGTACTTTATTAAAATGACAAAACGTACTTTGGTGACACGAAGTTAGTTTAAATATCATTGTTTAGTTTTTTTTTTTATGTAGTTCAAAAAAAAGACATAATTAACACAAAAATATTGAATTACTTTCACTTATGGGGACTGATCAATTGAAACATTTATCTTCCTTAGACTCAAATGTGGCATAATTCTATATCCAATCTATAAAAGGAAAAATTTTTTGTTCCATAAAAAATCAAAACAATTTATTTCATAATTAAATATTGGCACCAATGTATGCACACAAACACATTATTGAACCTCTAACCTACAAGAGCATTTTCTTACATTTACTACATAACATTTTTATATTTCACAACCTCAATTTCTTTTCTACATTTAAACAACATTAAAAAAAAAAAAAATGAGCGAAAAACTATTATCTGGAAAAAAAAAAAAAAATTGTGGGAGTTTGAAAGTCTGGGAAAAAACTTTTTCCCTTGATACAAAATAACCGAAACCCGAACTCTTATTATTTCCCCTACCATCCCCTCTCGCCCGAATCAACCTTGCGTGAAATGAAACGTTTAAATAAATGGAATTTAAAAAAATTCTTACTTCCGTTTAAAAATTCGGTCCCTTTTAGTGGGTGGTCTCTTACAAAGACCCCTGGGGACAGGAAACGTGAATCCCAGTCGTCTCTAACGAGGCATAAATTCTCTTGTAGTGAGTCTCAACAGAACATACTTCCTTCGGTGGAATAAAATTCATGCTGATTAGGAGGAAGTGGGATCTAAAAGGTTTTTCTTTTCTGCATGATTGGGCGAAGGAGATCATTATGAGGTTCTGATATTCATGGTGATTCAGTCCTCCCGCGAGCTTCTCAGACAGAGGCTGCTCCATTGAAATGTTTCAAAATGTTCTAAATGTTCATTGGGAATGCAGAGCTTTTGTGAGTGTATTGGTCGGTTGGAAAGTTTGAAACATGTTTAAGCTATTCCTTTGGGGGGAGGAAAAATACAGAATTATATGTGGGATGCTGTGCTGGTTTATAATGTTGAATGCTTTTCTTTAAATGGAATATTTGAAGAAGCAAATTCTATGTGCTTTAAAAAAAGCTGAAGTTATCTTTGGGAATTAGTGGCGGGAAAAAAAATATGCATGTTTTAAAAAGAAATATTGAAGAAGAAAAAAGAGTTTTTCGTTTAAAAAAAAAATATTGGAATGCTAGTATTAGAAATTACTATTATAGGATTATGCTTTCCTTGGCCCAGGGTTTTTATATATTAGTACGAATCAGTAGCGCACACAGGAATTTTTCAAGGGGGAAGGGGGCGGAAAAATCACCATTCTTGTATCATGCTCTTCTTGTTTTGTCGATTTTCGGGAAAAAAACACAGTAAAAAAATAATTATTCAATAAATAATTTCATTAATTTAAAATTAATCATTAATAACAAAACTTAATTAAATTTTCTACTATATACTTAAAATTTTTAATCAATCGAAAAAAAAACAAGGGGTTTTGGGTGTCGGACCCCCCCCCCTTTTTACTGGGGACGAATGTGTTTTCCCTCGAGATACATTCTAATACATTTTACATTCTATACAGATGAAAAGTATGATCAAAAAAGGATTTTACATTGGTTTTATTTTGCTCCTGTATTCTAATTTCTCACATCAGGTTGGACTTAACGGCGGGTGCGTGTGTGGGGCGTTTTAGGCATACCGCCTGGGCCCCGGCCCCAGGGGGTCCACTCGACTCGGCGTCAGTACGATCATGATCTGAACAGCTTTAATCGTCAGATAGTATTCCTCGACATATTCTCGGGAAAAATTAAGAATTTGAGCTATATGACAATTGGCAACAATAGCAAAACTTTATTATCGTATCGTATTCTTTTCGGTCTGGCGGGGGCCCTACTATCATTACTCGTTAAGTCGAAGGTTTTTGTTGGGGATATTTGGCCAGGTTTGTAAAACTTGGGTGTGCACTTTTTTTTGTTCGGTTTCTATTTCGAGCTTTTTACTTTTATACCCCGAGTGCGTAACTTTAGCCCCTAACACCTGAAAAGCCCCTCAGAACCTCAAATCTTTCGAATAAAAAATATAATTAATTTGTAAATTAAGACAATTCAATGTGGCAAAATGGGGTAATGTGTGGTAAAAATATAGTTAACATTTATCTTTATTTTCCTGTCTGTCATTTTTTTTTTTTTTTTTGAAAAGCTTCAATATTTCCTTCTATGTACCTGGGACCTCAACCAATCTTAACCCGCAATTTCTCTGATTTCTCTTTTGTAAAATTCTGCATTAGTGTTTTGGCTGTTAAGGTATCCGACTACGCTTTCCCGGAACCGGGTTTTTAAAAAAGGCGCAAAAATTTGGAAAATTTTTCATGATATTTAGTGTCAAAATAGATTAGAATACGTGTATAAAATTTGGGTTTTAAGGACACACACTTTTGGAAAAAAAAATTTTTAAATACAAAAAATTCGGCAAAAAATTAACTTGGGGAAAAACCCTTTTTTTAAAAATGTTCCCCTTTTTTGTGAAAAATGCTTTTATTATAATAATTTTTTGCCTGCATATCAACTTCTTCAATACAGAGGCTCAGCTATGATTTTTGAAAAATTCGCATTTTTTTTCCAAATTTTTAAACCATTTGAATTAATTACCCGGCGTTTTTTTTAAAATTTCTACCCTCTGTTTGGAAAAACTGGATAAATCCATTCCTAAGTTATATTTTTTAAAAAATTTCTAGTTAAACCTCTGTACAGAGGTGGGGAACTATATAAAAGCAAAAATATTATTATAATGAAGCTTTTTTTAAAAAAAGGAGAATATTTTAAAAATGGGTCATTCTATGTTCTTTTTTGTCAAAATATTGTACTTAAAATTTTTTATTGAACACTATTCTTAAAACAATTTTTAAAACATTTTCTAATCTAAATGGCCTATATATATAAATTTATCCATTTTTTACGCTTTTTTCAAAATCCCGGTTTTAAGGAGTCGGATACCTTAAGTGTATTTTAACATTATTAGTATTGTTAGTTATTAATCAGTAACAAATAATGGCTTTTATAGCTGTATATATAAAAAATCCAAGCTAATAAACAACTATTAAGGAGGTTTCTAATATTCAAAATAATAACTGCCTTTTCCAAATGGGATCAGTTACATTAAAATATAAGGCGAACTATTTTATTTAAAAAAAAATTCTCTTTATATAAAAAAATTTTCACGTCCATTTAGATCCAAATGGAGGGGAGAGGGGAGGGATCACAGTTTCATTAGCTTTTATAAAGCTAACAGGGCTTTTAAAGCTTCCTCATTAAATTATTTTTGTGTTAAGTGTAATAGATTTAATTTTTTTTATAAATCTTAATGAAAATTACGTTTCAGATGATGGGATTTAATTTTGTGTACTCCATTTGACGCTCAGGAATATTTCTCATTCTATGATTGTCTTTTGGACATTTTAATTATTGTGAATAAAAACTTTCGATCATTTTCTTTGACTTCTGTTAAAATTAATTAAAAAAATTAATAACAGTTAAAATTCAAATTATACGTAAGAGGCTATAAGTTAAAGTTCCTCAACCACCAAAAGTTGACAAGTCCTAATCTGAAAGAGAAAAATGAAAAGTACAAAAAACAGAATACATAAAATATTATAGTGAAAAAATTAAAGAATTGAAACAAAATAGAAATGTTAAAAGAACCGCAGTAAAAAATTGTGAATTTTTCTCAAATGAGTAAAAACAATTAGTAGACAGTGATCTAACAAAGATTTATTTAGCACATAATTTACTTTATAAAAACATCCATGACTTTCTTATGTTTTTTTTAAAAAAATAATCTCAGAAAAATTAACTTTTCAAATAATTCCCGAATTCCTTTCACACTGAATTAATTTTAACCTACCTAAGTCTATTTCACGAAGCAAAGGAAAAAGAGACTACAAAAGAAATCTAAAATTCATTAGAAAGTAAAAAAAATCAGTGGTGGCTAGAAGAAACAGGAAACACAATAGGGCTTCGGAAATCCTGTATATCGCCTTTCAAACACGAGATTGTTCGGCTGATACGTCAGTGTTCATTCGCTGTTAATAATTTTAGGATACGGCTCGATTTCAAAGAAGCCAAAAATAATACCTTACTTCTGATTTCGTTTCCTTAACACTTTGACGAGGAGACGAAATTCTATGAGAAGCCGGATGAAGATTATTTTTGGTTGACTGGACTCTTCTGCAGGCTGATTTAGTGTATTTTCGGCCATATTTGCTGCTCAACGAAAGATTATTTATTACTATCGAATTAATAAAAATCAAACATTTGGTGTCATTTTATTTAAAATACGATGTACACCAGTGAAAAAAAAAAAAGGGGTGTGGCTTTTGTCATGGACACGGCTGTGTGTTGTACGTGAATACGTCGCGTAACGGGTACTATTTTTAAAATAAAATGTTATTATTTATGTATGTTATAATCATGTTTGAACACCAAGAAGTCCTCCGGGTTTCCCTGTTTTTGTTTATGATGGCAACTATTTCCTTTCAACAGTTAGGGAAAAAAATCAAGTAAACAAATAATTACTGTGTTATAATATAACTTTATTAATTATAGATCTCTGACATAAGTACTACAAAGATGGCATACAGGATACATCGAGATTTCTGGTAAACGTTAAATCAATACAGGTATTACCAAACATTGTTGGAGAAATTTCGATGAAAGACAAATTGAACTTCCTGGCCATGAAGCCGGTTAATGCGCAGTCCAGTAGCGCACACAAAAATTTTTCAAGGGGGTCCAGGGTTGAAAGTCCACCATTTTGGTATCATGCTCCAATGAGCCGCCCAACATATTCTTTTGATTTTTCGATTTTCGGGAACAAAAACAATGCAAAATAAATTATTGAATAAATAATTAGCATTAACTAATAAAATCGTATATTAATAACAAATGCATAATCGAAAAAAAATCAAGGACTATGGGGGTGTCCGAACCCCTAAGACACCCCCTTGTGGGAGCCACAGGCGCAGTTTTGTGAGTCGTATTTACTTAATAAGCGTAACATCTCTTAAAAAATAAATGAATGAACTGATGATAAATTTTAAAAATAGTCATTATTATTTTAATTGATGCTGCTATCAATGACAGTGTTTCAGAATTAAATTTTTATGATTAATCCTATAGTTGTGATCTCAGGGTTGCAATATATTTAATAATTCTAGAAAAATGTACAAATCAATGTGTTGCTACTAGATTTCTAACATAGTGTTGATATAATTCTTTCGCAGAATGGCAAAGTTTGAAATTCTAAGTTATGTCATTATATTTTCATTTTTTTATCATTGAATGCATTTTTTGCGTAACCATAAATTCCATGCGTCCGTCCTACTAATACAAATCAAAAGTTTAACTCCTAAATACCTTCTATGCAATTTATTATCATTCATTTTTATTTCTATTTCAGACAAATGAAAGGAAAATTCGAAAATTTAAAATGTAAAAAAAATTCTTTCAAGAATTTCAAAAAAATTTTATGAAATTTTTTAGATTTGTGCCCAAATTTTTTATTATTTTGGAAAAGTAAGAAATTTGCAAAGGAATTTCCAATAGGTTTATTTTTCCCAAATAAAGTGATAGTTAAAAAAATTTTTAAAAAAAAAAAACCATTTATTTAAATTTCATTGGGAAAAAAAATTAACCAAATTTTTAAAAAAATATAAATTCATTTAAATTTAAAATTGAATGGGGGGCCCAAAAGCCCCAACTTTTGGGGGGAAAATTTTAAATTTTTTAAATTCATTTTAAATTTTTATTTTAAAATTTTTGGGGGGTTTTTTAAAATTTATCGATCCCAACGGGTTTTTTTTTAAAATTGGGGGGGAAAAGCGCCCGTACTCTTTTTTTTTTGTATTTTCGGAACAAAACACGAAAAAAACTTTTTAAAAATAAATTTACTTTTTAAAAAAAATTAATTTTAAAAAAAATATTTAAAGATTTTTAGTATTAACTTAAAATTAAAACCAAAAGGAAAAAAAAAAGGGGGGGGGGTTTTAAAAATTTTTCAAAAAATCATTTAATTTTTAAAAATATATATATAATTATAATTAAATCTAAATGTATTTGTTTTCTTTTTTTAAAAAAACCTTTTTGATAATAGAAATTCCTTTTTAAAAATAGATTTATATTTAAAAAAAATTTTTTTTTTTTTAAAAAATTTTTTTTTTAAAAAAAAATTTTTAAATTATGCATATTTTTACTATGGATGGTACATGATCCTCGGGGGACTTTCATTTCTCCTACTTTTTCTGTTTGGGTACCCCAAAAACAAGAGCAGTCAGAGATGTTTTTTTAAAATTTAAAAAAAAATTAGAAAGGGTTTAAAATAAAGGGAATGTATACTTAATGTTTGCGAATGACAACACTATCAAATTTCAACAATGGTAACGAAAATCAATTCGGGAAACCGTAATTTTCAAGAAAATGGGACTATAATATTTTTTAAAAATTATTTGATCATTGCATTATTAATTTTATAAACATTATTATATTATCTATGTCTGTATACATGAAAATAATGAAAACAATAATAATAATTCATTTTGTTTTAGATTTCCACCAAAAATGTTTTTGTTTCTAAATCTGATATAAAAGTACATATTTTATTCGAGATTATAATGTTTTCAAAAGTGGCCCGCAAGGTCATTTTGTTGCCAATCTGATCAGGCGTAAAAAAAAGATACGAACTTAGCAGATATCCGACACGTTCGGAACCGTGACTTAAAGCGCATAAATGGATAATTTTCTGATATTTAGTGTCCTTAGATTAAATACTTGTATAAATTATTTGAAGGACATTTTGACAAAAAATAAAAAATAAAAAATATTTAAATATATAACGTGTACTCAAAAATAACACCGGCGGCTATTACCATTCGTTACAAATACAATATTTCGGCAAAAAATTAACTTAGAATAACCTTTTTTCAAAATGTTCTCCTTTTGTCTCCTTTTGTGAAAAAGGCTTCTATTATAATAATATTTTGCCTGTATATAGCTCAGACCTCTGTACAGAGGCTCAACTATGATGTTTGAAAAAATCACGTTATTTTCAGAGTTACAACCCATTGAAATAATTATCTGCGTTTTTTTTTCTTAAAATTTCTCCCCTCTGTTGCCGTAAAACATGGATAAACCCACTTCTAAGTTATATATTTCAAAATTCTAGTTGAGCCTCTGTACAGATGTCTGAGCTATATACAAGCAAAATATTATTACAATAAAAGCATTTTTCACAAAAAGAATATTTTGAAAATGGGTTATTCTCTGTTCATTTTTGTCAAAATATGGTACTTAAATAATTTTTTATTGTAATACTATACTTAAAAAAATTTTATATACATTTTCTAATCCGAGTGACACTAAATATCATTAATATTATCCATTTATATGCTTTTGCAAAATCATGGATCCGAAAGTAATCGGATACCTTAAGGTATTGTAACTGAGTCTCCGAAGGTAATATATAAAAATAACAAGAAAAAACAAAATATTTATAGACGACAGAAGAAGAAAGAATTATTAGAATTATTGAAGGATGTGAGGGAAAAGCATCAGGTACTTCTTTTTTTGTTAAATTATAATTACTTATCAATATTTTTTTAAATTTTCAGTGAGATGTTTTTTAATGTTCTGAATTCTAAATTGTTAACTGAACATATGAAAAACAACATTTTTTGATACGATTTCTTCTTGTTGAGGTAATGATTAAAAAAAACCTGCTGAATTTTTAATTTCGAAAATATTTCAAATTTCAATTTAATTCTGAACAAGTTATATAAAAAACTTTTTTTAAGTCGTTTCCTACTTAGCTAAACACAGAAATTTTTTTCTTAGTTACTTTTTATTAAATAATTACAATTAACATAAATATGTATATACATATGACAGAATCAGAATATTAAGTGGCAAAATAGAAAGCTATTTTCCATTTTTCTTTCTATATATGCGCTGTTGGAATATTATTTTTGTTTCTTACTATTTACTAAACTCAGTGGCGCAACAGCCCATGTGGGCCAAGATTACTGTGCCCATCTCAGTATAAGTAACCACTAGGCGCTAAGGTGCATGAGCAGATGTCCCGATCAGGTGGTCAGTCTCTGAAGCGAAGTAATTATTTATCAGTATGAAAAATAATTTGAGTTAAATCGTTTCTTAAGAGATGAAACTGACCTTTTCAATATAATACTTGTCTAATTAATGAAATATATTAGTAAAATTATATGGATTTAAGACAATAATTGTTATTTTAAAACGGATAATTGGCAAAAATTCATTTTGGCAGCAATTTTGTTAGAGATAAACTTTGTTGAAATTCTCTGTTATATATATATATATAATTCAAACTAATAAGGTGTTTTTCACAACTTTCTTTTCATAATTCATAACTGACAGAGTAGTAAGTATACAAATTTAGGTTTATTTGCCTTCATCGTTTGGCAGAAACTATACCAAAATTCGTCAGCCGATGAGAGCTGTTAGTGTACATATAAAAATAAGAAAAAATGAAATTGAAATAAAAACTATTACTAAATACACAGCCTGTTTCTTATGATCCTTTAGTTTAAATAATTTATCATAAATGCTATCTAAAAATTGATTCAGTTGTCTTTTCAGTACAAAAGAAGTTTTTTTCTTCAGTTCAATAAGATTACTGTGAAGATATGTTTTGTTATAAAAACATGTTTAAAAACAATTATTTAAAAAATAATAACTAAAATATTCAAAATATTTAAATTTGTTATAACTAAAACATAGAATAATCTTATAATATTTAGACATATACACGAGTTGCTATGTCAACGTATACATAAATATATATTCTTGCTATGTCAAAGATTTTTGAAGCTCTCTGAATGAATTCAAATTTTGAAGAGCCATATAATCTTTTATTTTATTCTTATTTATTTTTGATTTGTCTTCAAAAGAATGTGTTGAATGATTACTAATTATAGTGAAATTTTAAAATGATAAAAGTAATCCTATTTCTAATATTTCTTGAATTCGGATAATTTCTATAGGAGATAATTTTAATGAACAGGATAAAATTTAATTTCTCTCCAATTCACAGGCCTTACGCCTGAAAATTGAAGCGAAGAATTTTGAAATTTTCAAAATAAATTAATTCGAACCTTTCTAAAAATAAATGTCGTTGGGAATAGATGGCGGGGAGGGGAAATTCAAAAATGTGAAAATAGTATTATTCAATTAACATACAGATTCCGATTTTTCAACATTTAAAATAATTAAAATAGTGCATTATTAATTAAAGTGATTCGTATGCGCATTGCAGAAGAAAGTGGAATGATAAATAAATAAACAATATGTGAACATTAGGCTCATGTTTTGAGCGATCGCTTCTGTGAAAGAATTATGCACTATTCTGTGGTCTAGATTTACTTCTAAGTAATTTAAGTAACTCTAGTTTGAGGAAGTTCGACGATCCTACATAAAACTGATTAAGACATTTTAATTAAAATATTCACATCTGTTTACGAGAAAAGTATAATTAACGTAATCATACGTCCTGTTTTAATACAGGCTGTTTCATTTTCAGAAGGGAAAAAAAATTGGAAAAAAAAATCAAATTACTGAAACATTTAGAACAAAAACAAGTAACATAAATATTTTTTTTAATGTCAATTCCTATACTTTGTTAGAAAAACGTACTGGCGCCATCTGTTGCAGCTAATTGTAACTACGAGGGAAATAACGCAGAATAAATTTAAAATTAAAAGAATAAAATTTAATTAATGAATTAATATTTGAAAAAATTGTATTAACTTCAAGTGTCATCTACTACAAGTTTTAAAAAATTTATTTGTAATTGATTGGGTGAATAGAAATTATTTTTTAAACGATTGAAAATTCTAACAAGATAAATAAATATATAAATATATAGAGAGTGTGAGTTAATAGTACGAATTGAATAAAAATTCAAGCCGAATCAAGTGGTGTGGAGATAACACATACAAACTCCCGAAAAATCAAAAATTACCCTAAAGCAAAATTGGAAATCTTCCACATTAACCATTAAAACTCGATGGTATATAATATATACCATCGGATTGTGATGCAGTATGTATACTATATATATTGCATATACTATACTATATATACTGCATATACAATACTATATACACTCATATATACTGCATATACTATATAGACTATATATACTCATATATACTGCATATACTATATATACTGCATCGCAATCCACCCCCCTCCCTCATTTACTTCGGTTACAGTATAGCTCTGGCGAGAAAAGAAAGATTATTCATAACACTAATTTTTCCTCCCTAATACATCCAAAATATAGTAGTAAAATTAAACTAGGAAATAATGTTCCTTTCAGTTCTTTGTATAAACAAAATTGGAAAATAGCTGTAAGCGTATTAGAAGAAACAGAATCGACAGAATAGAATCTGTGATAAAACTCTTACTCACAGTATGTTTAACTTAAGAATATTTACTACATTCCCTTTAGATTTTATGCAAATTAATACCACCTTATCAGAAAGAGAAAGACATAAATTTTTGAAACTTCTGAAATTAAAAATCAAATTTTTATCCTGGACATTTAGATATTATTTATTAGTAAATAGTTTGTGTCTGTGTCTGACAGTAGTAATTATAATTCATTGGTTTATCCAGTATTGGAACAATTTAATTAAAACGAGCTCTATTTTTATCATAAATGATCCAAAGAATATTTGGAGCGTGTGTGCAGGGGAGAATAGTTAACTTTAAGTAATAAAATATATACTATATAAAAAAAGTCTTTCTCTCAAGTTTGTACAGTTGATCGTTAAATTAGAGGGCATTCAAGTTCAGTACATTCCATCAGCTGTTGACCTTTAAGGTTGTCTGTGATGGAATTTTGCTATCACAACCTGGCTTATCCACCCACGCAGACTATTCCTGAGTGCTGATGTCTACAGAAAATTATTTATGCTAAAAGGGTTGAAAGGGTCAATAACATAACAAGACACCCAAGAATAAAATGACTGAGCAAATCATCAGAGCATGATGGAAATTGAAAGCATTTTTGTACTCTTTTTACTGCAAAAAGAAAAAAGAAGAATGATACTTTTATACTATATGTTATTAGGACGAATTATTATTATTATCATCGAATTTTAACAAGCGTTTTAACTTTGGGGTTTGTTATTATTATGATTACTTAATAAATGGTTATAAATGTGTTCCAAGAATATATATATTCAAAATATTTTGCAACAGTTATTTTTTATTTCAAGTAAACAAGATTTTAGACCATAATATAAATATAAACTATCATTTTTGTTACGTCGAATAAACCATTATCGTTTGGCGAACTAGTATATGAACTACTCAACAAGATTAAATGTAAAACTGTAGTTTATGAACTACTCAACAAGAATAACTGAAATAATGTTCTTAAGAAATGAAAAAAATAATGTTCTTAATTTGTTGTTCTATTGATAAAGTTTTTATTTGAATAAATGACGGCTTAGTTTGTTTCTTGGTGCCGTAAAATTAATTTAAAACATAACTTAAATACGTAAAAATTTTGTTTGTAATTTAAGTTACAAATAATAGAATAGTTATACTTTAAATGTCATTTAAATAAGAAAAATTTTTTTAGCAAATATAATTCAAATATTAAACATTTTTTTTTAAAAAAAAATTAAATTCGCTTTTGACTTTCCCAGCGTTTTTACTTTTGAAACTTATAAGGTATTTTTTTACTTTTATTTTGGTTTTCAAAACACGCTTTCGGCAATTCAAATTTTACTTGAAAATCAAAATATTTTGAAAATATACTATTTGTTGTATAACGAAAAGAAGCGCACACACAAATGAGCTTTTGTTTATTTTGATAATTTACTTTAAAATTTAACGATAGAAATTTTCAGAAAATTTTACTCTTTATAGAGTTCAGTTTCCCCCGTTGTATTAAAAGTTCAGTTCAAAAATCCGTACCCTAAATTCTTTATACTATGTCTAAGTAAGAATATAAATTTTATAAAATCAACATTTAAAGTTTTAAATTCACAAAGGGAAAAGTTTAAGAATACATAAAAAAAGGAATCATGTGTTCCTTTTTTTCCCATGTATTCTTAAATAATAAAATAAGAAAACTCCAAATATCTCTTAAAAACAATTTTGTGTATAATATAAAAATGCGTTATAAAAAATATTTGTATTGAATTTCATGAAGATCGAGTTAGAGAGAATAAGAGATTTCAGCGTTTTGAGTTCAATGCCATCTCAAATAATAAAAAATAAAAATAAATAAAATAATCCAGCACAGATAAATAAAAATATTTTTAAATTGGTATATCTTAAGAAGTTTGTCTAGAAGCTAAGAAATGTAGAAGTCTAGTAATAAAGGTGGTTAGTTTCTTTACCAGGTGATATCCCAGTCCAGTTAATACTTTTAGAAAATATTTTATGAAGCTTTGAATTATTCTCAAGTGTGTTGTTATTTCCATTTGCAGGCATACTTCAATTGTTCAAATACTTAAAAACATACATCGAAAACCGAAAATTCAAAATATGGAAAATATATACTGTTCCACATTAGAACCGTTTTAAGTGATTAGGGATCACAAAATAATTTTATCTAATGATTTTATAAACTCAGTTAAATTACATTTATGTATAAAATTCGCAAAATCACACGCAAAATAAATGTCGCTGATCAGATAGAATAAAACACTTACATCCAAAATTTGTATAATAAAATAGAACATTAAGTATAAAATAGTATACTATTGCGAAAAGGTGAATAAAAAATACAACTAAAAAAGAATAACGAATGTATAGCTTATATGAATAACACTCTCTAAAGTAAAGTATGAAAAAAACATAGTAGACTTCAATTGTTACTTTTTTTTCCCTAAGTTGGACTATTTTTTATGTTTTTATAATATTTAAAATATAACTCTCCACGTTTAAATATTGTGTTTTTAATTTCTTTATTTTTTTAAAATTCTCGAATTATTTTTCTTATGCTATTTTAATAGTCAACAAACTACCCCCCCCCCCTACACAAGGCAGTTATTTTTAAAAAACATAACTTTAAAATAATATAGTAATTGCCATAAATAGTTTTCAAATTGAAGGAAAATGTAGACATATTAATTCAAATGCATTGTAATAAAATCGTCTACAACTCAACTTTTCTTTAAAAAAAAGATCAAAGATGTTTTCTCAGAAATATAAATTTCATACAGAAAAAAAAGTTGAATTTAATATTCTCTTCCACTTTCTATTCTACAAAATTTAAAATAAATTTAATTTCAAATTGCTATTTATATTCTCTATACAGTTTCAAAGTGTCGCTGATTTTTCCCTCATAAATTTTTTTGAATGTATAATTATTTTCTGCAACTTATTATTTGACTATTGTTTAAATTTTGGCAACATTGATTATTCTTTGGTAATTTTAATATTTCGAATTCTCAAGAAATACAAATGTTTACTTGATATAATATTGCATATTGAGGATTAGCGTTCTTTTTTTTCGTTTTATATAGATATAAACAAAGGTAAATGTTTAATAAAAATAATTTTAACTATTCAAATTTGCTCTGATTCAAATATTTTTAATTAGTTTTATTAAATGTTCTTAAAAAAGTGGGTATTTACGTAATATCGCAACCTTGCCAAATTGGCAACTTATATTTCGCATGCATCATACACGCTGAATTGGCAACCATGTACTTCGTTTCATATAATGTCGCCAATACGGTTGCGATAATACCTAAGTACCAAAAAGTGTTGGGTGAAATTGTCGAATCAGCCGCTTCTCCGCCAAATTTTGAAAAATTGCCAATTTGGCATGTTTTTGCGTATTGTTTCGTTGATTCGACCTCTCCTTCACTGATAAAAAAATTCAGGAGGGTTACCATATTTGGCGAGAAAACACTTGGCGGGATAAGCGTCCGATTCGACAAGCCAAACAAGTGTATTATGTGTGGAACATCTGTTGAATATTTTATCTTAACATTTATTTCCAAGATAAAATGGTACAAATTTGATATCAGTACGCTGCAGATATTCCTGCCAAATAGTTGTAAAATTTCGCCGTTGGGATGATTACATCAGTCTGATACCAAAGATCTATTTGGCGCGATTTCAAAATCACGCCAACAGTGATTAGCGTACCAATATCAAATAAGTTCGGTTATATTTTATGAACATTATTAAGAAGTTATATTTATTTAGAAAGAGAGAATTTTTCCTTTTTTTCTAAATCCTATTTAATTTATTAACAGGATTACACATTACAACTATTCCTCATTCAAACCAAGGTATTGGACCTGATCTAGTATGATGAAAAAATTGAAATGTTCAATTGAGTTTCCTGAAGAGTTTACCGATGAAGAAAGAGAACTTAAATCGAAATACAGAATTTTAAGAAAGCTCAAAATAGAGCTAAGCTCTATTCAGAAAAAAGAAATTCTCAAAGAAGAGCCTGATACTTTCGAATCTGCCTATCGTTCGAATGAAATCACTCAGGACCGTTTGAAAAAAAATGCTGCAGAAATCTTAAAAGCAAGTGGAGGTGCGAAAAAGACTCACAATTCGGGTAAAGAAACAAAAGATTTTAAAAGAGCTTCGAAACAGTTTGGGGAAATGCGTGTGGGACAGAGAAGGTACTGATTTCGAAATTTACTTCTAATTTTAAAAGTTATGATAATTGACTAAATAACCAATATTAATACTTGTGTAGGCACTTAAATATTATCGCAACAACCGCTAACTCTATTAACCCTCTAAGCGGTCTGCACGTAAAATCCCGTCATTCCAGAGATGCTTTTTCTGCCTTCAAGCAAGATTCCCAAAAGCGGCCGAGCCACATTCTTAAAAATAGGGCTCAACCGCTTTTGAGAACCCCACCTGAGGGCAAAAAAATACGTGCGGTGCATTTTCGAAGCATCTCCAGAATGGCAAGACTTTAAGTGCAGACCGCTTAGAGGGTTAATAACTAGCCAAGTTGGCAACCCCGATTTCCTATGTGTCGTACGCGCTGAGTAGGCAACCGTTTTATATAATGTCACCAATAGGTGCAATAATGCGTAAGTACCGAAGTATGATCTTAAATAGCTTATCACGTCATTACTTGATAACACATAAATAAATTGAATATAAAAATATTTAATCGGCAGCAAATTCGACGAATAATCAGTTTCTTATAGTCGTATTTATGTATTATCGTAACCTATTGGCGACATTAAATGAAACGAAACGTACACGATATATACAATTGAGGCTGCCAACTTGATGAACGTTGGCATTTTTACAATAATACGTAAGTAGCCATATTTCTTCTTAAAAAATTAGGTCATGTTTATTTAGCCGGGAATTGGCGATAAATCGCCAAATACCGTTACTAGTGACAAACATAATATCACCAAGTGCAATCATTTCTTGTCATTCTTCGAGCTATTTTCAGTACAAATTCAATGAAATTAACAGCAGTAGTTAACTTTTATTTGTGTGTACTTTGTTTACAGTTGCTAAAAATGACCGTTTGTGGTGATTTAAGCTCGGATAACCAAACCGTAAAAAATAAATAAATAACTAAGTAAAAATAATAAATAAATAAATAAACTGCAAATGAATCATAGCTATCAAAGAAATTCATTTTAAACAAAGTCAAACACGAAAACATTTTCCGAAGTTTTGAAACCTATCCAGGAGAAATAGTATTTCAATTTTCATTTTGAAAGTTAAAAATTGAAACAAATACTTTTGAAATTGCACACAACAGAAAATACAAATCCACAAATATTAATACTAGATTTATTTTGTATTAAAAATTATGTAAAATACGTTGGAATTTACGTATTATACCTTTAACTGATTTCGCCAACAGGAAAGAAGTTCAAATTTAAAAAATGTCGCCAAATGCTGTCATCGCTATTATTACCGAGTTCGAACGTGCGAAGCAGCGGTTTCCACTATTGGCTGTATATCGTGGCATTTGGCGACGTCTTTTGTTTTGACGAAATTGGTCGACGGTATAAGATGTAAGCACTAGTTTTTTTTAATGCATTTAATTGGTTTTGAAATCTTTTAGATGTGCCATGGGAGAGTATACGCCCGAAAGTGAATCACAACCTCGATCTGTAATTGTTCGAGGCCATAATCTAACGTATCAAGAACTACAAAAAACATTTGATGAGATTGGCGATATTTGGAAAATCAGAATAGACCAAGATAACCAAAGTGCTATCGTTACATTCAAAAATTATGAGAGTGCTTGCTTAGCTGTGGATACTTTTCAAGGGAAATTTATAGAAGGAAAGCAATTAATCGTGGAATTGATGAAAAAGAGGAATACGACTTGGACAGAAATATCAACAGCAGATGCTAAGAACAAGAAACATAAGTATGATAGTAGAGGTCGTGATAAGTGTACTGTTCACGTATCGTACAATGGGAAACTTACTATGCAAGATATGAGAAGTATTTTTAATAATGTAGGTAAAATTGAAAAGATATACATTTCTTCCTTGAATCATACTTCGACATCTACAAAGCCATTCGCGTTTGTTACCTTTGAATACGAAGACGAAGCTGTTAGGGCAGTGGACGAAAAACACGGCACAGTTTTTAATGGCATTCTTTTAAAAGTTTCACCACAGAAAGTCGTTTTCAATGATTCTTCGGTATCTCAAAATTTGCCTCAGGAAAAAGATTCAAGAAATATAGTATCATTTGACTACGAAGTGTTTTGATGCCGAGTTGTAAATGTTTTCAGAAGAAAAATATACAGTGTTTGGAAATTATATCTCTTTATTAGATTTTATTTCAAAAGATTCCTTTCTGAGAAATTAAAAAAAAAAACGAGCAAAGAATTTAAAATATAGTTACATTTAATACATGTAACACAACGTACTACTGTTGGATAATACTTAAAATTTACATAAAAAATAAGAGTACTTACGTATTATACCATCGACTAATTTCGGTAAATAAAAAAAACATCGCCAAATGTTGTTGGCATACTCGCGAACAAGATTACTGTGTTTGTGCTTGCGTGGGTACTTCCCTCCCCCCATTAGTTGAATATCGTGGCATTTGGCAAAGTAATCGACTATATAATACGTATGTACCCCCAAAGCAATGAATTTGTGAATTCGAATTATAAATTTGATTATTTGCAAGTATTAAAAGTATACCATTTTATTTGATGTAGAATCTCTTCAAGATTGTGAAATTTGGAAAATGAGTATAAATTAAAGACTGCATTATTTATAATTTTTGTATAGTCTTCATGTATATTTTAAACTAGGGGTTGTAATAAGCATTTGTAAGCAAAATTAAAGAGATATTTACACCTGGTAAAAACAATAAGTCTTATGGTAAATCAATGAACCAAATTTTAAATATAAAAGAATCAAACGTTATTTTAACTTACTGAAAAGTTTAAGAAAACAGAATTACAATCTGAGAATATTTTCCCATCTTAAAATAAATGTGGATTGAATAATTGCCATCCTTTAAAATCCTTTATCCACAGAGGATCAATGAATTAACTACTTAATAATAATACAAATAATGTGTTATAATAATAACTATTATTCAAATCATATTGTGTATACGTCTTATATGTCACTAGATAAAATCTGCAGATGCAAATATATATTATAATATTTATCTGAGTTCATATTTGAAAATGAATTTTAAAGCAAAAAAAGAAAGAACACAGTAACACAGATAGCTTGTAACAGAATGATGCCCCAGAACTCAATGTCAAGCGGGCACGCGGGGTGAAAAGGGACGGGGAAGGGGGAGGTCATATCAGTTCTGGGGAAAAGTAAAAAAATATTCTATATCGCTAGGTTGAGTGATGACTAGCACATTTTTGAAAATGTGAAAAATAGACACCTTCAATCACATCATTAAGTAATGGGACCACTAATTTCACTATTCTACAGTGAGTTTTTTTTCCCACTAACGTAATCTTTAGCCGTGGTATTTTAACCACAGTCACAAGTCGGTGAAAAAACTTTCCTGGTTTAATTAAAAGTTAACATTGCTTTAAAAAAGAAAATTGTTGGACCTCTATATAATGAAGTCGCTAAATCCCGAAAAAAAGTTCGTTATATAGAGGTTCGTCTTTGAATATACTTTATGAACCACATAAAACAATTTTTAAATACATAAACACTATATAGTATTATAAAAAGTAATTATTCACACCTTTTTTGTAAATTAATATCTTCTTATCTTATGTATCTTACTCATCAAAAAAAGAAAGGAAAACTACAAGGAAAACAAGAAAAAAGAATGACGAGGAGTACAATGTATTTTCAGCATTAAGCAAACACAATTTTATATAAAAATTAATGAATTTTAAGGACATTTTCTAATTTAAATCCTACAAGTAATTTTAAACATACTTTTTTTAAAACTTGTAACTTTAAACGTATATTACGAGATGCATCCTTTAATTACTGGTAAAGTCTATTGATTTTGTGTCTGAGTTTTCTGTCTGAAAGAGTGTTTTCTCTTATAATACGCCTCGCATTTTGCAATGCCCCAGACACCCCTTCATGCGTATTTTCTTCAACTGTAATCCACGTTAAATTATTTCAAGTAATTTTATCACTTCATCATACAAAAGGTTCAGAAATACCTTAAAAATAGGGAGAAAAAAAATTGAATCACAAGAAAAGTTCATTATATACAAAATGCACTTCGCTATAGGGAGGTTATTATATGAAGAAAATCGTGGAATGTTCTTGGTTCCAGAAGAATTTCGCTACTTAGAAAAATTCACAATATAGAGGTTCGACTGTATTACACACGACCCAAGACAAATTTCTTAAAATATGGCCCATGTAGTTAAAAATTCAAAATGGTGCAACACTTGTTATTTTCTATCCATAACAATCATAACGAATTTTTTATTTGCAAAATATCTTCATTTTAAAAACACCGCTGTTGACACCCTCTATCATTATTTGATATGAATACAATTCCACAATTTTACTTATTTTTTCGGTGCAATAATAGTTTTTTACAGTCTCAGTGCAGTTTTTACAGTTAATGCAGCTACAGCTGTAATTTCGGTAATTTTTCAATTACAGGGAATTTCATCTAATTTATGTACAGATTTTTAATCCGTAATTTTGTTTAGCTCGTGTCAAGTTGTTAGCCATAGTGCTAAGATCCTTAACAAAATATAATCTCATTTCAGATTTTTAAGTTTAACCTATCTTTGGAAGATTTTTTCTTTTTTTGTGAAATAAATCAGGGTGATATAATTTACGCTCTAGATTAAAAGAAAAATGGTTAAAAAAAAAATCTAGTATGAATATATAATACAAAAAAAATATAACACGTGGTGATGGAAATATCTATCATCATGCAAATTTACATGTTAAGTTCAGTACAAAATAAATAAAAATATTAATATATCTTTTTCATTTTTATTCCTGATGATAATTAAAAGACAATTATTATTATCATTATTATTTCATCTGCATCGTGGTACACGTAGTCAGAATTTTTGTCATCAGGGTGATTTTCTGATAGCCAACCACCCTGTAACTGGTCCAAAAAATTTTCTCTTAATACCCCTCTCTTCTAAATTTCTTTAGAAAAATAACATCAAATTAACACATAGTAAAAGTCAAGTCATTTTCGTCGTATATTAGAAGTGAAGCAACTGCGCAGTGATGTAAATTTCTGCCTCATGGTTTTGGAAAGATTATTTGGGGTATTCGACACACACACACACACACACACACACACACACACACACACACACACACACACACACACACACCACACACACACACACACACACACACACACACACACACACACACACACACACACACACACACACACACACACACACACACACACACACACACACACACACACACACACACACACACACACACACACACACACACACACACACACACACAATCTCATATGTTCACACCGGCTATTAGGATTATGACATTTGATTTTTTTGACAGCTACGTTCCTCATTACGCAATAGTCGTGAAAAAGGTTGACAGCAACAACCAATTTATACTTGTTTTGAGTACAATTTTGTTCTCTAAATGTTATGATGGAAATTTACATCATCATGCAAAAAAGGGAAGAAGAGCTCTAAAATGATTTGTAATCGAATAATAGATAATTGAAATTTTATATAGCTATAGCGAGAAATTCATCGAAACTATGTTATTGATGATCTATGTAGTTAATATATGGAATATGCTTTTCAAGACATTCTGTAACAAAA
This sequence comes from Trichonephila inaurata madagascariensis, assembly GCA_019973955.1. Taxonomy (NCBI): domain Eukaryota; kingdom Metazoa; phylum Arthropoda; class Arachnida; order Araneae; family Nephilidae; genus Trichonephila; species Trichonephila inaurata. The sequence goes on from BMAV01003602.1 coordinate 39,851, forward strand.
AGATGCACAAAGTTCTTGATCCTTTTGGATTGCGACTTAATAAAAGTCCCAGCTTTAAATCCGAATGAGGTTCCCAATGCTGTAAGCAACCTTGACAATGCAACTACGAACTAAGCCCCTCCAGCTGCGCCTTGCATCATCACTATCAGAAATGCGTCATTCAAAAACCTTTTTACACTCATACAAGTTCAATCTTCTTTCTTTGCATTGTCCACCTTCGATAAAAGGAAGACACAGTAATCTGAAGTATTCGTATGGTTAAGCGACGGAAGATTAGCCAACTTTACGTACAAGGAGAATACAAAGGATTTGTCGTTTCTTTATCTGTAATGGTGCTCCAAGTTTACTGGGCTTTTTTTTGTTTGTTCTGAACACAGGGCCGGTTCTAGCACTTTTGCCACCCCGGACAAAAATGGAAAATGCTGCCCCCTCTCTCCAAAACAAAAAAATTATAATTAAATAATTAAAAAAAGATAAATTGCTCACATACATACACATCTATAAAACATGAATGATTCTTGCGAGCAAAAATGCAGCATAACAATAAACAATATTAATATATATATATTATTTTGAGACAAATACAAAATAATTCGAAATTAAGGACATAATTACCTATCATTATTTCAAACGAGTAAAACGTAAGAAAAGAAATTACCCATTTCAGCAAGAAAATTCTTCTGAAAAGAGTCTGCTGATGATGGAGATCACATCACATACGTTTATTTTAAGTTATAGTATCTACACTCAAGACTAAAATAAAACATCTCCTGTGACTATCTACAAAAAACTCTCTTATTGCCCCTGTCCTCTTTTAGATAGCTGACACCGGGCTTCATATGGGTGATAGGAATGTTCGTTGTGTTATACTCCAGGATGGGGAGAAAGTTACAAGTGAAAGATGTGTAAAATTCAAATTTCATGATTTAACATATGCTCCCGCTGCGAACTCTTGAATTTCAACATAAAAGAAAATTGACATTAAACATACAGAGTACAAAGTAAGGAAGTAAGATACGTTAAATGAAATACCAAATTCACATCCAATAACATTTCAGAAAATATATCTAATTTTTACCAAAAAAATTTTCTTTCCCAATTCGATCCAAATTGCAGCCTTTAGAATTTGCTGTCCCGGAAAGGGATCCGGTTTGTCCACCCCAAGAGCCACCCCTGGTTCTGAAGATGTGTTCCTCCTCGAATTCAGTTGCTTGAACAACAGTGCTCAGTTCCAACCTTCATTAGTATAAACTTATTTATTTAATTAACGTTTTAATTAGCCTCACACATCTATGTAAATTATTCCTATTTCAAATCAACTTAAAACTTTCGAATTACGTTTATCTTTTTTAAATAGATGATACATGCTTTAGAATTACATTCATTGAACGAATTGATAATTTCATACAGGTCTTCTGAAATCGAGTTTTATTTTCAAAAGTTGAAATAAAAATAAAATTAACATCAAATTGGTTGGTTTGTATTTTAGATTGTTTAGACTTATAATAATTTTAATTTCATTGTATTTAAATAGACCTTCAGAATAAAACACAGTTACACCAAAAAATGTGTATGAAGTGATTTAACAGGGAATATAAAATGACCATTTGGTAAAAGGTACCTTTTGATCCTGGGACCGGTGCCAGTCCATGGCCCCGGGGAAGGCGGACATAGTTTTGAAGAATCTATAGTTCTTGATCTTAAGTAGTTTGTACATCCTTTGCTTTTTTTTTCCTCCATCAATTTGCTATCTATTACGAGTATGTAACTTGTCGGACAAAAAATTGTTAATAATATAAGGTTTCTTATATTTATAAAAGGAAAATATCTCCTTTGAAAAGCATTAATGATAATACTACTCATTTACTTAAAATTTAAGTAATAAAGTATAGATAATTAATTAATCAGTTTTAAAATTATTATTTTTAAAAATTTAAACAATAAATAATGTTTAAACCAAGGTCATAAATATGTGTTGTTTGATGGGTTTTAGAATACTCGCGAAAAGTGCGATAAAAATTCTTCAATGACTTGTCAAAAGCTGTTTTGGGGTGTATAAAGAAAAATGTAGAGGCTTTCACTGAAGCGAAAAGAAATTCATAGTATTGTAAATGATATGCAAATGACAGGGAAAAAAATAACGCAAAATAAATAAATAAATAAACACACACACGAAATATACGTAAATAATTTTCATAAAACAACCATAAAAAGTAATGTGGTTGAAGTATTTTTGCAAAATTAACAACAGTTACTTAAGAAGTTATTTTAAGGCTGTTTTAGCCTTTAGAAAAACAAGATTCTAATTTGAAACCCATTTTTATACAGCTAAACGTCTTAAAATTTTTCTTAAAAGAATTATTTGCTATTTGTTTGTTTTCATACTGGGATTTTAAATTTAGAAATATAGTATAAATTCTGCATTTATGAAATGAAATTATAAATCTTTTTACCTTTAAGTTTTAAGAGATGAAATATGGGAAATATTTTTACTGGAAAAAATGACCGGATTCATAAATTACAAAAAATACAGTTTTTCATAGGTTATTGAAGTCAGAATAGAATATTAACTCTAGAAAACGTTTTTCAAAGTATTCAGAATATAAATCTTTGTGTTTAACATAATTTGAATACAGTCTTGTTCTATAAATCAATTTGACTAAGAAGGAGAATATAAATCTTTGTGTTTAACATAATTTGAATACAGTCTTGTTCTATAAATCAATTTGACTAAGAAGGGAGAAAAATAATAGCATTTAGTTTCTTAGAAAAGCAATAGATGTCAGTACAAGTTAATCTGTAACTTTCAAATTTTTTTTTACACTGTGATTTTAGATTTAGAAATATACTATGAATTAAGGATTTTTTAAATGAAATTATAAATATTTTTACCATTAAGTCTTAAGAGATGAAACAGGGAAAGCATTTTTATTGGAAAAAATGAACAGATTCATAGAGAAATTACAAAAAATACAGTTTTTGAATTGGTTAGGATATTGAGTCAGAATGATATAGGTTATTGAAGTCAGAATGTAATTTTTTCTCTAGAAATTTTTTTAAAGAATTCAGAATATGAATCTTTTTCTTAAACATTATTTAAATACAGTCTTATTCTATAAATCAATTTGACTAAGAAGGGAGAAAAATAATAGCATTTAGTTTCATAGAAGAGCAATAGATGTCAGTACAAGTTAACCTGTATTTACCTCTAAAATAACGACAGCAGATATAGCTATCGTGCTGCCATCTATTGTGAGACTATAGTAATTTTAAAACAATTATAATTTTCCTCCCTTCATACACATAAGAACGTGGAAAGCCCGCATTATATTTGTGATGAAAAGTATTTATAATTTAAAGGAATTTATTATAAAAAGAGAGTTGTACCAGTCGATTTTCTTGAAAATGAATGATTATTTTTGGTAGATTAACACTTATATAACCACCCATTTCGATTCACATAAGTCTTCTATAAACGCAATGTTTAAAAATTAAATTTCAATTCAAGTGTAATTTTTTTGAAAACATGTTACAAGAAACAAAATTAAAAAATTACAAAAAGATTTAATTGTGTAGAACATTTTATTTTCCAATAAAATCTGTAAAAGATTTTTTTTTAAATTTACAAAATGACGAACCTTTTAAGTAGAGTTACCTAAAAAGAGATGTGTGGTGGCGATATTATATTATTTGAATTATGAGTAACTCAAACTGGTGCATAAAGTATCCATAGTCCTGTTTTTTGAAATTAAATTGAATGTTTGTTAACATCACACTATAAATCAACACAATGCTATTTGGGACAGACCTTGCAATTTTGAACCACGGGGAAATGACTCCCGTGAGTTTGTGTGTGACTCCCTATTCTCAAAAATTACAAAACTTTGCTAAAGTTTAATTTTTGTGGGATAGAGGTTTAAATGAATTTTATTAATTAAAGTTTTAATAAGATAATGAAGACACATTAGCTGATATCCAGTTCTCTTAATTTTCACGCCACAAAACCTGATTAGAATTCACGCGTCCCATATACCCTATTACTCCTTGTAACATCCTTTGGTGGAATCTGAACTGAACTTGTAACTCGAGTTTTACTATACCAGAGCCACGATGCTTGATCTTAATCACTAGCTTGTTGCAGCTTTTAAAATCATCCAAAAAGATGCTTCTCACAAACTTTTTGAACTCGTTGCGCTAGCAGTTTTGCCTCCCCGGACAAAAATGGAAAATGCCGCCCCCTCTCTCTCCAAAACGAAAAATTATAATTAAAAAAGACAAATTATTCACAAAGACACAAACCAATAAAACTTCAATAATTCAAAAGGCAGCATAACAATATATATATTTATATTTAAGTGATAAAAAATATATAATTGCCCATTTCAGCCGGACAATTTCTTCGAAAAAGAGTCTACTGATTATGGAGATCACAAGAGTTTATTTTAATTTATAGTAAGTAACCTCAAAAGACTACAATAAAACATCGCCTGTGGTTTTCTATCTAAAAAAAAATCTTATTAATCCTATCCCTTTTTGGATTGTTGATGCCGGATATCTTATGGGTGAAAGGAATGTCCGTTGTGACCCCACTCTTGACTTGGGGGGAAAATCAAATTTCATTATGTAACATATACTCCCGCCTTGAATCCTTCGAGTTTCAATGTAAAGGAAAACTGACATTAAACATACAGAATACAAAATAAGGAAATAAGATACGTTAAATTAAATACCAAAGTCACACCCAATAATATTTCAGGCAATATATAAAAATTTTTGTAACAGAAAAAATTATTTTCCAAATTCGTTCCAAATGCCACCCTTAAAATTTGCCGCCCCGGGCAAGGGTCCGGATTGTCCGGCCCTAGAGCCGCCCCTGGTTGCGCCCTTTTTGAGCTAAGGTTTTCTTAAAAGCATCCTATCCTAAATTAAAATATAACTAGTAGTAATATATGGACAATATATTCCGCACCTGGGAGTGGTAGTGTACAGTGGCGTAACGTACACCCCCACATCACGGGGGGAAGGGCAAGATTCTAGGGGGCCCAAAGCCTGATGTTATGGTTTTGCAATGCTTTGTAAGATCCGGCTGGGACTCCAAATTTGACTTTGCAGTGGGGAGCTAATATTCTCCTTTACGCCACTGGTAGTGTATGGTTTGATATCATTGCTTTAAACTTGTGGTTAGCGTGTCATGAGTTAGAGTTTTTTTAGTACCGCTGAAGATCCGCCTGTCGTGGAACAAACGCTCTTTCGTTGGTGTGGTAGGAAAGATAGGGGGAGGGGAGGTTGCTAGCTCAAGGGGTCGTTCACGTTATTTGAACATAGTTCAAAATTAAGAGGTCCGTCTCCAATTGCCCTGGGCTTTTTCAGAGTGTGGTGAAGGCTCTCTGTGCAGAAGGGCTGATGCACGTTAAATATACCCAGATTTAATAACTTTACGTCGACGTGATGTGGAAGTTTGGAGAGTGCTTAGCCAGCTTAGATGACGCCCTCGTCACTTGACCGTGGTTTAAAATGACGCTGCCCTTAGCCAGTAGCTCTCGGTTTACTGTAGGTGTTAAGTTAAAAACAAGTAATATATATATATATATATAAACTTTTTGAGTCTATTCCTACTTATAGATCAACAAAGAAAAAATTTATTTTAGCTACTTTTTATTACATATTTACAATTTATATAAATATGTATATACATAGGACAGAGAATCACAACATTAAGTGGTAATTAATTTTTATTAATAATCATTACAGTATTGTATTGTCAACCAAACAATTGTATGTAAAATTTAGTTCAAGTAGAATGCTTAAAACGTGAGAAAAAACCTTTTCAAATTTTTGACCACACAAGTCACCAAAAGGGTCGCTATGTCCAAAAATTGCAACTGGCTTGTATTTGTAATTCTTTAAATAATTAGTTTTAATCAATTTAATTTTATTAATTAAAATTAAATTATTGTATGTCACCCAAAATAATCATGTATATAAAATTTCAGCTCAATTGAGACTTTAAAATTTTATTTTATTAACGATTGAAAATTCCACGAAATAAATAATAATATATATAGGTGTGAGCTAATATTTAGGAAAATTTTGAAAAAAAAAACAAATCAAATAACGAATTCCAGTTGGTAGAACTCCTTATTGTTGAAATCAAATCATAAAAATTCTCTTACAACTTTTATTCTATTTCACTTTGTCAGGAATGTGATTTTAATGGCTCATTTACAGTAAAGCAGCGTGCAGCGAATATTTAGCCAATCAGAGACTTTTGGGAGGACGCTAAGATCTCTCATTGACTACATTTCGCTGTTCGCTGCCTATAACATTGAGTGACCGTGGTATCCGAGTGGTCATGATCACAAACTTTTGTCGAGTCACGTTGTAGAGTTGCGGTGTTGAAACCTAGTGCCACAGAAGACCCACTGTGTTGATGGGTTGATTGATTGAATGATTGAATATTAACGTCGCATTGTTCAGCTACACGAGTGTTGCGATGTTGAAACCTAGTACCACAGAGTGAGTGAGTGAGTGAATATTAACGTCGCACTGTTCAGCTACACGAGGGCTTTTGGCGACGGACCACGTAATTTTGAACCATGGTCAAGTGACGTGGACAACACCGGAGCTGGCACCCCCTCTCCTAACTACCACACCACATCTCAGCACTAACGGGAGGACGTTTCCAGCTCTCGGGACAGGATTTCACGTGCAATGCTGCCCTACACGGCGGGGTCTTTAGTGGTACTGGGGATCGAACTAACTCGTGACAAAGCAAGCCACGATCCGATACCTCATACTCAATCGGAATTACCAGCCACCACTCACGTGCTGTTGTTGATGGGATGGTGCTCGCTAAATCTGACGCTGGTCGAAATTAGTCTTAAGAGAAACCTGTTACGGTGTCGACTTCGTCACTTGGGAGAGGTTCAAAATAACGAGGTGCGTTACTATTAGCTCTCGGGTAGCTTTGGAGTGAGGTGTAAATTTAAATCGAATCAAATCTTACTGCATTCGTATGATTGAGAGCCTTTTTTGATACGAATGAGATTTAGGTCTCAGGAGCTCAAAATTTTGAATTACTTCGAAGAGCTGAGTGCAGTTTGAAGAACTGCCCCATCCAAGAATACCCGAATTTCGCATCACCACTATCTTCAAATCGAGTGGAATAATAACAATGGCTGCTGTCTGTTCAATGAAAGTCTTATCTCAAAGATTTGAGTGATATTGCGTAATAATTAGGAGAGTTAAGTGCTTAAAAACTTTATACACCATTCGACTCATGATTTCCCGCCGTGTAGAGAAGGCCGATGCACGTTAAATCAGTCGAGACTGAATGTACTCCCGTTGGTGAGGTAGTTAGGAGAGGGAGGAGCCCGCTCAAGTGTCGTCCTCGTCACTTGACGAGGCTCTAAATTACGAGGTCCATTGCCAACAGCCTTTGTGCTGTTTTTTAGTGCTACGTTCATTTTTCTCGACCATGGTTCAATAGTATGTCACCAGTCGCGCACACAAGGGGTGTGTCCTAGGGGTACGGACCACCCCCACCCAAAACCCTTGATTTTTTCCCGATTGATTATAATTTTAAATATATAGTACGTAAAATTTAATTAAATGTTTGCAATTAATGATTAATTTTATTAATTAATGCTAGTTATTTATTCAATAATTAGTTTTTTACTGTTTTTGTTCTCGAAAATCAACAAAATCAAAGGGAGCATGATACAAGAAGGGTGGACGCTACTGTATGTCACCATTGTCAATACTACTCCCATTTTATTTCACTTTAAATCAGAATGATTTTTTTTTACATCTGGAATAAAGTTCAAGGAATCATTCTTAGAATACTCAAATGTCCTTCCGTTCAAGAAGCTGACATCTTTCTCTGCCAGCCTACCCAAAAAGGTTTTTCTACCTAAAGCCACACCACCACCCATCCATCCAAGTCGACAATACAATGCCACCTCCCAGTTCCAGAAAGGGGATAGAGCGAAACCTGCGAAAACGTTAAAGTCAAAAGTCAAAGTTGTTCAACTGTCCAGAGTACAGTTTTTAGTGAGTTTGGTATTGACGTCGCACTCTCAGAGCTATTGGCTACGGATCTCATAATTTTGAGCCACGGTCGTTGAGGACATCTGAGTTACAACCTCATCTCCAAACTACTCCGGCACGCGAATGTGAGGATTTTGAGCCATGACAGATTTAACGTGCATTAGCCTCTCTACACGGTGGATCTTCAAAGGCACAAACACTCGAACTCATGACACACGTGCCACGCACTCGTGACCATGACACATTTAGCGTTACCGCGGCTCTCAGTTTTTGGAAAAATGTGGCTAAACTAGTTTTGAACAATTCGGAACAGGGAAGACATAGCGATCTTTTGGAATAAGACTTGTGGCAGCGGTAGCTTGCGGTCAATGTGACGGACTTGTTTGCCCATCCGGTATAGTGGTTAGTGACGCTGACTGCGGTGCCGTAGGGTCTGGGTTCGAATCCCGGGTAAGACATGGTTGTTTGTGTTGTAATTTTTCTCTTTGTGATATGTGCTTCACGCTAAAGCTGAATTCACACCAAGGTGCAGCGTCGAGCTAATCAGAGACTACATCTCGGGCGGATGAAGTCTCTGATTAACTCGACCTCGACGCTACAGTTGGCGTGAATACAGCTTTTCTATGTAAGCCCCCGTGTGATACTTTGTGGTGAACGGGGCTATAAATGTTCTCAATAAAAAAATAACCATTTTGTGGTCGCGGAAGCCTAGTGGTCAATCTATCGGATCGTGGCTGGCCTTGTCGCGCGAGTTCGAGCCCAGTACCACTAAAGACCCGCCATGTAGTGGAGCGATACACGTGAAATTTGTCGAGAGATCAAACGTTCTACCATTGATGTGGTGTGGTAGTTAGAAGAGGGCTTCCAGCTCAGGTGTCGACCACGTCACTTGCCCATGGTTGAAAACTGCGTGGTCTGTCGCCAAAAGCCCTCTTGTAGCTAAACAGTGCGACGTTAATATTCATTCACACGGACTCATGGTTGGAGTGTCATGAGTTCGAGCATAGTGTCGCTGAAGACCGGCCTTGTAGAAGGGCTGATGCATGTTAAATCTGTCGTGGCTCAAAGTTCTCCCGTTGGCGGGGTGCAGTAGTTTGGAGGTCTGTGTCAGCAGATCAGGTGTCGTTCTCGTCATTTGACTGGGCTCAAAATTACGAGTTCATTTACCACTAGCTCTCGTGCTGCTTTAGTGATTAAGCGAATATTAACGTAGCAGTATTCAGTTACTCGAGGGCTTGTAGAGATGGAGCTCGCAGTTTTGAACCATGGTCAAGTGACGAGGACGACACCTGAGCTGGCACCCCTCCCCACCTTACCAGAGAGAACATTTGAGCTCTCGACAGATTTAACGTTCATCGTCCCCTACACGGTGGCTCTTCAGTGGTGCTAGGCTCGAATTCATGACACGCCAGCACGATTCTGTTACCTTGATCACTAGGCTACCGCGGCCTCCGTGTTGCTTTAGAGGGCAACATTAATGACCCACTCATTGGAATAAGATTTCTTGTGCCGAATGGGAGTTTTTGAAAAAAGTAATTTTTTTGATTATCATATTTCTCAAAAGCCCTCAACTCCGTAGAATTAACTGATTGAACGAGGGAAATGTTTCTTTGGAACTGGAAGTGATATTTTTACATTATAATTAGTTGTCATTCATTAAGGTAAGTTTTCAAAAATTTTTTAGCAGCTTTAATTATTCCTAGGTCCTTGATTTTAATGAAATTAGAAACGTATATTACATTAAAAAAGTCAATGAACTAAGCTTTTAGTTGGGAAAATATCGAAAGAAATTCCAAATACACCAATACTCTTTTCGTTAAGGGTTATACAAAAAAATCATTAAATTTTTTAACTAAGCGAATTCGATTTCAAAAAAATTGATGGGTTTTCATGAAAGGCTGTCTTTGAAAGATTAAAAAAATGTCTAATTTAAGTGTTTTAACTTATAGCAAACATAGCTGATTTTTCAAATATTCTAATCGAAGTTTTAGCTAAAACAAAAGCGTGCTTGTTAAGTTTTTTTTATAAGTCTTGTTTATTTTTTATTTTTTTATTTAATTTTAAATACTTTTAGCCATTTCTGGAAAGATTTTTCAAAATCTACGATTTTCGGAACTTGGTTGAAATGAAATTCTGAAATAATAAATATAATTCCTTTTTTGGAATAACTTAGAGAATCTTTTAAATACTTTTAATAATTTTTAAGCACTTAAAAATATTTTAATATGCAATGTGATAGAAAGTCATCGTTATTTTATAAAATCTGCTTACATGTAACATTAGCAAACTCTTTGCGTAAAAATATTTTTGAGACATTTTTTACTCTAGTTTGGGTAGACATTTTACGAATGGTTTTCGGCAATTTCAAGCATGATGCAAACATTATAGGAAAAATGGCATTATACTCGATTTAGTACGTTGATATACAGCTCTAACGTTGGATCCTAAATTTAGTGCATATCTTTGTCGCCTACTTGATGAGTTGTCATACTTGAACAAAAGCCTTTGCGACAAGAAGTTGACCTTGGCAGTGGCGTTATAACCCAAGGACCTGGGTCATCACCATCCCCAACGTTTTTCGATTGGTTATAACTTTTTTTTGGGCCGCATTATATTAAATATTTTCAGCGGTGATTATATATTTATTTCAGGCTAATATATATTAATAATTATTTCACGTGTTTGTTCCTGTGCATATAATGTTAAAAATTATTTCAACGCGGCTGCATTAATTAATTCCTTTCACTGCGGCCGGGATATTTATTTAATTATTCTCATGCCATGCCACGCCAGTTAGATAGGTATAACTTATTTCTGCTGGGCCGCATATATATGTTAATTATTTCACTCGGGCCGCAGCAGGAGGTTAAAGGGGGAGGGGGAAGAGAAATGCATTAGGACCAAGATAAGATTGGAAATTTTAAATGTGGAAAATTGATCAAAATATTAACTCCATTTTGCTTTTTTTAAAGATTATTTTATGTGTTTTTTATTTTTGCCACAAACACTAAATTAAAAGAATTTAAAAAAACACGCCTTCACAATTTCAGTAATGTTTTGTATGATTACCAATAATATAACAAACTTAATAGGATGTTTTGTTACTACTGTGACATCACCCCTGACAAAACAATTTGTTGCTGCTTCACAAAATATTCAATAAAGCTTATTTATCAGATCTTGAAAGTGATCTTGGAGGGAAAAGTATCATTGAATGATTCCCGTTTATTGGGAATTTTTTAAATATAGCACTTTCGTGACAAATCAAACACAAGTACTAGTCAATGTTTGTTTTTCACTACAAAACAGTCAACCTCTAAATCGTTCGAGTGCTTTTCGCTTGCAAGATATGGAAGATTGTTAAAAATTAGTTCCACCCATAAAATAGTCGCTACTCCACTGTTGACTGTTATCACTAAACCGTAATTGTTACAAATAGAAAAAGATATCAATTCGCAGCCGAACGACGTCGACAGCAAAAAAGCGAAATTCATAAATTTGATTTCTTATCAAAGAATTTTCCCACCAAATTTTTAATACATTGTTCTTAAATAAGTAAATTTCTCAGAGCAATGGGTCATGACCGGGCCAGTTAAAATGGCTCGGTGGGTATCACTGCGTTAGATGGTTGGGACGAAAAGGAATACCTATTCGGGCCAATCGTTAATCGCTTTTATTCCTGTCATTTTATTGTTTGCAATTTGAGAAGAAGGTCGCTGAAAGTTAAAGAAGAAAAATGGCTCGCTTTGCTTTAGACGTCGTTTGCTTTTCGACGTTATTAAAAATCAACCTAATACAGAAAAAGGGCGAAACTTGGCTCCAATTTTTTTGAATCGTCAAAGATGGGAACGAAACAAAATCTTTACACTGCATTTCAGAATAGAAACGTTCTTTCCATTTTAATCACCAAAATAATGTATCACTTTAGCATTGCACAATACAAGAAAATAAAATTTGGAATGTACACATACACACGCAGGAAAAGGAATAGATTCAAAAGAAAATAAGTAGCATAAAGAAAAATGTTCTCTTTAAGGTAGCAAAGGTAAAATGTAAGAGTGTTTATTTTAGTTAGGACAAACTACACTTTTATAAAATCTTTTTTTTTTAGCTTTAAGACAAGCAACCTTAATTTGAAAACAGAAAACACTTAAATAGATGATAATGTATGAAGAGCATTGAAATATTTTTTAGTTTTTGCGCAAGTTTATAATAGCACTGGAATTTCTATTTTTTTTTATGTATAAATAAATACCTTAACTTTGTTTTATTTATTGACTACACTTGCGTACTATTGCAACCCTATTGGCGATATTTTCATACTTTTGGAACTATATTGGCGACATTGAATAAAACAGCGCCAATTCTAAACTAAGTACGCTGACGGGAATATGACGTGTTGTCGAAAAGTAGTGTGAAATATAAGTACCTACATATGTAATAATCAATATAAAAGACAAATAACTATTTTTATTTATTTATTTTGTATTGCATAATAAATAGAATTAATGTATTAAGAATTTGTTATAAATCCCAGATTCCGCATTTTAGTATTCGAGCTTGCCATATCGACGAACGGTTACGCTTAGAATGACGACAAGCGGAGAAGTATGAAATGAAACACATGGTTAACAGTTACAGTCTTTGACAATCGAAATCGGTTTCGCCAATTTGGTGAGTTATCTTTAAAGTTGGTATAGAGATTCGGATAGTACAGCAGTACATACCAATAAGATTGAAAATTAGAATGGAAAACTTCTAGAAAGCAAGTAATGTTACAATATGTCAGCGTTTTTCAATATTTTGATCTATGTAACCTTAAATTGTAATTAAATGATACATGGTGGCATCTTTTATTATAGGTACATTAAGTTATTCCTTGGTGCGATTCAGAAGTATTAGAATATTTAAAGATGTCTTTCAGGTATGTACTTAAATGTAGTGTATAATGTTAAATTTTATGCTAACAGGGTGGAATACTTGGTTTGTACACCCAAGTTTGCGGGTTTGATCATGGCTCAAGTCAGTGGATCTTCCTAATGCAAAAAATAGACCGTGTTCATGCCGTATGATTAAGCGGAATGTTAAAGATCCCAAGAGTTCCTTTTTGGCTTGGGTGCTCTGGGCATATTAAATTCCAAAAAAATTCGGGAGGAAACTGAGTCGAAATTTCATTGTGGCAATTGATATCCCCCTTTTGGTGCCACACTAAGAAATGATACCAGCTCTCGGGGAATGTTATAGGTCTGTAACAGTAGTTAGTAATCCACAAACCCATTAAAAAAAAAAGCCAAGTTTTACGTAATGTAAATTTGTCGGCTTCGAGGTAGCGTGCCTGCCTCTTAAGCTTAAAGTTGCGGGCTCGATCGCGGCTGGAGTTCATAGATTTTCAGGATGCCAAAATAGTAGGCACGTACGCAATATGATTGTGGCCTTGAGTACCAATTTGGCTCTGCTCCTCTCTGGAGAAATAAATCAAACACCAAAATTTGATAGCGGGAGCCACCACTAGATGGTACCGCCCCGAAAGAAAGACTGTAGACCAGGGGTATTCAAGCTTTTTTCCCGTCGGGGTACAAACATATGAAAGGGATTTCACGCGGGCCGAAACAGGAGGATAATGGGGTGTGGGGTGGGAGTGGAACACTATAAAAACCAAACCAACATTAGACAAAGCAAAATTATTCAAAATATTAGAACTTTTTTGTTTTGCTTTTACTTTAATACTATATTAACATTCCTATCAAACACACACTAAAAATATTTACTTTTATGCATCTTTTTAATGAGTTTAGAATAGTTTCCATTTCTCCTTTCATCCATGGCAAAGCCTCTTGTTTTTACATTCTATTATGAAAAAGGCAAATTGATGGCAAAATTGACAGATTTAATTGCTTGATTTATAGGATTTCCCGCTAAAATTTTAGTATACTGTTCTGAAACAATTGAATTTCTTGGTGAAATGGGCTATGACAGGGCCACACTTACAAAATGCCGGCGGGTCACATGGGGTCCGTGGGCCACAGGTTGAGTATCACTTCTCTAGACTCCGCTTGCCTAGCCTAGACTCTCGCGCTTGCCTAGCCTAGCCTAGACTAGAGAATCTTAAGTTATTTTTCCAGTATTTATTTTATCTCTCTATATAACTTATAAAAATATTTTTTAAATGTTTTTTTTGAAGAAATTGTGTCACGATAATTTGTGCATGAAAAATGGGAATCTTCCAAACAATCCAATAGATTTCAATGAAATTTGTAACCTTATACAATAAGCCCTTTAGAGTGTAACAAACTTCAAAAATAAGTTGTATTCAATCGTATTTTACTGCCGTCTTTGACTTGGAACAAATTATTTTTGACGAAAAATCATTAACGTCAAATTTGAATGACTATAAAATATTTATTAATATATATATTTTTTGTCTTACGGTTTGTGGTGACTGCGGTAGCCTAGTGGTCAAGGTAACGGACTTGCGGCCGGCTGGCCATGATGTTAATTACGCCGAGGCTCGAACATTCTGCCTTTGGTGTCGTGTGGTAGTTAGGAGAGTGGTGCCGGCTCAGGTGTCATCCTCGTCACTTGGCCTTGGTTCAAAATGACGAGGTTCTTCGTCAAAAGCCCTCAAATAGCTGAACAGTATGACGCCAATATTCGTTCACCGACTCCTGTGGTTTGTGATACTTCAGATGAATCAATAAGTATATCAATGAAATTAAAGTTACATTATGTATAACGTATTTTTATGTGTATGCTTTTTTTATTAACATTAAAAATTTTGCCAAAATTTTATAAAAAAGGGGTGATACGAGAATGAATCGGAAAATAAGTTTCCCCTGTCGACTGTGGTCAGAGTTGTGTATGAAAGTCAAAACATAGAATGAAATATTAAAGATAAGATATAACTTCATTTTTTTCACTTAAATACCAAGTACATTGAGACATTTGCCGTACCACTTGATAAGCTTCAAAAAGCCCTCCAGGAAAAACTCAGGGCTTTGCACATGGAAAAAGAGTTTAACGGCTATGGACGAAAGACGACACAACAGACGACATTATTCGTCAGTACATTAGGTACATGCTACGTGATACTTTGACATCCTGTCGAAATTGAAAGAGGCGATTCGGAAAAAGCACCCCGGGCTTCTCAGGTTTGGCGTTCTGTTGTGACAGCAAATCAAAACCATATTGCAACTCGTGGTTGGTAGCGCCTATACCAGGGATGGCGAACCAGTGGCACGCGTGCCATTATTGGCACGCGACACAATATTTTTGGCACGCCAGTGATCAAAAGGGTATGCATTTTATTTCAAAATTTCAAAGTTCATTATGAAGTATTATGAACTATATAACGCAAATGATCAGTCGTGGAGCGGCGGGGAGCACACTCGTTTGTTATTATCTTGCCTTAGTTATGTCGTGGACTACAATTGCTTTTAAGGTATCCGACTACGTTCGGAACCGTGATTTTAAAAAAGCTCATAAATGGATAATTTTCATGATATTTAATGTCACTTAGATTAGACTACATGTATAAAATTATTTTATAAGGACGTTTTGACAAAAATTATTAGGTCAATATTTTGGCAAAAAATTCACTTAGAATAATTTTTTTTCAAAATATTCTCCTTTTGTTAAAAATGCTTCTATTGCAATAATATTTTGCCTGTATATAGCTCAGACCTCTTTACAGAGGCTCAACTATGATTTTTGAAAAATTCACATTATTTTTAGAGTTGCAACCCATTGAAATAATTACCGGCGTTTTTTTCTTAAAATTGCTCCCGTTTGTTGTCTTAAAATATGGATAAACCCACTTTTAATTTATATATTTCAAAAATTCTAGTTGAGCCTCTGTAGAGAGGTCTGAGCTACATACAGGCGAAATATTATAATAGAAGCATTTTTCACAAAAGGAGAACATTTTGAAAAAAAATTATTCTAAGTTAATTTTTTGCCGAAATATTGTATTTAAATAATTTTTTTTGTAAAAATGCCCTTATATATATAAAACAATTGTATACATGTATTCTAATCTAAGTGACACTAAATATCATGAAGATTATCCATTTATGCGCTTTTGCAAAATAACGGTTCCGAACGTAGTCGGATACCTTAATGTAAATTTTGTCTACTCATAGCACAGTCAATTTCATCACATTGTGTTTTAAAGTTTATCTGTGTGATATATTTGCGATTTTTAAATATTATTTAATATGGCTAGCTCAGCAAAAGAACAAAAAGTGCAAGATAGTAAGTGTAATAGAGAATTTCAAATTTGGTGGACCGAGAAACATGGCATTATTAGTAAAGGTGACAGATCGGTGCGTGTTTTATGTTCTGGAATAGTGGTATGCAGAACATCAGTAAAAAAAATGGAATTTTGAGACAAATCATAAACCCTCCAGTCAAATAAGTGAGCCACAGCAAGAACAATTAATTGCTTAAAAACAGTTTGGCAGATACCTCAAATTCAGCATGCGTTCTACAAAAGTAACATTTTACAGTCAAAATATAATTTGTCATCCAATCTGAAACGACAAGTCACACTAATGTAAATTTAATTTGAATTACACATATAACTAAAACATTTATAACTTTCCAGTGCAAAAGGTTTTTTCGTAGTAAATACATATACATAATACTATACCTCATTAAATACTTTATAAAAAAGGGCACGTTGATCCATAAAGATTCGCCACCCCTGGCCTATACCATCTGCCATACAGTCCTGATATCGCACCAAGTGACTTTCATCTGTGAAGTAGAATCTCGCTGGAAGGCACTTTAGAAACAATGCTGAAGTCAAACAAGCCGTTGAACTCTTCTTCCGTATGTTAAGACCTTTGTTTTTCCTAGAGAGCTTTTTGAAGCTTATCAAACGGTATGAAGAATGTCTCAATGTACCTGCTACTTATGTAGAAAACTAAACTTGTCTTATCTTTAAGGTATCCGACTACGTTCGGAACCGTGATTTTAAAAAGTGCATAAATGGATAATTTTCATGATATTTAGTGTCACTTAGATTAGAATACATGTATAAAATTGTTTTAAGGACATTTTGACAAAAAAAAAATATTTAAATGCAATATTTCTGCAAAAAATGAACTTAGAATAAACTTTTTTTCAAAATGTTCTCCTTTTGTGAAAAATGCTTCTATTATAATAATATTTTTCCTGTATATAGCTCAGACCTCTGTACAGAGGCTTAACTATGAGTTTTGAAAAATTCACATTATTTTCAGAGTTACAACCCATTGAAATAATTATCGGCGTTTTTTTTCTTAAAATTTCTCCCTTCTGTTGTCGTAAAACAAGGATAAACCCACTTCTAAGCTATATATTTCAAAAATTCTAGTTGAGCCTCTGTACAGAGGTCTGAGCTATATACAGTTAAAATATTAAAATAAAAGCATTTTTTACACACAAGGAGAATATTTTGAAAATGGGTCATTCTATGTTCATTTTTTGTCAAAATATTGTACTTAAATAATTTTTTATTGGAATACTATTCTTAAAACAATTTTATATACATTTTCTAATCTAAGTGTCATAAATATTATCCATTTATGCGCCTTTTTAAAATCACGGTTCCGAACGTTGTCGGATACCTTAATGTCTCATTCTGTGTTTTGACTTTCATACACAACTCTGACCACAGTTGACAGGGGAAACTTATTTTCCGACTCACCCTCTTGCATGTTATTTAATAATTATTTTTCGAACTTGTGTTTCTTAAAATAATAAAATTCTTCTGAAAATAGATTTTTGAAAAAATTTGCCTCCGAACTTAATCGGGATGCCTAGGTCTCAGAATCTAGTTAGAAACTTTAAAATGTATTACTCGAAAAGTGTTTTTGCAGAAAATGCTCAAATAAAGGCAGGGATTGGCTGAAAACGTTTTTAAAGTAGTTAACTGAATTTTGTGTTTGTTCTACATACTAGATTTGTTTTGACTTTCTTATTTTCACAACCACTCTGTTAATAAAAATTTATATTCACTTTTTCTAACTTAACCACTGTTTTATATTCAGTTTCATATAATAACTAAGATAAGGTGCTCTATTTTTTTTTTTGTAAAAACTAAAATGTGTGTCTTTTATCCTAAAGGTCATTTTAAAAAAATGAGTAGCAAAGTAACGCGTCAAAATTGAGAATTTGCTCATAAACTTTTTGTACAGAGTAAGGGACCTGTTTATGTAATTTTTTTAATAAATTTTCCCCAGTTTGATATTTTTTCTTTAATTTTAGCTTTTTTTTCTTAATTTACTAAATATAAAGATCACAAAGAAAATTACTAATTCTCGGTTTTTAGAAAAGGGTGTCACAGTAGTTGGATGCTCAGTGGCGTAACGGAGAATATTAGGGCCATTCTGCAAAGTCAGGTTTTGGGCCCAAAGTTGTATCTTAGAAAGGACTGCAAAACCATACGTACTTGGCGCCAGTCAGGATTTGGGCCCAGGAGAATCCGCCCCCGTCATGCGATTGTCGCGGGGCTTACGTTACGCCACTGCGGGTACTTTAAATTGTGTTTATAGCATGTATATATATGTATATAGCATCTATATTGGCTACAGTTATTCTCAACGGGTTATCAGTGATATGAAAGCATCCCGTATCTTGCAAATAATAAACATTGTATGGGGAAAAAAATGCTTCTAAATTTTGTAACAGCTTGTTACGTAAAAAAAATTCTTTTTTTTTCTTCTGTAAATTAAAATTTGAGTACACTGCGTTCCTGGTTTTACACCGGTAATTTGTACCGCGCTATATTGAAACCATATTATACGAGACTTTTTGTTTATTTATTTCAATTGTTACTTTGTATACTTATTAAATTATATATGTACATAATATAAATCAGGTACCATGTTGTACGAAGCAATATAAATCAAGGTAATGTGTACCATGCTATATATCGAAATCAAGTCTTTAGGTGTAAAATTATGATAGCTGAAATTTCATTCTAATAAAACATGTGCAAAGGAAAAAGTAAGTTAACCAAATATATTAATTATAAAATAAATATAGAAACGGCTTATTAGGATCACAAAATCAAATTTGATCATCACTCTCATCAGAAATTACAGCTCTAACCAATATTTTATCTCAAAGTTGGTCGAAATTTCTCTTCACTAGATATGTCTCCATCATTACAAGAGTTATCTGATGTAGGGATGGCGATTCTTTCTGAAAATCTATTTTTAAATCGATTCGAATCGTAACCTAATGAATCGATTTACAAGAGAATCGAAGTCTAAAAGATCGATTTCTAAAAAATCGATTTTTTTTCAAGTCTACATTTACAATGTAAATATAAATCCATTTTATGAAAAACAAGGAAGAGATACCTAATAAACGATCTCTTATCAGTAAGATCAGGGAATTTTTTAGTTCAGGGAATTCAATAATTACAATTTTAGTACCATATCAAAGTATCGGATATAAGAGAAATCTAATTTTTAAATGTGTTTGATACATTAAAAAATTTAGAAAATAGACAATATAGCTTATAGTTCCCAATGCTTAATAATTAGGCTTTTTAAAAATAACAGTCTGTCGAATCTACTGGGATTCAAGTGGTTCCGCTCATTACTTGCGATGTTGCAGGCAATTCGAAAAAAAGGTGCTCTCATGGAACAGGTGATTCCATGATACTTAAGCAGCGTTTCTCAAACTGTGGGGCGCGCCCCCTAGGGGGGCGTGAGAACTCTACAAGGGAGCGCGAGCGAATTGAAAGTTCGAAAACAAAAGATTATTAAAAAAATTATTAATTTACTGAAAGTAAACAAATAAAATCATTCTGACATGATTAAAACATAAAACACACTTTTACATTGATATAATACTTATAAATGCATCAGTACTGCACAATGTACTTTGCAATTAAATTAACAATACTAAATTAAGAACAAGTTTAATAATTACCAGCGACCCCATGGGATTGTCATATATAAAATCATACGCAAAAATTAGCAGTAATCTTGATAGTTTGTACTGTTTAAAATTAATCCTTTAACTGCATAACAGTTAAGCGATTCACTCCCCAAAGCCACCGTTTTCCACGTAGACGTGCGTATTAGATGAAGAGGGACAAAAGGAATAAATATTTAAATCCATCTCAAACACTGTCAATGTCCTTTTAATGCATTACAAAGTTCTTTTATTGCGTTCGGAATAATTTTATGGATAGCCGTGCACAGAAAAGATCGTACTTCGGCAAGACGCATATTTACGTAAGGGGTGGTTAACGCTTTGGCTGAGTGAGACGTTTATATACGCTGATGGCACTGAAGTTAAAGTTTTATTGTAGGTTTAGCATCCAAGTTATAATATTATTGAATTCAATACATTGATATTGTAAATGGAAGGGGGGCGCGATAAAATTAAGATTGAATATTGGGTCACAAATATTGAAACTTTGAGAAGCACTGACTAGCAGCGATTTACTTACCCTCAATTACTTATTATTCCGTAACAAACAATACATAAAAACAAAATATTTATTTCACTAATCGCAGAACATTACTACAGTCAGTCAATCAAAGCATAAACAAATGACGTAATATCAACAAATTCAAAAAAAAATCAAAGATTACAAACGTAACTTTTATTTATTAAAGAGGCGAAGGAAACTAAGCACACACAGGCATCTCGCGAGTTTTTGAATAATTAACCCTTTAAGCGCCAACACCGTAATATTACGGTTTTTAAAGATAATACATTCAACTAATTATAAATAATTTTATGGTTTTTACCAAAACAGAAAGTCGAATGTCTATTTTCTAGGATGAAATATCGATTCACTGAATCTTAGATCCCCATCCCTAATCTGACGTAGTTACAATTACCTGTCTGTTTCGATCTTGTAATCCTTTCACAGAATGTTTCTATACGGAGTTAAAGAACTTTGCAATTCGCTTTTAAATTTTCCTCTACATGCTATTGGAGGGTCTTTTTCAATAAAAAAAGTCATTTAATTTAAGTAAAAATGCAAGTTTTGTGCCGTGTAATATCGAATCCGGGTTATAATAGTCACAAATTTTATACCGTGTAATATGGAATCCGTGTTATATAATAATCACAAATTTTATACCGTGTAATATGGAATCCGTGTTATAATAAATTTTATACCGTGTAATATCGAAACCGTATTTTACAAGTACACTGTTTTCGATGGACGCCTGTATGTAATTAAACAACGCAATACAAATGCATTACGAATATTTTCATATCTTTTTTTTTTCCTTTCAGATCCATCAATGCGAGAATATCGTACATCAACGCAAACCTTCAAGACATGAACTTAACGGACATCTATAGAACGATATTAGATACTTTTTCTACTGCAGAGCCATTTTTAAATATTTCTGAGAAATTTGTTTTTTGCTGCGCTATCACAACCTTTTTAAAAACCTGCTATATTACTTACGAAATGATAAATATGTTCCTACATCCTATAATTTCACTTGTAATTTTAACAGTGGTTATGGGATTTTATCAATTTTCGAATAGTGTTTGGTTCCCAGAAAGGGGCTTAGAAGGGTTAAGTTATTTATTTCTGTCATATGAAATCTATAAGGGAAATGGTAGATTCTGTATAAGAAGTGGTGTATTTATTATGCTAACACTACTTATGGCTTATTTTATAAAACCGTTCGCTTTCATTGTTGATGTTTTTGTAGTTGTGTTTGTGATAACAGATACCTGCCGAGCAATATCCGAAAATTCATATATTTGGTCAGTTTTTTTTTCTATAACTATTCTAATTTTGGCGATCTTGAAGTCACAAGTTGAAAGCGCTGCCTTAACTCATGTATTAATTGTAGTATATTTTTATCTACTTACTAAGGTTCTTTTGTTATCTGAAGACCAAACCAAAGTGTTTCCCTTATGTTTGATATTGCTAGTTGATCTGTTTGTAAAAATGCGTCAAGTAGGTGTGTTCTTTCCATTTCAATTTTAGTTGATTATTTTGTGCGATGCATCTTTAACATTTGTGTGTATAATGTTTATAATCTAATTAAATTATTTTCATGAAACAAATTTTTTGCAGCAATTTTTATTTGACTCAGCATCACATACAATTTAACCATTTAACTGTGTTTGACGAGTATACTTGTCATGGAAAAGTAATAGGATTTTGTCATGCCGAATATACTCGTCATGTGTAAAAAGTAGTGATAACACACATTGGCTATTTAAATTGTGATTTTTTTTTTTGAAAAACACGTTCTTTATCAAATTTAAAGACGTTTAGGATATTTTGAGGTCAGACCGGAGTTAGGCAAACAAATAATAATAAAAAGAAAAATTCAAGATAAACTCAAGCGTCTCGACAAGCACCGGCTAAAACAGCGTATATAAGTTCGTATAAAGAATTTATGTGCAAAGATAACGTTTTTTATAAATGGGCAAAGTGCAGAAGCCGCAAAGTTGTTTTACAATAGGGTTTCTTCAGCTATGATTAGCCATGAGACATGCGAGACGCCAACCAAGCGCTGAACCCATTGATAGTTGTTGGTTCGAAGCTACATAGCCATCGATTGGTGTGCATGAGAGTTTGATGTTAGAAGCAAATGCTGACATTAGAATAATGGCCCAATTCCCTGCCTTCTAAAGAACAGTTTTTATTGGGATGGGAAAGGCCTGGGCAAGAGGATTAATGAATCTTACAGCACCTGCTCCAGAACTACCTTGGTGTCAAGACAGGTAGAAAATAATTTTTCAGCTTAGAAAGAAGTAAATTAGTGTGTGTTCAGGTCTCTCAATCCGGGAATTTCAGTGGTCACACTACAGTTCATAATTATACATAAAAACGTAAAACTGTTAGTCTCATGAACACGCGATCAAGCTAAATTATTTTATAGCTTCGTACACAGATCCCCTGTACAATAAGTATTTGTAATAAAATTTACAGATTTTAAAAATATACCCATCTTCTCTCTCTCTTGATCTAATATTTTAATAGCGACACTTACTCTATGATTGTCATCGCTCGATTTCCGTGACCCACGGTTCAAAATTACGAGGTACCTAGTTAAAATTTAACTGCCTCCCCTCATAATTAATAGAAAATAATTAAGTTGAAGTTGCATAAAAATTAATTCGCTATTAAAACTATTAAAGTGCGTAAAACAAGCAATGGAAAAAACCAATTGGTTTTCCGTAGGGCGAGACTACAGATGAACAGTGACAGGGAGAGTAGCTAATTGGATATAAAAGGAACATAAAAGTAATGAGTTCCACCTTGAAGAGGGGAACAGAGGGTTGTGCGCAGCTCTGGTTAGTTTTGATTTCCGTAACACACAATTGTTAGTTTTTTAAAATTACAAAGATCAATTTCAACTCTACAGTGGCAAATGGCTGAGGTAGCCCAGTAGTTATGATCACTAACTCGCTGGTTCAAATCTCGGTGCCACTGAAGACCCGCCGTGTAGCGGGGCCTATTTCAAATTAAATCAGTCGAAACTCAATGTCTTCGTGTTGGTGTGGTAATTAGGAGAGGAAGGTGTCATTTGAACAAGGTTTTCAAAATGACGAACCCACAAATATTGAAACTTTTATAAGAATTGGGCTACGGGATTGGACTTTCTTTTTCCTTCCATCGCCCGTGGAATTTCACTTTGTGTTGATGCTTCATTTACACTGTTCATGTGTTTTAAATTCGATAAACCATGCTACAACTTGAGCTTATTCTTGCGGTGAAGCCATTTTGAAAAGAGAATGTTGAAAAACGGGGACGTTGCACCATCTAGCTTGCATTCATCAAACTATAATCTTTTCTTTATTTATAATTAATTTTTGAAAGTTCAGTCATATTTTTCAGTCATCCTACATTTAAGTTTAAATTTTATTCTATTATATGTAAAACTTGATAAAGGGGAAATAACTGCAGCTGTTTGCCGATTATATATATAAACCCCTTGAAAGAATGAAATCGTATGTACGAATACTCATCTTTACAAAATTCACGATGGGTCATCAAGTTGAAAAACAGGAAAATATTCACACAGAAAAGGTAAGAGACAAGCTTAAAAGCTTTTCCTTCTGGAAAATGGAATGTAAGTTTTCTGAAATTCCCCCTATATAATTTGGTGTGTACCTATAATGTAAGTGCGTTATGGACATTTTTTAAAATTTTTTTTGTATGTTTCGCCCCCCCTTCCCTGATTTTATGTGGCCTCGGTAGTCTATTGGTCGCGGGCTCGAGCCCTGGTGCCACTGAAGATCCACCGTGAAGAGGAAGCTTATGCATGTTAAATCTATCGAGACTTAAAAGTCCTCCTACAGGCATGGTATGATAGTTTGGAGAGAGGGTGCCAAATCAGGTCTCACCCTCGTCACTAGACCGATGTTCAAAATTACGAAGTTCGTCGGATTTATTCCTCGCGTTGCTTTATAGTGCGACGTTAATAAACACTCTCAAACGGTGAAAGAATAAGATTGTTGCATGAAAAATTTAACGACTTCCCTCTCCTCATATCAGTAGCGTACACAAAAATTTTTCAAAGGTCCAGAGTCGAAAGTCCACCATTTTGGTATGTTCCAATACGCCACCCAAATATTCTTTTGATTTTGTCAATTTTCGGGAACAAAAACAATACAAAATTAATTATTGAATAAATAATTAGCATTAATTAATAAAATTAATCATTAAAATAGTGAATAAATTAAATTTTACGTAATATATACATAGGATTATAAGCAATTGAAAAAAAAAATCAAGGGCTTTGGCGGGGGGCCCGAACCCGGGGACCCCCTTGTGATCGTCACTGTATACCATCAATCAATTCTTCTCAAGAAAAGCTGTGGCCGCGGTAGCTGAGTGGTATAGGTAATTGGACTGTGGCTTGCCTTGTCACGAGTTCGAGTCCAGTACCACTAAAGACCCGCCGTGTAGGGCAGCGATGCACGTTAAATCTGTCGAGAGTTTAAACGTCCTCCCGTTGGTGTGGTAGTTAGGAGAGGGGTGCCAGCTCAGGTGTTGTCCACGTCCTTGACCATGGTTCAAAATGCCGTCCAAAAGCCCTGGCAGCTGAACAGTGCGACGTTAATATTCAATCAATCAATCAATCTCAAGAAAAGCTGGCTATGGGGGGGTCCAGACCCTTAGGACCTCCCCCTTGTGTGCGCCACTGCCTCGTATAGTGTGTTGTAAATATTAAAAGAGTGATATACGAATGAAGTCATTTTGATCTTGGATCGAGCACTGATTTCTGAATAGAAGAGTTATATAGTAGAGCTGATATTCTTTAGCACACTTTGAGAGTCGCATGGATAAAAATCTGTCCCTAGTAAAGCGTGATTATGTACACCTCTCCAACGTGAAAAGAGGCATGATAGTTGGAGCTCACCTATCTGGAGCATCCAGAATAGCCATCCTTGTGGAGGTTTTAAGGATCATTGTGTGTCAAGGGTTGTAACAGACTATAAAAATCTGCGAAGCACAACGGCGAGCGAATGCCTAAGTTGAAGGACAGTTATATACAGCTATAGAAGAGGATTTTTGCCTTAAAACGCGAGACTACATTCCTGCACGTAACGCCCTAGATGAATTTCTCCTTCAGAGCCCCATACCCATGAATGCATTAAAACTGTTCAATGGGAGTTGCATTCTGCGAAAATTCATGGTAGAGTAGATATTCCAAAAACGTTCGTTTCGAGGTGGAATGCTACGAAGAGATTGCAGTCAAGCCGAGACCACCTAAACTGTGTGGCCGCAACTGCAATGGAAACAAGTCAACTACAGTGGGTGATCGGTTAACGAACACCAGAAAAATTTTGTGTTCGGGTAACGAACACATATTCTTAACGAAATTCAAGAAAGATTTTTGTGTCTGGACAACGAACACATATTCGAATAATGAACAAAACGAATTCTAACGAACACTCTCGGTCTGAAAAAAAAAATTTAAAAATTTGTTTTCATTTTGCTACAAAATAAAATCACGAAAGGATAAATGTTTAAAGCATGCTTAGTATTGATAATTACTAAATGAATCTTGAATTAACAAAAGAATTTAAAGGTCATTCAATAATTATTATTATATATGACTAAAATCAATACACACTTGAATACTTGAATTTCAATATGAATATCAATATTTTCTGACAGCTGATAAGTTATGGGCGAGTGGATTTGTTTACATGGCAAATAAATTAAGCGAATTCTTAAATTTTTTTTTTCAAACAGTGCAGACTATAAAAATATAAGGTGCCGATGAGCGCTACCGCCGTAAAATACGTGAAATATGAGAAACGGACTAAAAATGTTTTTATCTCCTGAATTATGTTGCTTACCTATTAAACTTCAAAGTTTATTAAAAAAAAATTTTCCAATAGAAATATTCATTAAAATTTAAACATCATTTTCGGTTTTTTTAATTTTTAGGGTCTCCAGAACAAATTAACGATTTCACATAGAAGTCTATGGTGAACGATGATCGGGTTAACGAACAATTCGGATAGCGAACATAGTCTTGGAACGCATTATGTTCGTTAACCGATCACCCACTGTACTTTATTCCGGACCACCCGATGTGGGCTCGTCTGGCAAACACCGGCACCTGATTCCAACCGTGAAACATGGACGGAGTTTTGTGATGGTGTGGGAGTAATATTTTCCCATGGATTGGTGTATCTCATTGTCTTGAGAGGGATGATCACTGACGACCATTATCGAAGCATTCTTGCAGATCATCTTCACACTATACTTCAGACTTTTTCCGGAAGAACATCTTGTGTTCCAAGATGACAACGGCCCTGTTCACACCTCTCGCTGTGATCAAACATGGCTAGATGAGCATGATGAGGAAGTGGAACACGTAACGTGGTATCCCCAGTCACCTGATCTGAACATCATTGAGTGCTTGTGGGGTCTTTTAGACGTGATCCGCAATCCCCGGTCCGTGGATCAACCGGTGCCGGGCCGCCTAAAGAACATTAAACTATTGCCATTTTATTTAAAGTGGTGCATTTCTCTCGGGTTTGAGGAACTTTCCACTGAAATCCCTTTATATTCCACGTTAAATCACTTTTATTCATTTTTGGTATAACTATATTTTATTCTGAAGGCATATTTAAATGTAACTGGAATTAAAATTGTTAAATCAAAACAATCTAAAATACAAACAATCAACGTGTCCCACCCTCAGCGGGCCACGGTAAAATTATCAAACGTTGACCGGTCCGCAGCGATAAGAAGGTTGCGGGTACTGTTTTATAGAACAAAATTTTCTTAGTTTGTGCTTGGTTTCCTCTTCTACTCACGCTATCTGAACTTGAGACGGCCCTAAATGAGGAATGGCTTCGAATTTCAATGAACTTTGTTCAAAATATTTATTTGTCAATCCCCCCATCGAATGCAAGCTGTCATTCAGACTAAAGGGGCCCCAACTCCTTACTAATAAAATGTTTTCATTTATTCACAGAGGTGTCCTTATTATTTTGTCCTATACCTGTTATGTCGACGCAAATATAGAGAAATTTATTTCCTCTATTTTTGTTTGCTGTCTTGGCCACAAAAAAAAAATCTTTGTGGGATGTTTGCCCATCCCTGGAGTAGTGTGCTTAAGGATACCAGCACCGATATCGATTACGTTTCAAGATTACTTTAAATTCATTGGTTTCAAAATTAGAAGGCCCATCACTGTCATTTTTATCGGTTCGATGTGCGACTTTTAAGAACAAAGTATTAATGAATTAATCGAAAAATTTATCGCCAACAATTAATCGTAAATCTAAAGCAATGTTATACAGATTGAGACCCGTGGGTCGTGTTTACGGGCTTGTAGGAGGCCGATTTCCCTATGTGTTTGTTACTGTAACATTTTTAGCTTTTCAATAAAAGTTTAAATCTAATTAATTTATAATTGAAAATGGATTACGATAAATCGAAATTAATTTTTGTTTGATCATCATGGAATTCAATATTCTTTTTATCATGTACAAAAATATTTAAATTTGAGTTATGAAACTTCTCATTCAATATAATTTTCTCATTCAACATAATTCATATAAAAACACAATATTTTTTTAACACAAAATAAAACTTAAAATGTTTAATCGATGATAAATAAGTTTTGAGCATATTTTTTCTGAAAACAGTCTAGATGTATCGTTTTAGTCTGGAGTTTTTTTAATTCCCTAAAATAAACAAATGCCTTATCAAACGTAAAACGTTTAAATTATAAAAATCTAGGCTTTATATTATATAATACACACAATTTTAAACTATGGTTTGAACGAAAGAAGAATTTTTAAAGCAGAAAATAAGTTAGGAGAAAATAAACTTTCCAAGGCTCTTCATTTTGTTTACGAAGTCTTTTTTTTATATAAACAAGTAATATAATTTTTTTTAAGTCAATTCCTACTTAGATCAACAAAGAAAAACTTTATTTTAGCTTCTTTTTATTAAATAGTTACAATTAATATAAATATCTATATACATAGGACAGAATCACAACATTAAGTGGTAATTCATCTTTATTCAGTATCGCATTGTTATCTTTAACAATCGTGTATATAAAATTTCAGCTCAACTGAATGCTTTAAAACGTGAGAAAAAAGTCTTAAAATTTTAACCCAAGTCACTAAAAATGAAACCAGCGTGGCTGTATTTGTAATTCTTTCCATAATTAGCTTCAGTCAATTAATTTTAATTTATAATTAAATTATCGCATTTTTTAAAACAATCGTGAATAGAAAATTTCAGCTCAAATGAGTGCTTTAAAATGTGAGAAAAATTCTTTCAAGTTTTGACACAAGTCACCAAAAATGATGCCAACGTGGCTGTATTTGTATTTCTTTGAATAATTAGTTTTAATCAAATAATTTTTATTAATTATAATTAAATTATTGCATTGTCATCCAAAATAATCATGTATATAAAATTTCAGCTCAATTGAGCGCTTTAAAATGTATTTTATTAACGATTGAAAATTCCACCAAGATAAAAACAAATATATAGAGAGTGTGAACTAATAGTAGGAATTGAAAAATATTAAGCAATTTATTAGATAAACACATAATACTACTGATATATACAAGGGGGCTGGATTCAAGTTTCTCGGGAACTCGGGTTCCCGAGAAATCAAAATTTCACATTTTTTTTATCCCCGGGAACTATGCTGCATTCCAAGAAATGACAAGTGGCTGAAATAATTTAATTATATTAATAATCATTTTTATAATTAACAGCCTTTTTCTAAATAAATTTATTTAAGTATTGTAACTATTTTACTCTTTAAAATACAAAGTAACTAATAGTTACGATTATACAATACACACGAATAGCTATTATATAAGTAAAAAGTTTACATAAATTTTGTGCTATTTTATTTCATCTTATATATCAAACTTTTATTAGAAACAAGAACCTGAATGATGATTGTCATTCTAACACATTCAAAACAGTTTTTGTGGCATCTAACACTATTTATAAAAGATGAGGTATAAAGTTGGCTAATTCCTCTTTTATTAATTAAAGGAAAAATTTGTCGAGCACGAGATTCGAACCCTCAGCATCCACGTGGTGTGTAGGTATATTACAGGCTAGAGTACTTTGCCGTAGTAAACGAGCAGCTCTTAAGACTCGAAGGGTTTTTCTCCGAATTAATTGAGTGGCCGTGGTAGCCAAGTGGTATAGGTATTGGATCGTGGCTTGCCTTGTCACGAGTTCGAGCCCAGTACCACTAAAGACCCGCCGTGTAGGGAAGCGATGCACGTTAAATCTGTCGAGAGCTGAAACGTTCTCCCGTTGGTGTGGTAGTTAGGAGAGGGGGGTGCCAGCTCAGATGTAGTCCACGTCACTTGACCATGGCTCAAAATTACGTGATCCGTCGCCAAAAGCCCTTGTGTAGCTGAACAGTGCGACGTTAATATTCAATCAATCCGAATTAATTAACCCTTCTGTGCAATTCATTGTAGGTTGAACACCCTTAATGGAATACTTTGCAAGGAATGCCATCTCGTCCCCAAATGAATTTCCCCCATTCGTTTCTTCCCCTTGTTAGAATCATAGGTGTTAGTTTGATATCACGGGGCAGGACACCAAGCGCTTGTTGTCGCTGGAATGGAATCCAAGATGGTGGCCTAGCGGTATCAAATCGTCAAGATAATTTTAAAGAATTGTTTTGAAATACATTAAAAAAAATTTCAAAAGAAGAATATAGGAAGAGATTGATAACTAAGATCAATCAATAAATAATGAATACCAAAATATATTAAAAAGTTACATGTACTAATAATATTATGCGATATATAATAATAATCTTATAATATAATTTAACAGTAATTATATATAATATTCATACAGTATGATTTAATAATTATTACATATAATAATCATATAATTAAATAGGAATTATAAAAAAGAATAAAATCATCGTATTGTGTAATATAAAAATATTCATAAGAATACTCATGTAACGCAATAATTATAAATAATACAATATGTAATAATTATAAATGAATATAAAAAAATTATTATAAATAATGAATGTGTTATAAATGATTATTACATATAATGTATTTTTGTATTATATTGCTAATAAAATAATTACATAATATTGATTAACATTAATAATGAATATCAATTTAAAAGTACTGGAAACTTGCAATATTCCAAAAACTTCAAAAATATTAAGGTAACCATATTGTGTAATGTTATCGCCCATCTTGGTGAACATAAACAATAACTTGGCGCGCACCCCGTGATATCAAACTACACTGGTGTGCAAAACTTAAGCAACAGGTAGGTTTATTGCCATAACTTCACGAAAAATCATCTGAGAGACATGAAATTCTGAAATGAGGAAGAGTATTATGTACGTAAAGGATGACGAAAGCATCGGCGCTGAAAAAGGAATACAACGCATACGGTATGGAATCAAACAAAAACAAGCTTTATTGAACGCATTGTATCGTGACTCATGATTGTCTATCCAACAAGAAGAACTACAAGCAGATGTTCCTTAATATGGTATATGCCCTCCCCTTACTACAATGGTTGCTTTGCACCGTCTCCGCATACTCAGAACCAGCTGGTGCAACATTTCTTGAGGTAGGAGTGCCCATTCCTCAGGCAACATCTGTTTGAGTTGTTGGTTGTACTCCGGATGATGTGAGCGTGTGGCAATACGTCTCCCCAAAGCATCCCACACATGTTCGATGGGATTTAAATTTGGGGAGCCCGCTGGCCAATCCATTCGAGTGATATCTTCACTTTCCAGCAGCTCCTCAACAGCAAGAGTGCGATGTGGCCGTGCATTGTCATCCATAAAGATGAAGTCTGGGCCAATGGCACCTCGGAAAATATGCAGATGGGGAAGAAGTACCTCCTCACAATAGTGATCCCCGGTTACAGACCCTCTGTCGAAAATGGGAAGCTCAGTTCCGCCGTTCAGCATAATGCCAACCCAGACAAGAACTCCAGGACCACCGTAACGATGTCTTTCCTTGATGTTACTGGGATAAAACCGGGTCCCGATCTCTCTCCAAATCAAAACGCGTTGAGAATCGCTTCTGGTACTGAACCGACTCTCATCCGTAAAGAGAACATGACTCCATTGATCAGTTGTCCAGTTTTTGTGCTCTCTGTCCCACTGTAAACGGTGGCTTCGGTGGCCATCTTTCAACGGGAGGCAGCGTTCAGGACGGCGGGTGAACAGGCCCCCTTTGTGAAGGCGTCTGGCCACAGTAAACCGCTTCACTTGTCGACCTGTTGCTGTACAGAGTTTCTGAGAAATGTGCGCTTGCTGACTGCTGTCGAATTTTTTTCGCCTGCAGGATGATATATCGGTCATCCCCTGCAGTTGTCGTCCTCGGGCGGCCACACCAACCTTTCTAACAGCTGTACCTGTGGTTTGGAGCGCTTTTCAAGCGCGCGAAACGACACTTTTGTTGATTCCGAACTCTGCAGCTACACTAGTGACAGTACGCCCCTCCTCCAGCTTTCCGATCATTCTTCCACGTGTGAAGTCATCCAGATGATTTCTTCTAGCCATATTTTACGAACTGACTCACTGGCACTTGCAGAGAATATGGTGAATTGCGTCTCCGTCCTTCATTTCATTCTACTGTTGAGCAGCGCGCGCCGACATCACGCGTTTTGCGTACGCTCACATCGCTTCTGACGTTTTGTTCCTGATATTTGCATACGCATGACGTTTCTACTTACTTACGTGTTCCCTCTACTGATCTCCAGACCTCCTTTTCTGCAATTTCATGGCTATCTGCTAAATTTTTACATTGTTGCTTAAGTTTTGCACACCAGTGTAGTTTCGATTCATACAATAATTTCATTTGTCAGCCAAATTGAAAATTATATTAAGGTATTCGACTACGTTCGGAACCATGGCTTTGAAAATACTTATAAATGAATAAATTGCTTGATGAATTGATGCTTAGTGTCACTTGAATTATAACAATAAACATCTAGAAATGTTTTAAGAATACTATTACAAGAGAGAATTATTTAAATGCAAATTCTTGGCAAAAAATGAAGAAAGAGCGACATATTTTAAGAACATTTTCTTTTTATGGAATATGAAGCCTGAATTGAGATTTTTCAAAATTCCACATTTTTTTCACAGTTACGATCAATTGAATAGCCGATGTTTTTTGGGGAAAATTTCTCTACTCCCATAATATTAAAATGTGATCCACCTCTAAATTATTTATTTCAAAAATCCTAGCTCAGCCCTTGTATAGAAGTCCTAGCTATATATATGCAAAATATAGTAACATTTTCAATAGAAAGAGAATGTTTTAAAAATATGTTTTTCATTTTTTGCATTTAAGTATTTTTTTCGTATAATAGTATTCAACAATAATAACTGTAACCACTTTATATGTATACTCTAATTCAACTGACACTAAGTATCAAACAAATCCATTTATACGCGTTTCCAAAACCACTTTCCGAACGCAATCGGATACTTAAGAATATTTTCCAAACAAATAGATTTAGTGGATTTTTTCTTTTAAAAATAAGTTGTTTTCCGAGACAGTATTTGATCCTGTCACTGACAACCAGTGAAATGATCCGGCGCTTTTGTGCTGCCTTCCATCTTTTTTTGATTAATATTTCTGGCTTTTCTCGTGGACAACGTTACTATGGTCGCGAACTTCTGGCAGGGATTCTTTCTGTGGAGAGAGGTTAGAACAGCGATACACAACCCGCTGGCCGCATGCGGCCCACCGAGCCTTTTCAGTGGCCCGGTCAGTTCTTATTGTTCTGAAAAATTTACTTTTTTAAGAACAATATATTAAAAATTTGGTGTCAAGAAATCAAATATATCAATTTTTTGCTTTTTGTTGTCGATGTCGTACGAGTGCGAATTGAAATTCTTGTTCTATTTGTAACGATTACGGTTAGTGATAACAAACAGTGGAGTGGTGACAGTTTTATGGGTGGAACCAATTTTTGACTATCTTTCATATCTTGCAAGCGAAAAATATTCGAAGAAAATGTATCATTTCAAGACGATTGGGAGGTTGACTATTTTGTGGGGAAAAATAGATATGGATCGGTAATTGTTTGATTTGTCACTAAAGTGCTGTATTTAAAACATACCAATAAACAGGAATCCTTCAATGACACCTTTCCTCGATTGATTGAATATTAACGTCGCACTGTTCAGCTACACGAGGGCTTTTGGCGACGGACCACGTAATTTTGAACCATGGTCAAGTGACGTGGACGACACCTGAGCTGGCACCCCTCTCCTAACTACCACACCACACCAACGGGAGGATGTTTCAACTCTCGACAGATTTAACGTGCATCGCTGCCCTACACGGCGGGTCTTTAGTGGTACTGGGCTCGAACTCATGACAAGGTAAGCCACGGTCCGATACCTATATCACTCGACTACCGCGGCCACCACATTTCCTCGAAGATCTCTTTCAAAAGGTAATGAATAGACTTTTCTTGACAAAGTGTTTTGTCAGTGGTAATGTCACAGCGGTAACAAAGACATCTTATGAAGTTTGTTATAATATTGGTATTCATATGAAACCGTAGAAATTGTGAATGTTTCTTAATTAAATGCTTCTAATTTGTCGTCAGTGACAAAAATAGTAAATAATAATTAAAAAAGCAAAACAGGAGATAAAATATTTAGACGAATTTTGCACATTTTAAAACACCCTTTATCTTCTTGATGCGGCCCGCGTGAAATTGCTAACATATACATGTGTCCCACCGTAACATAGCATGCGGCCCAACAGAAAAAAAGGTTGAGTACCCCTGGGTTAGAATCTTGATGCAACTGAAACACTGCTGACAAGAAAGGTCGAAGCACATTAAATCTGTCAATGCCAAAATCTTCATGTTGATTTGGTGTGGAAATATGGAAAGGGGGATACCAGTTCAAATGTCGTCTTCGTTACATGACTGCATTTCAAAATTACGAGTTCCGTGACCTATAGTTCCTTTTGCAGTCTCAAAGTAATTTTAAGCCTCGGTCAAGCGACGAGAGCAACATCTGAGCTGGCACCCCTTCTCCAAACTTCCATATTTTACCAAAGGGAAGACTTTGAACCTCAACAGATTTAACGCGCATTAGCCCCCTCTACGCAGTGGTTCTTCAGTGGGACCAGGACTCGAGCCCATAGCACGCTGGCCATAAGTTCGGGACTCGAGCCCGTAACACGCTGGCCATAAGCTAGGGATCATAACCACAAGCTACCATAGTTTTGCTTCTAAGAGGATGTTGTGGCAACGGTAGCCGATTGGTCGTGGTCTCGAACTCGTGGCAGATAGTGTTGTGTCATGGTTTTACAAACTAGTTCTACTGAAGATCCACCGAGTAGCGGGACTGATGCACATTTAATCTGTCGAGGCTCAAAGCCTTTCCGTTTGCGGAGTGTGGAAGTTTGGAGAGTTTGGTGTCGTTCTCATCTCTCAACCATGGTTCAAAATTACGAGGTCCGTCACCAATAGCCTTCATGTGGCCTTCTAGTGCGATGTTAATAAACACTATTTAACAGCAAGGTAGCGAACAGCGAAGTCAATCAGAGACTTTTTTAGACAGACTCTAAGATCTCTTATTGACTATAACTTCAATGTTTTTTGCTTTGGTGGCAACAGTATCCGAGTGGTCCCGGTCACAAATTTGTTGTTGAGTCGCGTTGTAAAGCTGGGGTTCAAAACCTAGTACCACTGAAGATCCACGCAATAGTTTTGCATCGTAAATCAGTCAAGAGCGTTAAATCTCTTTCGTGGCTTGGGATTTTTTTAGAAGGTTGCCTCAGGGTAGACCTGTCACTTAAAAGCGAGGTTTAAAAATCTGTGAGGCTCAATAGCCCTTTATTGTTTTGGGTTTGGGTGTGTATTAACCGGTTCAAATTTCAGGTCCTCGAATAGCTTTTTATGTGGCCTCTTATTTTAAAAAACCCAAAATTTAAGGACAAGGATACACCGAGCTGCCCCTTTCTAACTACAGACACAAGACTCAATAGGACTATAGACCTCGAAAGATTTTGTAACGTACATCGGTCCTTTTAAGGCTGGCCCGCGGTACTAAGTTTCAAACCTGACATGACCACGCCGGGCACGAGCACTTTAAACCATCAAGAGCGTAGGCTAACTCTTCGGCCAATTTTTGTGTAGCTGTTTTGGGAAAACCTCGCATAACAGTTAACATGAATCTCACTGATTTGATTGAAGAATATTAACTTCACACTGTTCAGCTACTCGAGAGCTTTTGGTGACGAACCTCGTTATTTTGAACCATAATTAAGTGACAAGGATGACACCTGAGCTGGCCCCCCTCTTCTAACCACCACACAACACCAATGGGAGGACATTTGAGCTCTCGGCAGATTTAACGTACATCGTTCCCTACACGGCTGGTCTTCAGCGGTACTGGGCTCAACCGTGACAGCGGGCCACGGTCCGTTACCTTGCCCAAACTCCGCCCACTTGCGGCCTAAATTTAAATCAAATCTAACAGGATGTTAATAAACAATCAATCAATCAACTATTGATTTTCATCTAAAAATCTAACTAAAAAAATCAATATGTGCACGGAGAACATTTAGCAAAACACCCGTTTATTTAATGAGTGTTCAACAAATTACGCCCTCAAAGTTGCACAGAAGGCCAAGACGAATTAGAAAACTACCTTACTGGCTGAAAATCTATTTCAAGTGCGTTATTTACTTGACATTTACAGCACATTTGTTTTCAAATCGCCTCAGGCGAGACATCGAACTGATACCAATATTAATAATATTTTGTTCTCTTCCTCCAAGATATTATGTATCAGAAATATTATCTTTTGTTGCATTTTGTTTCTTAGCAGCAATACGCTATTGTCGGTACAGCCTTTCCGTTTATTTACTGTTCGTCTTAATTTGTTTCACTTTAAAGAATTTCGAAACTTCTTTTGATATATTGCTACGTAACGCAGGCTTTGGTTTTCAAGTTCCTGGTTCACTGACGGAGGAATTGAAGTCTGTGCTTGTGGGCACTTTAATAATTTTGTTATACATGCATTATAAAGACTTAAATTATCTGATTTTTACATATTACCTATTAGATTATTTAAATAATTCAATTTCGAGGTATTTGAAGAAACTATGTATTTTTATTGCAGTTTTAAGGTTCAGAAGATGGTTTTCATGCGGATGAGTAAAAAAAAGTGACGTATGAGATGCATATAATATATGCCTGAAAATAAAATAACATTTGTATTTGTTAGAAGATGGTATGAATCGCAATTATTTGAAATATATTAATTGCGGAATTTGAATGATTTAAGGTATTCAAATTCATTTGTTGATATGACATAGTCTTTAAGAAAGTTTTAAATAAAACACCAACAAATACTGGTTTAGAAAATGAAATTTTTTAATATTAAAACTTGATGCTTTTGATAATCAGTATGAATATTTTTTTATTAATTGATAACATTGATTGCATGTGTATTTTTGAGATTAGTTTGATTTTCCTAATGTATAAAACATTCGAAATGTAACACTTTCAATTATATAAAAATGTATTAAAATGAATTTAATCGTAGACTTTGCTATTTGTTAATCTCCAAATATATTGCTGAAAAGCATTGACATTACAATTTTCTTTTTCAGAGAATATAGTTATTTGAATACGAGTTCTAAAAGTACGCCTACATTCATTCGAAATCGAGGATACTCATTTTGGCAATGAAATGTTGCATTTTGATGCTGCAAAATATCCAACCATAACAAATTTTCATATTTATCTGAATTTAATACAATAATCCGCTTAAATATCATTAATGGTATCAACTCCGAGGGTATAATCTACAAGAATCCAACTT
The DNA here is from genome assembly GCA_019973955.1 of Trichonephila inaurata madagascariensis. Taxonomy (NCBI): domain Eukaryota; kingdom Metazoa; phylum Arthropoda; class Arachnida; order Araneae; family Nephilidae; genus Trichonephila; species Trichonephila inaurata. Next base: position 77,209 of record BMAV01003602.1, read on the forward strand.
TTTCAATAACTAGTAATTTTGTCATTTGATATGTGTAATACTATAATCTAATGAAAGCTCTTATTAATGGAGACTCAATTGCAGCTAGAGTTTTTACCATTTTTCAAAGAAAAGATTAAAAAGATTGGTTTGATTTAATTGGGTCCAAGGGTGTATGACCGAACAACCCTAAACCAGGGGTGGGTGATTGTTTTAACTCGAGGACCCCATTGTGGAAGCGAAGGATACAGGAGGGCCTCCTCTTTTAAAAGGATTGCATTCATTAGTTAACTTTGCATCTCAGAAAAGGAATTAACTGTACCATAAAACCGATACAAGTTAAACAAGCTATTGGAAATTTTATTCAGTTTATTTACTGTGCTAAGCACATTTAATTTTAGAATAAATTTAATGAGACGAATGTGCCCTTTTCTACAACTTTTTTTATATCAGGAGCGAGACTGCTTGTTTTTAATTTCTCATGACAGCCTGCAAGTTAATGTCGACCAACTTCCACCCTATATTTACTTTTATTGATCTTCATGCAAGAAAAACTTAGTCAAGAAATATGTCGATTCAAATGTGGAGAACATATTCTTTTCACAATCAGTAAAATTGTTATTCATTTCCAAGTTTGGCTAATCCTGCAAAAGAGCAAACCGTAAAAATATTCTTTAAAAGCAAATAACGCGAACAAAACCAATAATTTAAACTCCGTTAATGCCATTAGAGTATTTGTTTCTAAATTTAACAACAATATAAGGTATTGGAATCAAAGATGGTAGAAATGAAAAATAAAAAAAATATACCGCAAAAAAATCGCGCAAATTATTTTTATACCATACTTTAGTCAATAAGTTTATAGCTAAGGCTAGTGTTGCTGAATCACTTCTACCTCAAGAAACTTCTGGTGCAGAGGTACTAAAGCGCGCAACAGCAATCAATACTCAAAGTCCTCACGTTTGTGTTATGTGTGAAGACCCGCCGCGTAGAGTGGCTAATGCTCCTTAACTTCCCACTGTTGCATTTCTGCAACATATGATTTATTTTAATTTAACAGACTCAATATTTTTTTTAATTACCTACAAATCACTTATATCTGAGAAGAAAAAGATTACTGCAACGAAATACATGCTAATTTTGTCTCTAGAAGAAAGTACATTTTTTCCAGAAATCACTACAATTATAAAAATCTCTGCCTCAAGAACTGCGTTTTGGCTATAAAAAGAATTCATTATATTTTATGCTTTCTCTTGTTTATTGACGAAATAAATTACCAGGTTAGAAATTTAAACATTTTATGATAATAAAATCCTCATCAAAAAAAGTTTTGTAATTTACAGCACTACTGAACAATGTTGTACTCCTGAAAAAAAAAAATCAATTTCAAACTGCTTAATTTTTTTTCATATTTTCCCCTTTTATTATTACTTGAGAACTAGCTGATATAATTTTTTTCAGAAATTTAAAAAATTGCGAAGTTAAGGGTTAAATCTGTCCAGGCTCTTAAAATCCTCTCGTTGGTATCATGTAGTGTTTTAGAGGGTTTGCAGGCTCAGAGGTGTCATCCTTTTTACATGACCGAGATTTGAAATTACGAGGTAGGTCACAACAATTGCCTTATTTTACTTTCCCTCACTCGACAGCAGCCACTAAGAACATGTCGTGTTGAGGTATTAATGCACTCTAAATTTTCCGATGATCAATGGCCGCGGCATGAATGAGTGAGTGAATATTAACGTCGCAATGTTAAGCTACACGAGGGCTTTTGGAGACTGACCTCGTAATTTTGAACCATGGTCAAGTAACGAGGATGACATCTGAGCTGGTACCTCCCTCTCCTAAGTACCACACCACACCAACAGGAGGACGCTTGAGCTTTCGACAGAATTAACGTGCATCGCTGCTCTACATGGCGGATCTTCAGTGGTACTCGGCTCGAACTCGTGGCAAGGCAAGCCACGATCCGATGCCTATACCACTCGGCTACCGCGGCCACTCAATGGCCGCGGAAACCTAGTTGCCAAGGTCACCAGTTGGTCCTGGCCAGCTTGTCGCGAGTTCTGAATTATGGTGCCACTGAAGACCCCTGTAAAGAGGGCCGATGTTCGCTAAATCAATCGAGGCTGAAAGTCCTCCTGGTGGTGAGGTGTGGTAGCAGAGGCGTAACTACCACCATATTAATGATACTTGGCCCCCAAGCTACAGGGGTGCCGACATATATGAGGGAAAAAATTGTTAATATATTAAGGGGACCCCAAAAGTCTGCCAGACATTTTGATACGGATTCCACTCAGAACTAGCTATGCCAGTGTGTGGTAGGTTGGAGAATTGGTTCCATTTTAAGTGTGTCGTCCTCCTTCTATGATCGAGGTTTAAAATTACAAGATCCGTTGCCAATAAATTTCGCGTTGCTTTACAGTGCGTCGTTAATATCACTCACTCTGCCTACTAACACTAAGGACTTCCAAAAGCCCTCGAGGAGCTGAATAGTGCGACGTTAATATGGGTCCGCGGTAGCCTAGTGGTCAAGGCATCGTATCGTGACTGGCTGCCATGGGTTCGAATCCAGTACCACTAAAGACCCGCCGTGTAGGGGATCTATGCACGTTAAATCTGTCGAAAGTTCAAACGACTTCCCGTTGGTGTGGTGTGGTAGTTAGGAGAGGAAGGTACCAGCTCAGATGTTATCCTCGTCACTTGACCACGGTTAAAAATTACGAAGTCAGTCTCCAGTGAGTGAGTGAGTGAGTTTGGTGTTTTATGGCGCAAGAGCCAGTTTTGGCTATACTGCGCCAAATATTCATAGGTCTGTGGTCTGGACGGGAAAAGAAGAAAAGGAGAAATTGGATGACAAGATGGAGGGTCGAAAATAGAGAAGGATGACTGGGGTACCCCAGGGTCGTGACACCTGTGTTTACCAAAGGTAGTAAACCCCTTGGGAAAAGGAAAAGATTACTAGGGTACCTCGGGATTGTGACACCCGTACCCACCTAAGGAAAGTGAGCCCCCTGAGGGGGAAGTCAGTCTCCAAAAGCCGTGTAGTTTAACAGTGAGACGTTAATATTCACTCACTCAAGCCACTAAGGACCTGTCCTGTAAGGGGCTATTGCGTGCCAAATCTATCGATGCTCAAAGTCTACGTTGGTGTTTTGTGGACGTTGGAAGAATGGGGTGCTACCTCTAATATCCTCCTTGTCATGTGACTGAAGCTCAAAATTATGAAACTCGTCACCAACATCCCTCATGCAGTTTAAAAGCGTGATGTTAAATGAAAAATCAAATCACCCCCAGACTGTGATGTCATTCGCCAGAATTACCCTACCAGACAATCTGATCACTTAAACTGACTTAATGAACTTTGTTTTTCCCACTCAGGTTTTCCACTTGTCAGCGCCAAAATACTTATCAGATAGGGGATGGAGGATCTATTGCAGATCCATATCCTGTGACGTGAAGAAACGTGAAAAATCAAATCAAATCGGTTACCAAATTCAACAGCAACTAATTGCTGTAAACTTGTTTAATTGACGGGAAGATAACCCAATGTCACAACGCGTATAGGTAGATTCAATATTATAAATAACCTCGTGATCAGGAATTTAAATATCTCAACTATACTTAAGCTGTAGTTATAAGTAGACACTGTATTACGTGTGTATCGTTCATTGTAAGCATTCTTTGAGGAATGCTAGCCTTTGATGTAACTAGCTCGATTTCTATTGCGATACTTAGAAATTTTTGAAAAAGTGCTCAACAAGTGTTTTTCCAGTTATCTTGACAGTCAAAAAGGAAAATAAATTAAATTTTTTTTAGTCAAGAAGACTTGAGTAAGAATGGAGATTTCGGGACCAACGCAAAGTTTTTATCCATATTATGAATACCTGAAAAATTGGGAAACGATAAACCTAAAATGTTTTCTGACTGCTGAATTCCTAAGACATTGCGACTCTAATCGAAGTCGATTAGTTCTCACCTATCTTATCATTATTTTGTCTCTCGTAATAGGATATCATGGCTACGATGAGTTTACGGTGAAAATGTGCAGAGTTGTATTTTTTTTGGGAACGATTTCACTGCTTAATTTGAAAGGGATTTCCTATTACCTTTTTTTCATTCTTTGTTTTTCATTTCCCATTGTATTTGAGCCTTTTTTGGATGTGATTTTAATGATGACTTTGTTTCTTAATTGTAGGAGCATAATATATTTAAGAAACATTCTTGGTATGGTATTCGGGTTTACTACAATGATGCTGTTAAAATTTGTATTTAAAACGAATTACATAATCTTTATTATGATGTTTGATGCTTTGTGTTCATTTTCAAGGATTCATATGAGCAAAGACTTGAAAGTAAAATTTGCAACGACTAGTTTCTTCATTTTGATGTTTGTCTTATTAATGTGGAACGTGAACAATTCCATTCAAACTGCTATTTCTGATTTCATTGAAAAGTGTATACATTTTATTATGGGCATGTCTTTAATACTATTGGAAACTTTGAATTACGTTTTATTAAAATGACTTTGTGTTTATTAGCTCGTTTTAATGTACAGTTTTGAGCATACATTTTTTTTTTTATCAAATAAAGTTTTTTTGTGAATGTATGAATGCAGCTTTTCTTTATTTTTCTATTTACTCTTAGGACTAATCATAAAAATATTAGACAAACTTTTTTGAATAATTTTTTTCTTATTTTAGAATCTAATGAAGAAATTGTTGAAATAGATTTTTTTTTTTAGAAAAGTATGTTGTTGTATACTTTGTTAAGTGTCAAATGTTTTATTCTATCAGTATTCCAAACACTTATAAATTTTAGAGAACTAAGCGCTTTCCTTAAAGAAACATACAGGTAGTTTCAGTAATGAAGCACTTAGGTGATAAAATTCAAGGAAGTGCCGAATATTTCACTTGGTAAAAATTCTTTCTACCTAACAGTTTTCCTTCCTATATTCAATGGTCATTTTTCTTCAGTATTTAAGGTATCAGACTACGTTAGGAATATTGATTTTGAAAAAGCGTACAAACGAATATTTTAAAAATATTTATAGTGTTTTTTAGATCAGAATACAAGTATAAAATTGTTTTAAGAATATTATTACAAAAAATATTTTAATGCAATATTTTAACAAAAATTGAACTTAAAATTATTTTCAAAGCATTCTCATTTTATTAAAAATGCTTCTACGATAATATTTTGCTTATACATAGCTAACACTTCTACAGAGATCCTGAACTAGGATTTTATAAAAATTCACTTTATTTCCTGTGTTACTACCAATTGAAATAATTATCGGTGTTATCTTGTTAAAATGTCTCCACTGCGGATGTATTAAAATATGGAAAAAATCCACTTCTACGTTAAATATTTCAATCATCTTAGTCCAGACTCTGTGCAGAGGTCTGAGCTATATATAGGCAAAATATTATTATAGAAGCATTTTCCATAAAAAAAAAAAATGTTTTTTTTGAAAATAAATATTTCTATGTTAATTTTTTTGCCAAAATATTGTATATAAATAAATTTTATTGTAATAATATTCTTAAAACAACTTCATACGTGTATTCTAATCTAAGTGACACTAAATATTCATTTGTACGCTTTTGAAAAATCACGATTCCTATTGTAGTCGGATACCTTAACCCTCCCGTTCCTCTTGGCTATCTTTCCCATTTGAAGGGCGGCCGCGGTAGCCGAGTGGTATAGGTATAGGACCGTGGCTTGCCTTGTCACGAGTTCGAGCCCAGTACCACTAAAGACCCGCCGTGTGGGGCAGCGATGCACGTTAAATCTGTCGAGAGCTGAAACGTCCTCCCGTTGGTGTGGTGTGGTAGTTAGGAGAGGGGGGTGCCAGCTCAGGTGTCGTCCACGTCACTTGACCATGGTTAAAAATTACCTGGTCCGTCGCCAAAAGCCCTCGTGTAGCTAAACAGTGCGACGTTAATATTCAATCAATCAATCAATGCCCATTTGAAGGGGTGTGGAAGTTTGGAGAGTCAAGTGCCAGCCCAGGTGGTCTTTATTACTTGTCAGAGAAGTTCAGAATTACGAGGCTCGTAGCCTCCGTACAGCTTCAAAAAGTGCAATGTTAATGTGCTCCAACACAAGATGCGCTAATACACTTCGTAGTTTTGAACAACAAACAAGAATGTTATATATTGAAACTTGAGCTATTAAACCTTTCTCTACGTCTTCCCCCGAATGTTTCAAGTTTTAACCTTAAGAATCTTTATTTGAATAAAACTGGAACATTTAAAAAAAAATTTTTTTTTTTATCTAACGTTTATTGATTTTACATAATGAACTTTTCTAATAGTAGCGATATTTTATTTTAACAGAAATGGACAAGTTTTCAATACACCAGGTATATCTTATTTTTAGAGTATTGCCTGAGTCTAGGCTGGTAAATAGCGGCCCGCCAAGACTGTCAGAATATCAAATAGGCAGAAAATGTTTTCTATATTTGGGAGCAAAGTTTTTCTTTCATGTTAAGATCATTAAAAGTAAATATAGAATTCTAAAACAACTTATTAAAGGGCAAGACATCTGTGGTGACCCTGCTGTAGTTACAATCCAGCAACTGGCGACCGAATTCGCTATTTTGAACTAGGATCATGTAATCAGAGCAACTTATTAGCTGGTATTTTTCGGTACTTACGTAGTGGCCGCGGTAGCCGAGTGGTATAGGTATCGGATCGTGGCATGCCTTGTCACGAGTTCGAGCCCAGTACCACTAAAGACCCTCCGTGTAGGGCAGCGTTGCACGTTAAATCTGTCGAGAGCTGAAACGTCCTCCCGTTGGTGTGGTGTGGTAGTTAGGAGAGAGGGTGCCAGCTCAGGTGTCGTCCACGTCACTTGACCATGGTTCAAAATTACGAGGTCCATCGCCAAAAGCCCTCGTGTAGCTGAACAGTGCGACGTTAATATTCAATCAATCAATCGGTACTTACGTATTAGCGTCACCGCAGCCAAATCGGCTCTACGCGAATCACTCCACTTCAAAATAAAATCTTACTGATTGCTTTTTTTTCTCCTGTAAAACTCATGATACGAGTTTTTTGTGTAATATCATGATGTGATTTGTTTGGCGCAAATTTTGGCTGCGGTGACGCTAATACGTAAATACCTATTTTTCTATCATAACCTTTACTATGTATAGTATAGGGACACGGTAGCCGAGTACTATTAAAGCTCTCAGAATTTTTCTGTATGATACATTGCTGGCACTATTAAAGATCGAGCCTTCCACCTAACTTAAATATTGCTGATCACAAAGCCTTATCCTCCTGACCAGTGTAGTTTTACTATGTGATAAGATTGACTGGTTATTGCTTGTCTGGTAGATGTTAAATACAAAATTTGATTTTAATTAACGTTACATTCTAAAGCCACACGAAGACTATTGGCGACGCACCTCGTAATTTTGAATGATGGTCAAGGGACAAGGATGGCATACCTTCTAATTTCTACATTATGTCAAAGGGAGGGTTTTGATCGACAGATTTAATGTCAGCATTACCTCTACTTAGCGGATATTCAATGGCACTAGTTTTCAAAACCATGACTCGACAATGTTGGCCACGAGTCCACGACCATGACCACAGTCACAAATACATGGTTTGAAGTAGAATTTTAAATAATTAAAATCAAAGCAACCGAAATATATTAGTATTTTCAGATTTAATATTACATTAATTCTAGTGTTTATGTCTTAGCAACTTTATGTTAAAATGACGAGCTTCGTGCCTAAATCCAGTTTTGTAGATTATGGTGCCAAAAAATATCCAGATTTGAAAATGCGAGGTGTATTACCAATAGCATACGTGTACCTTTTAAATGCTCTAAGACATTCCTCAAAATTTGGTTTATTAATTGTTTCACTTTGAAGTTAGGCAAGAGCAGCTATTGGTGACGGATTTCGTAATTTTGAACCATTTTTAAGTGATGAGGATGACACATGACCTGTTACTTCACTCTAAACTTTCACACACACTAAATTAAGAACTTTGAGCCTAGACAAATTTAACGTGAATCAGCTCCTCTACGCGGAGGTCTGCAGAGCCGTTAAGACTCGAATCCATCACTCGACAATGTTGGGTGGCCGCGGTAGCCTAGTGGTTACAGCTACAAACTCGTGACCACGTGTAGGGGGTTCGAGTCCTAGTGGCATTGAAGGCCCGCCATTTACAGGGGGCTGACGCAGGTTAAGTATGTCAAACTCAATGCCTTCCCATTGACATGGCGTGGTAGTTGGGAGAGAGGAGGTGCTGGCTCAAGTGTTGCCCTGAGGTCCTTTGCTAACAGGAAATTACGAGGTCCTTCACTAATAGGTCTGGTGTTGCTCTACATTACGACGTTAATAAACTTTCTCCCTCGACCACAATGGTGTGGGCGCGGTAGCCGAGTGGTATAGGTATCGGATCGTGGCTTGCCTTGTCACGAGTTCGAGCCCAGTACCACTGAAGACCCGCCTGTAGGGCAAGCGATGCACGTTAAATCTGTCGAGACTGAAACGTCATCCCGTTGGTGTGGTGTGTGTAGTTAGAGAGGGGGTGCCAGCTCAGGTGTCGTCCACGTCACTTGACCATGGTTCAAAATTACGTGGTCCGTCGCCAAAAGCCCTCGTGTAGCTGAACAGTGCGACGTTAATATTCAATCAATCAATCGACCACAATGGTTACTAATTTGTGACTGTAGTGTCTAAGAATATCGCGCAGACGAATTCTTCATCTTCCAAGTACGCTTTACATAGTAATACACAGTTTTTGTCTCAACTCCAGAATTCCCAGATCCAGTTTCTCCCATTTCATGCAAAACCGTTACCAAATCTATTTTTGTCTCGTTTTCAAACATTTATCCTTTTCAACTGGTTCTCGAAAGAGAGCGTGATATAATAGCTTTATTACTTCCTTAAGTACTTCTCCATATAATCAATTACTACACATAACTTATCTTGGTTAAATATAATTCTCTTGATTAAACACAAATTATCTTGCTTATCACTACAATAACACTACAATGTCCGTCTTGTTAAAACACTCCCAAGAGACTATCTCTTTTTATTACAACAGATGACGCCTGTGCGTAATCTCTCACCGAAGGAATTCATTCGGCCCAAAACAGTTTAGCACCTCGCCCTTCCAAAACAAGAGACTTTCTCTATTCCCTCACCGTACTCTCCGGGGTAAAAAAACCCTCTCCTCCAAACACAGTAACCCTTCCCCTGTAGGTGGGGAACATCGCCAACTCTTAAAGAATCTACTGCCAAACAGTAGTCAGACACTACAGTGACCATGACCACTAGTCGGCCATAAGGCTTTCGTCGTCTAATATCTTGGAATGGTCACGGTAGCCGAGTGGTATAGGTATCGGACCGTGGCTTGCCTTGTAACGAGTTCGAGCCCAGTACCACTAAAGACCCGCCGTGTAGGGCAGCGATGCACGTTAAATCTGTCGAGAGCTCAAAAGTCCTCTCCTTGGTGTGGTGTGGTAGTTAGGAGAGGGGTGCCAGCTCAGGCGTCATCTTCGTCAATTGACCATGTTTTAAAATTCTGAGGTCTGTCACCAAAAGCCCTCGTGTAGCTAAACAGTGCGACGTAAATATTCACTCACTCAGTAATATCTTGGGCGGTTGTAAATTCGGAACACATTTTAAAAGTGAGTATTTGTTAACGTCACACTATAAAACAACAGCGAGTTAATATTTAATTGCAAGGTTGGAGTATTTTTCAAAGCTGAAAAAAATATATTCAGTTCGGATCCTATTCTTAAAGTAGGCAAAGATAGTTATAATTCAACTTTGTTTTCCCACTCAGGTTTTCCACTTGTCAGCGCCAAAATACTTATCAGATAGGGGATGGAGGATCTATTGCAGATCCATATCCCTGTGACGTGAAGAAACGTGAAGTTATAATTCAATCCAAAACAAAAATAGTTCAACTTCAATTGAAACAACCAATCAGTTGATGGGTTAGTTCTGTAGGCTGTAATGTGATCCACATGTGGCTGAACAGGAAAAGTGTGTTTTGTACCTCTGAAGAGAGAATGTGTTTGTGGTTTTGATTTCATTTGCAGCATATACTCGTATTATTTACTTATAAAAGGAAACCCTAAATCGCGCTGTGAAATTCAACTTTATTGAGACAGATATGAAGGAAATGTTTTCTCATTGGTAATAATTGCTTCTTTTTTTCCTTATTATACGAAGTTGATAATCTCTAATCACATGTTTGTCTCCATTTCTCCTTCTCAATTCAATATTTGTCCTGAGTTCTGGAACAATACCGTTCATTAGTTATAATTAACTTAGGATTTAATTAAATGTCCGTTCATGTTTTGCTTAAGTATTTTAAATGTAACCATACATACAACGAAATACAACATTATAAGCAAATCAAGGTATTCTGCCGTAGTGATTTTGATTATAGTAGTCAATCTCATAATCAAACATTTAATGGACGCAGTGATAAGTACAAAGAAATATAACGACGAAATTCTTTGGGCTCCAATTTATATGAAATATGATGTGCACACTTTATCATTCGGACGTTATTGTAGTTTTATATTGGAATTGAAAATGAAGTGGCTGCTTGTTAAATTGAAGCACTAATGTTAAATTAGCTTAATATTGAGCGAGGAATAAAATGCCAATTGTTGTTATCGACCATAGATGAAATTTCTTCAATTGTAACTATTTCTCGTCTTTTTTTCGTATGATTTTTAATCATAATTCGGTGAAATTATAAACCAACGACTTTTAATTGCTTACTGCTTTTTTGTATTAAGTATTTGTATCGAATATTTTATGTTTAATTAATATCAAATGACTAACACAAATCTTTCTGTTGACTAATTTTTACTGTGAAATATTTTGATGTAACAATATTTCTGTTCAAAGCAACTTAAAAGCAAGTTGAAATATTTTCGATAAGCATATACCAGTGGTTCCCAAAGTGGTCTATGTAGACCCCCAGGGATCTATGACGACCTTCAAGTGGTCCACGTCAGTAGAAATTAATTTAGAGGTCCATGAGTTGCAAATTGGGGGTCTAGGTAGTGGCTCTCATTAAACCAGATCGTGACTTTAATCTTAAAAGAAAATGTAATCAAGTGGAAACCAGATTTTACCTTTTTAGCAGATTTACTTACTAAATTTAATGAATATAATTTGCAGTTATATTTTATTAAAACAAGCCTATATTGTATTAAAACAAAAACCATAATTTCAGTTTTACTTGCCAGAATTAAGCTAAAAGAGTATAATATTGGACGTCGCGAATTTTCCAGTTTCTCATTTTGTCACAGACAATCTGCCAGGAAGATGTTTTAACCCACGTTCAACATTTAAATGCATTCTATTCAGATTTCGGAATTAGGTTTGAGAATTCTTTGATTTTTGGTAATATCACAGGGGGCAATGAATCGTATGGTCACATTGAAGAAAATAAATGTCATATTTCAGGAATAATTGAATGTAATAGGTACTAACGAAGATCTTTAAGTAAAGTTTAGAAACGGATGTCAGCAGTTTCGGTGTTAAAAAGACATACCTGTTACTTATCCTGAATTATGGAAAAGAGGCGATTTAGGGTTAAACTCGACAAGATTGATGCTAAATGTGAAAATTTGTTATTGAAGGGCTAGGTTCATCCCCGTCCCATTAAAAGCATTTTTGTTTGTTGCTCAGTTGTTTTAGGTAACTGTTATTTTATGAATTATTAAATTTTAAACACTATATTCCACAAAAGTTATATTTAAATCTTTTAAAGTAAATAGCTCTATACCAGCTGTCAAAAAGATATTTAAGTTGATAAAAGTACAAAAATTTAACATTGGGTAAGAAGAGGTCTACCCAAAGGCAAAAAACATGGCAAGGGGTCTGAGACAAAAAGTTTGGGAACCTCTGGAATGTACCATTATGCTTGAAATCTCAAGTGATTAATAGTGTGATCACTGCTAATAATTTAATATTTTTGTAGCTAGAATTTGTTAAATAAAACAGTTGCATCTACACATTTAGGTATTTGTCACCTAACTATACATTGTGCAACACAAACTCGAGCTCTTACGATGGTGTAAAAGAGGGGTAGCCAACCCGCGGCCCGAAAGCCGCGTATGGCAGCCTTGTATAATTTTGCGGCTCGGGAGATTCATAACTTTACAAAATACGATTATTTTGCGCAATGTTTTTGTTTTTAGTGTAGTGTCTTATAACAAATAAATCTGAAATCAAATATGAAATTTATCGGACATAAATCGAGCTCAAACTTAACGGACGAAAACCTGCAACGTCATTTACGATGTGCAAATACTCATTGAGGTCAATTATTATATTATCTAGGCTTGTATTAATGAAAAATAATGAAAACAATAATAGTTCATTCTGTTTTAAATTTTCACTCCAATAAATGCTTGCAATGGGTCCAAATCTAATTTAAAGATATGTTTTTATATGCGGCCCGCGGGATTATAATATATTTCCGATGTAGTCTGCGAGGTCATTTGGGTTGTTTACCCCTAGAGCAAAACAAGTAAATTGGTACAATGTCCGCTTTGATTTCGGGGAGAAATTCTTGGCAGCTTCTGTCACGACTGTGGCATCACATGAATCAAGCCTGTTGTACAAAAATAAATTTTAGACCCTGGGATTGTTTTAATCGAGCTGCTTGAGAACTGATTGCACTAAATATCTGTTGCATAAAGAGGATTTTGCTTGATAAATGTAACGAAGCTCTAAATTTTTTTCACATTAACTTAGTTTGGAAGTTAAGCAGAGTTATAGTTCTGGTGCGGTCTTCCACAGTTAAATTACAAAGATCAGTCATCACCAATAACCTCTGTGTTGCTTTCAAGAGAACAACCAGTGGCGTAACGTACACCCCGAAACCCCTGCATTGAGGGGGGGGCTCAGGCTCTAGGGGCCCGAAGCTACTGGCCTGTACCTTATGAAATCCAACTTGGGTGCCCAAATATTCTCCATTACGCCACAGAGAACAACCCATCTACTAATTTACTATACCATGATACTATTGTACAAATACTTTTGATGTGCTCACTACCAATATTTTTAATTCATTCTGATTTAGATGTACTTTTGTTCCAGAGTATGAGACAAAACACAAGAAAATAAATGAAACGTTCTATGAAATTAACGAAGATGGCATTTTTTCGTAATAATAAATAGTTCGGTTTAACTGGTTATTATATTCGACCTAGGATGCAAGTCCTTCTGATGTATCGTGATAATGGTGACCCTTTTTAATATTTGTGCGAATATTTTCGTTAGTTTCTAAAACGTTATTTTTTTAACTATCGTCCAACCCCCACGAAAGTATTAATTAGCGACTTTAAAATGATTGCAAACATTTTCTTGGAGCAATAAAGATAAGTAATAAAGAAATTTTCAGAAAAAAACTCCAGTTCTATTACCTTGTTTCTAGTTTTTAGTATAACTTTTAAATGAAATCCAGAGCTGAAAAGTTCTGTTTGGTATGTAGTTAGGAGAGGGGGTTCCAGCTCAGGTGTCATCCACGTCACTTGACCATAGTTCAAAATTACGTGGTCCGTCGTCAAAAGCCCTCGAGTAGCTGAACAGTGTGACATTAATATTCACTCGCTCACTAAATGAAATCCAGTCAAGCGCGCACGTTTGAGAAATCACAAGATCCAATCATGCCATTTTTCTGTGTGAACAAATAGTTTTCGTGCCCATATACAGGGTTATTGACAATTCCCTCCAAGGATTAGAGTGCTGCTGTAAAAAAGTTAAGACGAACACAGCAAAAAAGAACACATTAAAAAAATGAGCTTTTTTACTATTTTACATGTGTCCTATGTGAACCTTTATTCGCGCGGCATACGTCAATGCGATAGTCAGTTCCTGCCACACTCAACTCAACATGGTACTATCAAGGTTATTGGTTGCACATGTTATCCTTTTTTTCCTTGTTATCTGTGTTATACGAAAAACTGGTCTTTTGGATAACATAAGACCTAAGTTTTCACACCCTCTTTGCTGCGTGGTGTAGCAGAACTGCATAAAAGGATAACACGGGCTGTCCATGTTGCCTAGAGGGAGGCAAGAACTGGACAATCCCATTGATGTAAACCGTGTGACCAAGGGTTCACATATGGAAACAGTTGTAAAATATTTAAATAAAACTGTGTAGAATTTTTCCTCTATCTTCTGAAGTATTCTTTTTTGCTGTATTCGTCTTATTTATTTTTTTACTGCAGAGCTCTGAAACCTTGGAGGAAATTCTGAATAACTCTGTATAATCCCTAAACTAAACTCAGTGTCGCAAAAACCTATGAGAACCAAAGCCAACTGAGCCCATCTTAATATTCATGACCTTGGGCTCTGAGATGTGTGAGAAGCTCCGGTCACGAGGTCAGTAGGCTCGAAACCCTCAGCGTTTAGTCTCCAAGCAAGCTTGGTACTCCTTTATCGACCCACTGAACGGTTGAAAGGCTGAGTCAACCTTGTCCAGCCCTGGGATACAACCCCTGACCTGTGGTATGGAAGCACAATACGCTACCACTCGATAACTGGGCTTGATAATCACTATCACCTCAACCTTGAGCGTTTAGTCTCCAAGCAAGCTTGGTACTCCTTTATCGATCCACTGAACGGTTGAAAGGCTGAGTCAACCTTTTCCAGCCAGGGGATAGAACCCCTGACTAGTGGTTTGAAGCACAATACGCTACCACTCGATCACTGGGCTGTATAATCCCTATCAACTCAAATTTTTCCTGCATTTGTTTGCAGAAGCTGTCAATCTCCATCAGAAAAAGATGTGGGTGAAATACAAGAGTCTTCAGTTTTCCGTTTTGACAAACAATTCAGCCGCATCAAAATATGTCGTTGTTGCTTATGTCACCTAATGGACAGTAACATCAGATCAAGGTCCCCAAAATCAGGGGCTAAGGGCTATATTTTACGCCTGTCGTTAGCCTTAGCTTTGGACCATGTAGGTAAGGTACAGTGGCCGCCCCCCCCAATTTTGAGGGAGAACACCGGGGGATGGTCAGAGGCCTGATCACCTCTTTCTTCCACCACCCTTTTTGAGAAGGGGCTGTTTATTTGGGTCCCCCCATGCCTCGAAGGCAAAAAAACATTTACAAACATTCATGCTTTCTCCGGGATTCAAACGCAGGCCCCACGGCGCCACAGTCAGTGTTGCTAACTATTATACCGAATGGGCGGCTGCATCAAAATGTAAAGCTACCCAAAAGGAATTAGTTTTGGAATTAGTTTGATATCATGGGGCACGTGCAAAGTTGTTTGTTCGCCAAGATGGGCTATAACATTACAATATGGTTACCTTGATATTTTTGCGGCTTTTGGAATATTGTGTAAGTTTCCAGCATTTTTCAATTGATATTCATTGTTAATGTTAATATATCTTTATATATAAAACTCTTCTGTAAGCGTGTATGTGACTGAACTCCTCCTAAGCAGCTGGAGCGATTTTGATATTTTTTGCGGGGGTTCAATTGGGTTCGAGAATGGTTTAGATTCACAATTTGGTTTGATATAGCAATTAGTTAAGGGCATGAGATCGGGTGAAAGTGGAGGCCATGGAAAACAAGTTTTATTGTGGGGCCCCTTTTGCAGCCAATTCACAGGTTGGGGACAGTGATTATCAACCAATCGCGTACTGAGATGCCGGGAGGTGGTGCACCATCTTGCTAAATGAAGTTATCTTTTTCACTTTCTTCCAATTCAGAAAATTGTATAGTTGCAAAACCCTCAAGATTGGCAGAACCCAAGTTGGTTCTCCAAAAACGGAAGGCCCGTACACTTCCGCCGAGATATGAACAGAAAACATTCAATTTAGGGGGAGCTTTTTTGAAATTTAGCCCCTGAAAAAATTTTTTTAAGTTTCAGATGCCCGTTTTTGAGTTTCTGTTCACTAGTCGCCTTTTTTTACACATTGGTCGACGGAAAAAGGGGGAATTAACATACGTTTCACCCCATGCGCACACATGCCTGCAAACAAAAATGTTTCAGGTGCTCTTTCATTCGATGTAGGGAAATTTTATTTATAAGTTATATGTAATAAATACTATAAAGCGTTAAAATCAGATATTCATTTAGAAAAAAAAACCTGCATAAACTTTTAGGATGTTCCCGTTCCTGCTGTGACATTGTACTGAAAAACACTTTGTTGTTTTTTCAAAGAATATTCAAAAAAGGCCATTTACATTCTTTGAAAGAGATCTTGAGGGAAAGTTGTTGAATGATTCCCCGTTTTCTGGATTTTAAATGTCGCACTTTCATGACAAATCAAACAAGTACTGATCTATGTTGTTTTTCACTACAAAACGAACCCCCAAAAGCAAATTTTGTTAAATTTGAAATTTTACAAAAATTTCCCCCCCAAAAAATTTTTAATACATTGTTTTTTAAACCCCAAAAAAAAAAAAATTCAAGCAGGTACGACCGGCCAAAAAAAAAGTTTTTTGGGGCCCCCAAATTTAATACTTGTTCAAACAATGTTTTTAGACAATTTATGCCCATTTAAAAATTGGGCCCAATATTTTTAAAACATTATTTCCCCTCGGCCCCCTTTTTTTTTCCCTGGCCCCCCCACCAATAACAATGTATTGAATTCAAAAAACATGCTTTTACCCAAATCTACAATACGACATTAAATTCTTAAGTAACCGGTATATAAACGTCTCAGCCAATGCAAAGCCCCGTATGTATTCGTCTTTCCAATCTTTTTTAGAAGGATTTACTAATTTTAGATAATTTACTTATTTATTCCTTTTTAACCCTTCCCCCTACACCGCCTACTATTTAAATGGGGCATTGGGGAGCAACACCAATTTTTAATTGGCATTTAAGGGGTCAATTAAAAACCATACAAATTATCAAGATAAGTGTTAATTTTTTATATAATTTTTTATAGACCGCCCATCGGGGCACTGGAATTATTAAATTTTTTCTTATACTGTTAAATTAATTATGAAATACTTTCAAGTTTTTTATAATGTAAATTTGTGTTATTTTTTATTGTGTCAAAATGATTTTGTTCAGTAAATTAATTTTTAATCCTTTTTTTTTGAATTTCAATATGCCGGCCCCCCGAGAGTTATACATTCCCCCCAGGGGGGGCCCCACAGTTTGAGAAACACTGCAGTACCATTGAATTTTAATACTAGGAGTGAATGAGAATAATTTAAATCTCTAAAATGTTTAATTTGATAACCAAAAAAATCTTTTTAGGATATTAGGTCAGTACCAGTTAATTTTAATAGTTGGGTAGATGAGTAATTTATATAAATCTCTAGTTTTAGATCCAAAAAATCTGTTTTAGTTTCTTAGGCCAGTACTGTTGAATTTTAATACTGTTGGTGGATGAGAATAATTCATATAAATCTCTGAATTTCTAATTTTATAGCCAAAAATTCTTTTTTAGGTTTCGGCTCTGCAGTGAAGGATTTGAGAAATGGATGACAATTGATAAATCAGAAATTGAAAAATGGGAGAATCAGCCAGTATTCACAGCCCCTGAAATGGATTCTCGTTCTTACCAAATATTAGTTTATCACAAGTGTTACGCGTTGATATTATTAATCACCTGTCTAATGGATGCACGGTTGGTGAAATACATAAATTTGTATTGTATTACAAGCTTAACGAGTGCTGGTGGCTTAATTTTAATATTCTCTCCACTTCTCATGTGGAGAGTTATACCTATCATGTTTTTCACGATTGGCTTGTTGTTTCTAACCTTAATTTATAATAAATATCACTATGGGGTTTTCTTTATATATTGTATAATCTGCTGCATGGAAGTTCCCAGTTTTGAATTTCTCTTGGACATATATGTGATAGCATGCTTTGTTATAGAAACTGTGTATTCCATATACATGAAAAAGGCACTTGAAACGTATGTTCCTATAATAGTTCTGTCAGAATGTCTCATCTGGTTTTTGCCAATGGGTATATTATTCAGAGTGCTTATAAATTTTCTTTGGCTTGTGAAGCATTCTCAATCTTATTCAATCATTCGGCCAGTATTTATTGTGTACTTTTTATTGGTGGCAAGTATACTCATTTTGAGAAACATGAACAGACATATAGATGTTGTAAGTAAAGAAATACATACTTGGATGCTTGAATGGTTTGAAAAATATATATTTAATGCAACCATAGTTGTTCGCCCATAGTGAAATAAAAATGTTGATTGGTTCCAATTTTTTTAAAAAAAAATCGTGTTTCGTACATTTGTTCTATAGCGAGAAATTAACTAATTATTTATTCATGCTTGTTAACAATGTTATTAAATAAAATGAATATTTTTTCTTGGATTCTTTTTCTTAAAATTTTGATATAAGTGCAAACTACTATCTTTGATACATCTATTAGAATTAGGTACAAAAAAATAAAAAGCAAAACTCTACTTAAGATATCTGACTACGTTCGGAACCTTGATTTTGCAAAAGCGTATAAATGGATAATATTTGATATTTAGTCTCTTAGATTAGAAAATGTATATAAAATTGTTTTAAGAATAGTATTACAATAAAAAATTATTTAAGTACAATATTTTGACAAATAATGAACATAGAATGACCAATTTTCAAAACATTCTCGTTTTATGAAAAATGCTTCTATTATAATGTTTTGCCTGCATATAGATCAGACCTCTGTACAGAGGCTCAATTAGAATTTTTGAAATATATAACTTAGAAGTGGGTTTATCCATGTTTTACGACAACAGAGGGGAGAAATTTTAAGAAAAAAATGCCGATAACTATATATATATATATATATATATTTCAATGGGTTGTAACTCTGAAAATAATGTGAATTTTTCAAAAATCATAGTTGAGCCTCTGTACAAAGGTCTGAGCTATATACAGGCAAAATATTATTATAATAGAAGCATTTTTGACGAAAGGAGAACATTTTGAATAAAGGTTATTCTAAGTTAATTTTTTGCCAAAATATTGTATTTAAGTATTTTTTGTCACAATGTCCTTAAATCAATTTTATACATGTATTCTAATCTAAGTGACACTAAATATCATGTACATTATCCATTTATGCTCTTTCTTAAAATCACGGTTCCGAACGTAGTCGGATACCTTAATATCCTGTTGAAGGAATTTAAAATATTCACACGAACGCAGACACAATCTTTTGATGTCCCTTATAGCAGTACGCGCCAATTTTATCGCCACAGACCGGTCAAAGCTTGATAATTTTACCGCAGTTAACTAATTGGTGAGGGAAGGGGACCTTAAGATAGAGTTTATATTTTATTTTTTGATATTTTGCGCATACACTATTGCTTTTCAAACTTTCAATATTTGCGACCCAATATTCAATTATAATTTTCACCCTCCCCTCCATACAATAAGAATGAGTTTAGCATCAAAGTATAGTATTATTGAATTAAAGTTTAATACCACTTTAACCTTTCAAGTACCATTGGCGTATATAAACGTCTTGCTCAGCCAAAGCGTTAAATGCCACGGATGTATATATACGTTTTTCCAAAGTACGATCTTTTCTATGCACTGCTATCCTTAAAATTATTCTGAAGGCTTTGAAATGCAATGAAAGGACATTGACAGTGTTTGTGAAGGATTCACTTATTTAATAGGATTTGATTATATATTACTTCCCACTCCCCCTGCTTCACATACATGGGAAAACAGTGGCATTCTGGATCGAATCGCTTAATTTTTAATCGGCAGTAAAGTTATTAATTATAAACCGTACAAATTTTCAAGATAACTGTTTATTTTCGTATATAATTTTATAAATGACTAGCTGATATACCCGTTCTTCGCACGGGTGAATTAAAGAATTAAACAATACAGATTGAAGAATAAAGAAGTTTTTAATGAGTTAATTTTACGTGAATTACAAATTAAACAACAACAAAAAAAATTTAACTTTCAGTCTGTAGATCTAATAAGTGATAAAGGATTTTTATTCATAAATGTCTTGAGTCGATTTTTATAAAAAAAAAACACCTTCCTAAACTGATCTCCGGACAGTAAAAGTAACACACTGTTACACATTTTGTGTAATGAACGCTTAAAATAGTATAAATTTATATCTGAATGTGTAATACATTAATATTACTTTCTGTTGTATTTAGTTTGTATTAAATTTTGTAATATTCGTAAGCAACACTGTTCCTTACGTTACAATGGCGATTCAATAGAAACATAGCGAAATGTTGGTCCTTTTTGGCGACCCTGTTGGCAACTTGGCGATTGATTGAACGGTGCATAAGTCGATATGCTGTAGCGCCACCTGGTGGGTAGCTGCAACAAAGAGAATAGTATAAAAACCTTCTCCACAAAAAACATATCCATGGCCAATTTTCATAGTGATCGGTGTTGAGGTGATGCGATTTCACATATACAAATCCCTTTTCATAAATATAGACAAGCCCGTGGAGTCATTGATAATTATTAATGTTGCTCTTAACTAAATATTGTTAAATTAATTATAAAATACATTGTGCACAGTACTGATACATACATTTATAAGTGTATTATCAGTCTAAATGTGTATTTTATTTGTATTACGTCAGAATGCATTTCGTTTGTTTACTTTTGTTAATAATTTTTTTGTAATCTTTTGTTTTCGACTTTTCAATATATTAGCGCC